>CALYLW010001311.1:0-154936 GCA_944989445.1 Ampullaceana balthica | reverse complement strand
TATACTAATAAAAGGCAAAGCCCTCACTGACTCACTGACTCACTCACTGATTCATCACTAATTCTCCAACTTCCCGTGTAGGTAGGAGCATGAAACTTTGGGAAGTTGTCGAGTAGCCTCTCGCGACGAAAATTGGAGTAAAAGAATTTTAAAAATAACACTCATGGGGGCCGGGGGCCCAAAAACGTTTTTTTTCCTTATATGGCCTATATAAAATTTGAAAATCACCAATTCTCCTATTTCCCGAGTAGGCAGAAGCATGAAACTTTGGGAAGTTGTTGAGTACAGTCCCGCGATGGTAACGGGAGAAAAAATATTTAAATTATCACTTCCTGGGGGCCGGGGGCCCCAAATGAAGTTTCTTTCCTTATATGAGCTATATTAAAACTGAAAAATCACAAATGCTCATATTTCCCGTGTAGGTAGAAGCATGAAACACTAGGTAGTTGATAAGCACACTTCCGCGATGGTAACAAGCGAAAACAATATTTAAAATAACACTTAATGGGGTCCGGGGGCCCAAATGTAGTTTTTTCTTATATAAAAAAACTGACTCATCACTAATTCTCCAACTTCCCGTGCAGGTATTAGCATGAAACTTTGGGAACTTGCTGAGTACACTCTCTCAACGATAATTGGCGAATAAGAATTTTAAAATTCACACTGTTGGGGGCCCAGGGCCCAAAAACGCTTTTTTTCCTTATATGGACTATATAGAATATGATATCACTAATTTTCTCATTTCTCGAGTAGGCAAAAGCATGAAACTTTGGGAAGTTGTTGAGTAAAAACGAGCGATAGCGACGGGAGGAAAAAAAATTAAATTATCACTTCCTGGGGGCCGGGGCCCCAAATTAAGTTTTTTCCTTATATGAGCTTTATAAAAACTAAAAATCACTAATTCTCCTATTTCCCGTGTAGGTAGAAGCATGAAACACTAGGTAGTTGATAAGCACACTTCCGCGATGGTAACAAGCGAAAAAAATATTTAAAATAACACTTAATGGGGTCCGGGGGCCCAAATGTAGTTTTTTTCTTATATAAAAAACTGACTCATCACTAATTCTCCAACTTCCCGTGTAGGTATTAGCATGAAACTTTGGGAACTTGCTGAGTACACTCTCTCAACGATAATTGGCTAATAAGAATTTTAAAATTCACACTGTTGGGGGCCCGGGGCCCAAAAATGCTTTTTTTTCCTTTTATGGACTATATAGAATATGAAATCACTAATTTTCTCATTTCTCGAGTAGGCAAAAGCATGAAACTTTGGGAAGTTGTTGAGTAAAAACCAGCGATAGCGACGGGAGGGAAAAAAAAATTAAATTATCACTTCCTGGGGGCCGGGGGCCCAAATGAAGTTTTTTCCTTATATGAGCTTTATAAAAACTAAAAATCACTAATTTTCCTATTTCCCGTGTAGGTAGAAGCATGAAACTTGGGGTAGTTGTTAAGTACACTTCCACGATGGTAACAGGTAAAAACAATATTTAAATTATCACTTAATGGGGGCCGGGGGCCCAAATGTAGTTTCTTCTTATATTAAAACAGACTCATCACTAATCTCGGATTTACCGCGTAGGTAGAAGCATGAAACTTTGGGAAGAGTAGTTTTAAGTAAACTATAACGATGGTAACAGGTAAAAACAATATTTAAATTATCACTTACTGGGGGCCGGGGGCCAAAATGGAGTCTTTTCTTATATTAAAACTGACTCATCACTAATTCTCGGATTTCCCGTGTATGTAGAAGCATGAAACCTTGGGAAGTTGTCAAGTAGCGTCTCTCGACGACAAATGGCGAAAAAGAATTTATAAATTCAGCTTCATGGGGGCCGGGGGCCAAAAATCTTTTTTTCCCCTTCCATTGGCTATATAAAAATTTGAAAATCACTAATCCTCCTATTTCCCGAGTAGGTAGAAGCATGAAACTTTGGGAAGTTGTTGAGTACACTTCCGCGATGGTAACAGGCGAAAAGATATTCAAAATTTCACTTACTGGGGCCCAGGGGCCAAAATGTAGTTTTTTCCTTATATGAGTTATATAAAAATTGAAAATCACTAATTCTCCTAATTCCTGTGTAGGAAGTAGCATGAAACTTTGAGTAGTTGTTAAGTAGCATTCTGCGATGGTAACAGGTTAAAAAACTATCTAAATTTTCACTTACTGGGGGCCGGGGGCCAAAATGTAGTTTTCTTCTTATATAAAAAAACTGACTCATCACTAATTCTCCTAATTCCTGTGTAGGAAGTAGCATGAAACTTTGAGTAGTTGTTAAGTAGCATTCTGCGATGGTAACAGGTTAAAAAACTATCTAAATTTTCACTTACTGGGGGCCGGGGGCCAAAATGTAGTTTTCTTCTTATATAAAAAAACTGACTCATCACTAATTCTCCAATTTCTCGTGTTGTTAGCAGCATGAAACTTTGGAGAGTTGTTAAGTACACTTCCGCAATGGGAACAGGTGAAAAAGAATTTTGAAATTCACACTCATGGGGGCCGGGGGCCCAAAAACTTTTTTTCCCCTTATTCTGGCTTTATAAAAATTAAAAATACCTTATTCTCCTATTTCCCGAGAAGGTAGAAGCATGAAACTTTGGATAGTTGTTGGATAACATTCCGCGATGGTAACAGGTGGAACAATTATATAAATTATCACATAAAGGGGGCCGGGGGCCGAAATGTAATTTTTTTCTTATATGAGCTATATAAAAACTGAAAATCACCAATTCTCCTATTTCCCGTGTAGGTTGAAGCATGAAACTTTGGGCGGTTGTTGAGTACCCTCCCGCAATGGTAGCAGACGGAAAAAAATTAAATTATCAGCTCGATAGGATCACGGGAAGTCTGTCATTTTTTTACTTTTCGTTTTTGTTTTTCTGCGGGACTACAACAGACAGACAGACAAGACGGTGAAGTTAATATATGTATTATATCCATCATGATCCATTTTGAAATCAATTTAAGTTTTGAATTTGTGTTACGCGGGTTCTCAATGCTTACTGAAATCCTAATTTACCGCAGCAAAGCGCGGGTATTTTGCTAGTCTATACTAATAAAAGGCAAAGCCCTCACTGACTCACTCACTGATTCATCACTAATTCTCCAACTTACCCGTGTAGGTAGAAGCATGAAACTTGGGGAAGTTGTCGAGTAGCCTCTCGCGACGAAAATTGGAGTAAAAGAATTTTAAAAATAACACTCATGGGGGCCGGGGGCCCAAAAACGTTTTTTTTCCTTATATGGCCTATATAAACATTTGAAAATCACCAATTCTCCTATTTCCCGAGTAGGCAGGAGCATGAAACTTCGGGAAGTTGTTGAGTACAATCCCGCGATGGTAACGGGAGAAAAAATATTTAAATTATCACTTCCTGGGGGCCGGGGGCCCAAATTAAGTTTTTTCCTTATATGAGCTATATAAAAACTAAAAATCACTAATTCTCCTATTTCCCGTGTAGGTAGAAGCATGAAACACTAGGTAGTTGATAAGCACAGTTCCGCGATGGTAACAAGCGAAACAAATATTTAAAATAACACTTAATGGGGTCCGGGGGCCCAAATGTAGTTTTTTTCTTATATAAAAAAACTGACTCATCACTAATTCTCGATTTACCCGCGTAGGTAGAAGCATGAAACTTTGGGAAATTGTCGAGTAGCCTATTTCGGACGACAAATGGCGAAAAAGAATTTTAAAATTCACCTTCATGGGGGCCGGGGGCCCAAAAACGTTTTTTTTCCTAATATGGCCTATATAAAATTTGAAAATCACCAATTCTCCTATTTCCCGAGTAGGCAGAAGCGTGAAACTTTGTGAAGTTGTTGAGTACAATCCCGCGATGGTAACGGGAGAAAAAATATTTAATTTATCACTACCTGGGGGCCGGGGCCCCAAATTAAGTTTTTTCCTTATATGAGCTTTATAAAAACTAAAAATCACTAATTCTCCTATTTCCCGTGTAGGTAGAAGCATGAAACACTGGGTAGTTGATAAGCACACTTCCGCGATGGTAACAAGGGAAAAAAAATATTTAAAATAACACTTAATGGGGGTCCGGGGGCGCAAATATTTCATATTTCCCATGTAGGTAGAAACATGAAACACTGGGGGGTTGATAAGTACACTTCCACGATGTTAACAAGCGAAAAACATATTTAAATTATCAGTTAATGGGGGCCGGGGGCCCAAATGTAGTTGTTTTTTTAAATTAAAAACTGACTCATCACTAATTCTCCAACTTTCCGTGTAGGTAGAAGAAGCATGAGACCTTTGGGAATTTAAGTAGCTTTTCGCGACGAAAATTGGCATAAAATAATTTTTAAATTCACACTCATTGGGGCCGGGGGCCCAAAACCATTGTTTTCCTTATATGGGCAGTATTAAAAGTAAAATCACTAATTCTCCTATTTTGCGAGTAGATAGAAGAATGAAACTTTGGGAAGATGTTGAGTACACTTGGGTGATATCAACAGGCAAAAAAAATATTTAAATTTTCAAATACTGGGGTCCGGGGGCCCAAATAAAGTTTTTTTCTTTATGGGAGCTATATAAAAACTGAAAATCACAAATTCTTATGTTTCCCGTGTAGGTAGAAGCAAGAAACTCTGAGTAGTGGTAACAAACTAAAACAATATTTAAATTATTACATAGTGGGGGCCGGGGGCCTAAATGTAGTTTTTTCCTCATATGAGCTATATAAAAACTAAAAATCTCTAATTCTTCTATTTCCCGTAAAGGTGGAAGCATGAAACTTTGGGGAGTTGTTAAGTAACATTCCGCAATGGTAACAGGTAAAAAAATATATAAATTCTCACTTTCTGGGGACCGGGGGCCCAAATTTAGTTTTTTCTAATATTAAAATCTGACTCAACACTAATTCTACAACTTGCCGTGAATGTAGAAGCTAAAACTTTGGGAACTTGATTAGTACACTCTTATGACGATAAATGACGAAAAGATAAATTTTTTTAAATTTCACTCATGGGTGGCCGGGGCCCCAAAACCGTTTTTTTTTCGTATATGGGCTATATAAAACTGAATGAACACTAATTCCTCATCTTCCCATGTAGGTAGAAGCATGAAACTTTGGAAAGTTGTTGAGTACCCTCCGGCGATGATAACAATCACAACCAAATATACAAATTATTATTCACTAGGGGGCCGGGGGCCCAAATGTAGTTTTTTTTATATGAGCTACATATAACAGACTCATCATTAAATATCTAACTTCCCGTGTAGTTAGGAGCACGAAACTTTGGGAAGTTGTTGAGTACCCTCCCGCAATGGTAGCAGACGAAAAATAAATTAAATTATTAGCTCGATAGGATTACGGGAAGTGTGTCATTTTTTACTTTTCGTTTTTGTTTTTCTGCGGGACTACGACAGACAGACAGACAAGACGGTGAAGTTAATATATGTATTATCTTCATCATGATCCAGATTGAAATCAATTGGTGTTTTGAATTTGTGTTACGCGTGTTCTCAACGGTAACTGAAATCCTATTTTCCGCAGCGTAGCGCGGGTATTTTGCTAGTCTATACTAATAAAAGGCAAAGCCCTCACTCACTCACTCACTGACTGATTCATCACTAATTCTCCAAATTCCCGTGTAGGTAGAAGCATGAAACTTTGGGAAGTTGTCGAGTAGCCTCTCGCGACGAAAATTGGCGTAAAAGAATTCTAAAAATAACACTCATGGGGGCCGGGGGCCCAAAAACGTTTTTTTTCCTTATATGGCCTATATAAAATTTGAAAATCACCAATTCTCCTATTTCCCGAGTAGGCAGAAGCATGAAACTTTGGGAAGTTGTTAAGTACAATCCCGCGATGGTAACGGGAGAAAAAATATTTAAATTATCACTTCCTGGGGGCCGGGGGCCCAAATTAAGTTTTTTCCTTATACGAGCTTTATAAAAACTAAAAATCACTAATTATCCTGTTTCCCGTGTAGGTAGAAGCATGAAACACTAGGTAGTTGATAAGCACACTTCCGCGATGGTAACAAGCGAAAAAAATATTTAAAATAACACTTAATGGGGGTCCGGGGGCCCAAATGTATTTTTTTTCTTATATAAAAAAACTGACTCATCACTAATTCTCCAACTTCCCGTGTAGGTATTAGCATGAAACTTTGGGAACTTGCTGAGTACACTCTCTCAACGATAATTGGCGAATAAGAATTTTAAAATTCACACTGTTGGGGGCCCGGGGCCCAAAAACGCTTTTTTTCCTTATATGGACTATATAGAATATGAAATCACTAATTTTCTCATTTCTCGAGTAGGCAAAAGCACGAAACTTTGGGAAGTTGTTGAGGAAAAACCAGCGATAGCGACGGGAGGAAAAAAAACTTAAATTATCACTTCCTGGGGGCCGGGGGCCCAAATGAAGTTTTTTCCTTATATGAGCTTTATAAAAAACTAAAAATCACTAATTCTCCTATTTTCCCGTGTAGGTAGAAGCATGAAACACTAGGTAGTTGATAAGCACACTTCCGTGATGGTAACAAGCGAAATAAATATTTAAAATAACGCTTAATGGGGTCCGGGGGCCCAAATGTAGTTTTTTTCTTATATAAAAAACTGACTCATCACTAATTCTCCAACTTACCGTGTAGGTATTAGCATGAAACTTTGGGAACTTGCTGAGCACACTCTCTCAACGATAATTGGCGAATAAGAATTTTAAAATTCACACTGTTGGGGTGCCCGGGGCCCAAAAACGCTTTTTTTCCTTATATGGACTATATAGAATATGAAATCACTAATTTTCTCATTTCTCGAGTAGGCAAAAGCATAAAACTTAGGGAAGTTGTTGAGTAAAAACCAGCGATAGCGACGAGAGGAAGAAAAAATTAAATTATCACTTCCTGGGGGCCGGGGGCCTAAATGAAGTTTTTTCCTTATATGAGCTATACAAAAACTAAAAATCACAAATTCTGCTATTTCCCGTGTAGGTAGAAGCATGAAACTTGGGGTAGTTGTTAAGTACACTTCCACGATGGTAACAGGTAAAAACAATATTTAAATTATCACTTAATGGGGGCCGGGGGCCCAAATGTAGTTTCTTCTTATATTAAAACAGACTCATCACTAATTCTTGGATTTACCGCGTAGGTAGAAGCATGAAACCTTGGGAAATTGTCAAGTAGCCTCTTTTGACGACAAATGGCAAAAAAGAATTTTAAAATTAACACTCATGGGGGCCGGGGGCCCAAAATCGTTTTTTTTACCTTATATGGGCTATATAAACATTTGAAAATCACTAATTCTCCTATTTCCCGAGTAGGTAGAAGCATGAAACTTTGGGAAGTTGTTGAGTACACTTCCGCGATGGTAACGGGAGAAAAAGTATTTAAATTTTCACTTACTGGGGCCCAGGGGCCCAAATGTAGTTTTTTCCTAATATGAGCAATATAAAAACTGAAAATCACTAATTGTCCTATTTCCTGTGTATGAAGAAGCATGAAAGTTTGAGTAGTTGTTAAGTAACATTCTGCGATGGTAACAGGTTAAAAAATTATATAAATTATCACTTACTGGGGGCCGTGGGGCCCAAATGTAGTTTTTTTCTTATATAAAAAACTGACTCATCACTAATTCTCCAATGTCTCGTGTTGGTAGCAGCATGAAACTTTGGAGAGTTGTTAAGTACACTTCCGCAATGGTAACAATCAAAACAAATGTAAAATTATCATTCACTAGGGGGCCGGGGCCAAAATATAGTTTTTTTTTCTGATATGAGCTATATAAAACAGACTCATCATTAAATATATAACTTCCCGTGTAGGTAGGATTATCAAACTTTGGGAAGTTGTTGAGTAACCTCCCGCTATGGTAGCAGACAAAAAAAAATTAAATTATCAGCTCGATAGGATCGCGGGAAGTGTGTCATTTTTTACTTTTCGCTTTTGTTTTTCTGCGGGACTGGGACAGACAGAAAGACAAGACGGTGAAGTTAATATATGTATTATATCCATCATGATCCAGAGTGAAATCAATTGGTGTTTTGAATTTGTGTTTCGCGGATTCTCAACGTAACTGAAATACTAATTTCCGCAGCAAAGCGGGGTTATTTTGCTAGTCCCATATAAAGGCTTCATTCAATTCCAACAAACTCATTTCACTGTTTTATAGAATAATTCGTAAAAATTACTAACTTATAGTCTATATAAATTGTATAATAACCTTGCCTTTGTTGTTTACAAGAGTAGATATTTAATGTTAATTAAAATGGTTATACGTAAGCTTGAAAGGACGCTACTAAGCAACGTACGTGTAGTGTTAATACTTTCGTAAGAGAACAAGTAAAAACAAGTAATGGCAGTTTGATTGCAATTTTTAAAATATATATGATGTGTTATGTCCAGAAATGTATAAATCAGAAAAGGAAGAAAAGAGTCGTACAGAGCTTTATTAGTACTAAGAGAACATTAGACGGGGTGAGGTACACTAGCATTAGGTTAAATTTGAGAATAAACTTACTTAAGAATGTTGGAAGCTCACACCAGATGGGATAAATGCGTTGTTCTTGCTGATTACGTAAATATATTTTTTCTGCTTCTACCCTTACAAGCGCGGTCTTTGTTTGCTTCTATTCTTACGAAAGGTAAATATCTTTGTAAGGTTTTGGCCTATACAAAGGCCTTACACATGAGTTCAGAGGTCAAGCACGTTAACTATGTATTTATTAACAATAGACAATTGCGTGTAGACAAATAATCGCCTACCCGTGTCGTGCTGGGCCGTGCGACTGTCAACTCTTCGGCCTGTCCGAGCGTTGATCTAAATAACATGTATGTTTTCATTAAAATACACAAACATACATTTTATTAACTTACAAAAGTGGAGAGATGGAAAATTAATATACATGATTTTGTGAAGTTTTTTTTATGAAGTTGAAACTCATGTTAGTATTGATAACATATGTATACGACGTTTTGATCAAATCATTGTTAGTGTTGATGACATATGTATACGACGCTTTGGTCAAACCATTGTTAGTGTTGATGACATATGTATACGACGCTTTGGTCAAACCATTGTTAGTGTTGATAACATATGTATACGACACTTTGGTCAAACCATTGTTAGTGTTGATAACATATCTATACGACTCTTTGGTCAAACCATTTGTTTAGTGTTGATAGCATATGTATACGACACTTTGGTCAAACCATTGTTAGTGTTGATAACATATGTATACGACCCTTTGGTCAAACCATTGTTAGTGTTGATTACATATGTATACGAACCTTTGGTCAAATCATTGCTAGTGTGGATGACATATGTATACGACGATTTGGTCAAACCATTGTTAGTGTTGATGACATATGGATATGACACTTTGGTCAAACTATTGTTAGTGCTAAAGGTTTACCGTATAATTAACAAAAATGATTGTTTCATCAGTTGTGTTTATCACATCTAAATATAAACGCAACTGTGTTATCAATTACATTACAACCAAACCTGATTGGTTTATTTATAAAGATGTTCATGGTGAGTGAATAACTTTTGAATCATAAATGGATGGAAAATATACGAATGTAAAAACAAATATCATACCCTGTCCATTATAAATTAGATTTAAACTTATTTATTATTTTTATATAAATTAAACATAATAATTAATGAAAAGCAGAACCATACAAAATAATTAATGTGAAACATGTAGGACGAGAAATAAGGAAAGTAAATGTCACACAAAATTTGATGAAATGTGGAGTGGAGGAAATAATCACCATCTTTAAACAAGGAAAACATAGAAGAGTACATCATAGGGACAGAACAGAGAGATGGACGGTCTTGTACATCATAGGGACAGAGTAGAGAGATGGACGGTCTTGTACATCATAGGGACAGAGTAGAGAGATGGACGGTCTTGTACATCATAGGGACAGAGTAGAGAGATGGACGGTCTTGTACATCATAGGGACAGAGTAGAGAGATGGACGGTCTTGTACATCATAGGGACAGAGTAGAGAGATGGGACGGTCTTGTACATCATAGGGACAGAGTAGAGAGATGGGACGGTCTTGTACATCATAGGGACAGAGTAGAGAGATGGGACGGTCTTGTACATCATAGGGACAGAGTAGAGAGATGGGACGGTCTTGTACATCATAGGGACAGAGTAGAGAGATGGGACGGTCTTGTACATCATAGGGACAGAGTAGAGAGAGGGACGGTCTTGTACATCATAGGGACAGAGTAGAGAGAGGGACGGTCTTGTACATCATAGGGACAGAGTAGAGAGAGGGACGGTCTTGTACATCATAGGGACAGAGTAGAGAGAGGGACGGTCTTGTACATCATAGGGACAGAGTAGAGAGAGGGACGGTCTTGTACATCATAGGGACAGAGTAGAGAGAGGGACGGTCTTGTACATCATAGGGACAGAGTAGAGAGATGGGACGGTCTTGTACATCATAGGGACAGAGTAGAGAGATGGGACGGTCTTGTACATCATAGGGACAGAGTAGAGAGATGGACGGTCTTGTACATCATAGGGACAGAGTAGAGAGATGGACGGTCTTGTACATCATAGGGACAGAGTAGAGAGATGGACGGTCTTGTACATCATAGGGACAGAGTAGAGAGATGGACGGTCTTGTACATCATAGGGACAGAGTAGAGAGATGGACGGTCTTGTACATCATAGGGACAGAGTAGAGAGATGGACGGTCTTGTACATCATAGGGACAGAGTAGAGAGATGGACGGTCTTGTACATCATAGGGACAGAACAGAGAGATGGACGGTCTTGTACATCATAGGGACAGAGCAGAGAGATGGACGGTCTTGTACATCATAGGGACAGAGTAGAGAGATGGACGGTCTTGTACATCATAGGGACAGAGTAGAGAGATGGACGGTCTTGTACATCATAGGGACAGAGTAGAGAGATGGACGGTCTTGTACATCATAGGGACAGAGTAGAGAGATGGACGGTCTTGTACATCATAGGGACAGAGTAGAGAGATGGACGGTCTTGTACATCATAGGTACAGAGTAGAGAGATGGACGGTCTTGTACATCATAGGGACAGAGTAGAGAGATGGACGGTCTTGTACATCATAGGGACAGAGTAGAGAGATGGACGGTCTTGTACATCATAGGGACAGAGTAGAGAGATGGACGGTCTTGTACATCATAGGGACAGAGCAGAGAGATGGACGGTCTTGTACATCATAGGGACAGAGTAGAGAGATGGACGGTCTTGTACATCATAGGGACAGAGTAGAGAGATGGACGGTCTTGTACATCATAGGGACAGAGTAGAGAGATGGACGGTCTTGTACATCATAGGGACAGAGTAGAGAGATGGACGGTCTTGTACATCATAGGGACAGAGTAGAGAGATGGACGGTCTTGTACATCATAGGGACAGAGTAGAGAGATGGACGGTCTTGTACATCATAGGGACAGAGTAGAGAGATGGACGGTCTTGTACATCATAGGGACAGAGTAGAGAGATGGACGGTCTTGTACATCATAGGGACAGAGTAGAGAGATGGACGGTCTTGTACATCATAGGGACAGAGTAGAGAGATGGACGGTCTTGTACATCATAGGGACAGAGTAGAGAGATGGACGGTCTTGTACATCATAGGGACAGAGTAGAGAGATGGACGGTCTTGTACATCATAGGGACAGAGTAGAGAGATGGACGGTCTTGTACATCATAGGGACAGAGTAGAGAGATGGACGGTCTTGTACATCATAGGGACAGAGTAGAGAGATGGACGGTCTTGTACATCATAGGGACAGAGTAGAGAGATGGACGGTCTTGTACATCATAGGGACAGAGTAGAGAGATGGACGGTCTTGTACATCATAGGGACAGAGTAGAGAGATGGACGGTCTTGTACATCATAGGGACAGAGTAGAGAGATGGACGGTCTTGTACATCATAGGGACAGAGTAGAGAGATGGACGGTCTTGTACATCATAGGGACAGAGTAGAGAGATGGACGGTCTTGTACATCATAGGGACAGAGTAGAGAGATGGACGGTCTTGTACATCATAGGGACAGAGTAGAGAGATGGACGGTCTTGTACATCATAGGGACAGAGTAGAGAGATGGACGGTCTTGTACATCATAGGGACAGAGTAGAGAGATGGACGGTCTTGTACATCATAGGGACAGAGTAGAGAGATGGACGGTCTTGTACATCATAGGGACAGAGTAGAGAGATGGACGGTCTTGTACATCATAGGGACAGAGTAGAGAGATGGACGGTCTTGTACATCATAGGGACAGAGTAGAGAGATGGACGGTCTTGTACATCATAGGGACAGAGTAGAGAGATGGACGGTCTTGTACATCATAGGGACAGAGTAGAGAGATGGACGGTCTTGTACATCATAGGGACAGAGTAGAGAGATGGACGGTCTTGTACATCATAGGGACAGAGTAGAGAGATGGACGGTCTTGTACATCATAGGGACAGAGTAGAGAGATGGACGGTCTTGTACATCATAGGGACAGAGTAGAGAGATGGACGGTCTTGTACATCATAGGGACAGAGTAGAGAGATGGACGGTCTTGTACATCATAGGGACAGAGTAGAGAGATGGACGGTCTTGTACATCATAGGGACAGAGTAGAGAGATGGACGGTCTTGTACATCATAGGGACAGAGTAGAGAGATGGACGGTCTTGTACATCATAGGGACAGAGTAGAGAGATGGACGGTCTTGTACATCATAGGGACAGAGTAGAGAGATGGACGGTCTTGTACATCATAGGGACAGAGTAGAGAGATGGACGGTCTTGTACATCATAGGGACAGAGTAGAGAGATGGACGGTCTTGTACATCATAGGGACAGAGTAGAGAGATGGACGGTCTTGTACATCATAGGGACAGAGTAGAGAGATGGACGGTCTTGTACATCATAGGGACAGAGTAGAGAGATGGACGGTCTTGTACATCATAGGGACAGAGTAGAGAGATGGACGGTCTTGTACATCATAGGGACAGAGTAGAGAGATGGACGGTCTTGTACATCATAGGGACAGAGTAGAGAGATGGACGGTCTTGTACATCATAGGGACAGAGTAGAGAGATGGACGGTCTTGTACATCATAGGGACAGAGTAGAGAGATGGACGGTCTTGTACATCATAGGGACAGAGTAGAGAGATGGACGGTCTTGTACATCATAGGGACAGAGTAGAGAGATGGACGGTCTTGTACATCATAGGGACAGAGTAGAGAGATGGACGGTCTTGTACATCATAGGGACAGAGTAGAGAGATGGACGGTCTTGTACATCATAGGGACAGAGTAGAGAGATGGACGGTCTTGTACATCATAGGGACAGAGTAGAGAGATGGACGGTCTTGTACATCATAGGGACAGAGTAGAGAGATGGACGGTCTTGTACATCATAGGGACAGAGTAGAGAGATGGACGGTCTTGTACATCATAGGGACAGAGTAGAGAGATGGACGGTCTTGTACATCATAGGGACAGAGTAGAGAGATGGACGGTCTTGTACATCATAGGGACAGAGTAGAGAGATGGACGGTCTTGTACATCATAGGGACAGAGTAGAGAGATGGACGGTCTTGTACATCATAGGGACAGAGTAGAGAGATGGACGGTCTTGTACATCATAGGGACAGAGTAGAGAGATGGACGGTCTTGTACATCATAGGGACAGAGTAGAGAGATGGACGGTCTTGTACATCATAGGGACAGAGTAGAGAGATGGATGGTCTTGTACATCATAGGGACAGAGTAGAGAGATGGATGGTCTTGTACATCATAGGGACAGAGTAGAGAGATGGATGGTCTTGTACATCATAGGGACAGAGTAGAGAGATGGATGGTCTTGTACATCATAGGGACAGAGTAGAGAGATGGATGGTCTTGTACATCATAGGGACAGAGAGAGAGATGGATGGTCTTGTACATCATAGGGACAGAGTAGAGAGATGGATGGTCTTGTACATCATAGGGACAGAGTAGAGAGATGGATGGTCTTGTACATCATAGGGACAGAGTAGAGAGATGGATGGTCTTGTACATCATAGGGACAGAGTAGAGAGATGGACGGTCTTGTACATCATAGGGACAGAGTAGAGAGATGGACGGTCTTGTACATCATAGGGACAGAGTAGAGAGATGGACGGTCTTGTACATCATAGGGACAGAGTAGAGAGATGGACGGTCTTGTACATCATAGGGACAGAGTAGAGAGATGGACGGTCTTGTACATCATAGGGACAGAGTAGAGAGATGGACGGTCTTGTACATCATAGGGACAGAGTAGAGAGATGGACGGTCTTGTACATCATAGGGACAGAGTAGAGAGATGGATGGTCTTGTACATCATAGGGACAGAGTAGAGAGATGGATGGTCTTGTACATCATAGGGACAGAGTAGAGAGATGGATGGTCTTGTACATCATAGGGACAGAGTAGAGAGATGGATGTCTTGTACATCATAGGGACAGAGTAGAGAGATGGACGGTCTTGTACATCATAGGGACAGAGTAGAGAGATGGACGGTCTTGTACATCATAGGGAAAGAGTAGAGAGATGGACGGTCTTGTACATCATAGGGACAGAGTAGAGAGATGGACGGTCTTGTACATCATAGGGACAGAGTAGAGAGATGGATGGTCTTGTACATTATAGGGACATATCAAGAGATGGGCTTTCTTATACAGTCCGGAGTAAGGAACAATTGTTCCACACTACGAATATTTAGACCTTCATGATAGAAGACAACATAAAGGGGGTAAGACTGCAATCAGGCTTATAGATAAGTAAATGGATTTTGTTCGTTGAAGAAGGCTCTTTGCTGAAAAGTTCGCTGTTTTGTTACGTCCTGTCAGGCTAACTCATACCCTGTTTACAAGTTATCCATTTACTAATGATAGAAGACAAGAAGGTACAACTGTTTTCTGTGTGGGTCACAGGAACATTTGACTAGCAGGTTCAGGAAAAAACAGCATCCCTTAGTGCAGAGTTGAGACTTGTTGTGGGGCCAGGAGGTGGGACTTTTTGTTGGGCCAGGAGGTGGGACTTTTGGGGCCAGGAGGTGGGACTTGTTGTGGGGCCAGGAGGTGGGACTTGTTTTGGGGCCAGAAGGTGGGAGAAGGACAGACATTAAAAAAAAACAATGTTCCCCATGTTAGTCAATGTGATGGTAAACTCCTCTTATTTCATTCATTTTTAATTTCTGCTTCGTTTACAATTTTTTAAAGTGTATATATAACTCTGTCAAAAATATGTGTACTCTTGTTGCTTTACTACATTTTCATGACATCATATATTTTAGATTTAATCACAATAATACAGTTTGTTAACAAGTATTATTTTTTCTTCTACAAACACTTCTCCATGTGTGTCATATAATTCTCCTTGAATGTTGTCCACCTCTATTGACCTAACATGTTTCATTTCCTTTTTAGCATTTTAAACTTAATATTTCTATACGTTTTCACATTTGATATCTTTGGAATTTGTTCCCTCTGTCGTCATAAGACAACTATGGTTTGTTGACTGTTGTTTGTTTATTTTATTTTCACGTAAATCATAACATAGAAACCATATTATCTAAAAAAATAATGCTAATCATTTCATTTAAATTTATTCAAGTCACATAAAAAAAACTTACTTTGACCTTTTCTTCCTCTAGTGACCAAGCACACATTTGTAGATACGCATGTAATTATAATTAACAATATGTTTACTTTGTATTGATAAGGGAACCCTTTTTTTTGTTTATTTTTAAATTGTATTTTTATAGCTTAAAAAATAAAATTATTTCTTTAAGATCAAATGTAAAAGATAAATAATAAAGATTCAGGTATGAAATCAGGATGATTAAAGTTACAATTTCTATGACCGTTATACAGTTTAAATGAATACTACCTATTAGTACATGACATCATCTACCTTAAACATCAATCTTTAAATTTCGCTAAGGACATTCTTGCTCCATCAAATTGACAGTCTATGATGGTGATGCGTCAATGTATGTACATTTATATGAAATTTTGTGTATGTAACTATGTTTAGGAAGATTTAGAGTGCATTGTGTTTTCTGTAGTTGTTGAACATGTTTGTAAAGCTCTGTGAGCCCAGCAGTAGGCTGGGGTACTGCGCTATATAAGTGAACAAATAATAATAATAATAATAATAATAATAATAATAAATGGACTTTTTAACATCAGTCTCTAGACCGATCAATTAATATCGCCTTTATAAAAGTAAGGGGTGTACCGGTTATATTTTTTTAAAATCCGGCCGGTGCCGTATTTATGAAAAGAGATCCGGCCGGAGCCGGAGGCATATTTACAAATAAAACAAATAACGTACTACATCACTTGACTTAGTTGAGTGAATTCACTCGACTGTTCATCTCTGCAGTTCATTAATACAGACATGAAAATGATGCCATATACTCACTTTAAATCATTATAATGTAAAATAATAACGTTAGAATAAGTAATATTTCGTTTAAAAAAAGTTCAAGATGAAACAATATTTAACCGCGTGCCAAAGGTACGATTGCTTGCCGAACGCAGGCAAGCACGGGGGCACGAAACGCGCGTTCGTTGTGCGGGGCAACCTTCGCTCTGTGAGTCGCGGATGTTCCCAGGCGCGTTCGTTGTACGGATCGTTCGTTGTGCGATCCGTTCATAAAGCGAGATACCACTGTATTTACAAAATTTACTGCCCGGAATTTCTAAACTGTAGCGCGGTGTCGGTCAGATATATGCGCAATTGCGCAGCTTAAAAGAAAAAGTGTGCAGCGCGATGTGCCATTTAGACTCATACATGACGCCTTGCACCTAGGGTGGAGGAGGGTCACACATTTTTTATAAATTTTGGCGAGTGGGGAGGTTTTGTTGTTGTCTTAAACAACTGTGACGTCACATCAAAGCACGTAACTTTAAATAAAAGTTTAACTTATATCTTTAATTGCTTACACTTTATTTAATGATGTTGTAAATGGCTTCTCGCGTGTTACGATCTCAGAGTTCAGCCTTGCACTTAACTAAATACATAATTACATTACAATAAAGTAATTTGTAAAATGCTCATTTTAAAATAACAAAAACGGCTAGTATTGGGATGAGGGGAGGGGCGAAATCTTATAACGTCATATTTTAAAGGGGAGGATAACTTTAGGTGAAGACGTATGACAGGGGGGGGGAGTTGGCCAAAATCGCGTGACGTCAATAATGGACGAAGCGATACAAGTTCTAACAATCGGATCGTATTCCACACAAAGGTGGTATACCAATTGAAATGCTTCTGTTCAGACAGGACGTATACCGAGTTTAACTTATACCAAAGCAGACGTATACCAAGGCAACACTATATTCAAGTCCCACAAACTCATGAAGTAATGCACAATTAAAATTCAAAATGATTGTTGCTTTGTTTGTTTCGTTGTTTGATTTTTTAAAAATTCTTATTTACATCAGCGAGAAATAGTACACAGGAAGTGCTACTGTCCGGTCGAAATTGGGACCGAATCCGTATTTGTAAAAATAACTGAATCAGGATTTACCGGAGCTGGACCCGAAATCCGGTACACCTTTAATAAAGATGCTTTATAGAAATCATAAAGCATACTCAGTTATGATTTATGTTTTTGTGGGCCCACTACGGTAATTTGTTGACCGCCATATTAATATTTTGTCTATACAGAAGCTCCTTCTATGCAGCAGATAATTGCGTCCACAGACCATGACAGATGTCTGATGGCAAGTGATGAAGTATCACTGTATAGAGTTACTGCAATACAGCCATAACACAACGATAATTTGTTGACCGACATATTAATATCACTGTATAGAGTTACTGCAATAAAAGCCATAACACAACGATAATTTGTTGACTGACATATTAATATCACTGTATAGAGTTACTGCAATAAAAGCCATAACACAACGATAATTTGTTGACTGACATATTAATATCACTGTATAGAGTTACTGCAATAAAAGCCATAACACAACGATAATTTGTTGACTGACATATTAATATCAGTGTAGTCTATAGAGTTACTGCAATAAAAGCAATAACACAACGATAATTTGTTGACTGAGATATTAATATCACTGTATAGAGTTACTGCAATAAAAGCCATAACACAACGATAATTTGTTGACTGAGATATTAATATCACTGTATAGAGTTACTGCACCTTACCACCGTGTATCTCTAGTTAGATATGTAGAATACGTCATTCAACTCGTGATATTTCTTTACCATCAATATCGTCACAACTGACTCACTTGTACAGATAGAAATCGAAGCGTGGACCGTAATACTAAATTGTTTCTATAATATACCACATCTTTATTTTTAAGTGTATATAGGTTTGATCCTTCGTATACACTTAAAAAGATTTGCTTGTGATTCCTATAGATCAGTGGTTCCTAACCTTTTGGGGTCCATGTACTCCTTCAGATGCCCAAAAAAGTTCATGCACCCCCTCGTGAAACTTTCAGAAAATGAATAATAAACTATGTTTATTTTAGGAACAAAACAGTTTTGACCATAGGCAACAGGGAATTTAGTGAGAGATCTGCTGCTTCTTATGATCAATCAGCAATTTAAATCTGGGGACTGTTTTGGACAAAGCAACTCTCATGTCATCCTCTGCATACAACGTATTCCTTTCCTTGGTTTTATTGTCAAAGGTGTGGAGAATCCTGCTTCACAGAGATAGGTTGTGGCAAATGGAAGGAGAGTCAGTACTGCCCTCTTGGCTAGTTGTGGGTAGAAATGTAGCTGGGCGCACCAAAATTCAATCAAGGTATTGAACTGAAGGCACTCCTCAGTACTTCTTTGGTTCTCACATCAATCAGGTCATCTTTAGCAAAGTCGCTGTCATCAATGTTGTCCAAGTCACAGAGAAAAGGATTGCGAATCCAAAGGTCTTTCCTAGCAATTTCTGGACAGAAATACCCATCAAAGAACTTTTGCAAATGTTGAAAGGTGCTCTGAAATTTCCCCTTTGATTTTGTCAGGCAGTGACTTCATCCAAGAGTGGAAAGTTGGACTTTTCTAGTCGTCGTTGGAATAGTGGCACTTTGTTAATGAAGGCTTTCAATCTCTCAGTAGCAGGTCCTTGGAGACATGTGTTCAACTCATTCAAGATGGTCAGCCAGGTATGCCAAGTAATTAATGAAATTTGGACAGTCAAACGTGTCAGTCTCAGAAAAGGTCCACTAGAACCAAGAAAGTATCGTCCCCTGGACAACCAGCGCACCTCAGTGTAGTAGAGAAGAACTTATGCTCAGAGCCCACCTCCTGCCAGAATAACTTAAAGAGGGAGTGGTTCAAGGCATGTGAGCGGATAAAATTTACAACTTGGACTGCAGTAGAAAGAACTGACTTCAAGGTTGGAGGTAGAGTTTTGCATGCCAGGGCCCGACAATGAAGGATACACTGTGTAGTGACAATATCTGGAACTTCTTTCTTTACCAGTGCTGAAAATCCTGACTTATTACCAAGCATAGAAGGAGCACCACCTGTGCAAATTTAAGAAATTCTTGGTCCAGTCAAACTGGTTTTCAGTGAAGAATGCCCTGAATAGCTGCAGCACATCAGCAGCTTTGGTAATAGCTAGGAGTGGCTTAAAAAGAGAAATTCCTCCTTCAGCAATCCACTGAGAACATATTTCAGAAATATAAGAATCTGACTACATTGTGCTACATCAGTGGATTCATCCAGCTACATGCTAAATGGAAAAGGGCTGCTTCTCATCTCGCACAAGACTTGATCCAGAATGTATGCAGCCATGTCACTAATCCTGGAATGAATAGTGTCATTGGACAAAGCAACTTCCATCTCCTGGTGACCACACATCAGTTCCACCATCTCCAGAGCACAACGCTTCACAAAAGTTCTCCAATGGTGTGGGGCTTCTTGTTCTTTGCAAAAATATATGCAACCTTGAATGATGCCTCCAGGTTTCTGTGACAAAGAAAATTCAAGATTGGGCAAGGTACCTGAGGTCAAGAAACGAGCTCTCTTCTGCTTGAAGACCTCAACACTGTCCTTGGAATTGGATGGATGGACTTTTTCCAAGTGCTCTCGGAGTCTAACAGGCTTCATGTTGTCATTGCACAGTGTTTTTCCACAGAGGAATCACTGAGGCTTTTGTGTTCCATCTCTCCCTCTCTCTTTTTACACGCTTTTATTTAAGTCACACTGTTTGTATGTTGTATCCATCCATCCATCCATCCTTCCTTCAAATCTTAAACGTAAAATTAAACCACTTCTGATGGTCCTAGAGATCTCAAAATGTTACCACAAATAGATCTTGGATGACAATGCATTGTATCAAAATTTCAGATCGATCGAATGTACCGTAATTAAATTAATCAATTTTTAGTTTATCTCTATTTATCACTATTTAGATGTATAGTCGTCTGCTAGAGTTGACCTTCACGGCTCACTGGTTTCACTCCAGCCCTCGTTTACCAAATTCCCGTGTTTACATCAAGGGACAGGGGAGATCAGCGCGTTTCAGTCTGTAAATGTTTGTAAATAAAAGCGTGTCCTTTTTAAATAAAGATTTTTTTACATTTTACTTACCTCAATTAAAACTGCACTGGTGAAATAAATTATTAAATTGTTTTATATCAACTACAATAAAATATTGTTTTATATCAACTACAATCAAATATTGTTACAAATACAATAAAAGAAAACAAATTGTTTCCTAAATTAATTCGACAAACCCAAAAGAAATCGACAGTCATTATTTCACTATATCAGCCACTGATGTAAGTGATTCCCTTTCATACAGAAAGACGTTATTTAAGCTGCCTACCGACCAGACAAGAGTGGGTTAAAATCATAAGACACAACAATTCTATCTTAAAACGTAAATCTACCAGACCCTAATATGCATTCTCAATTCGTAAACTCCAGTTATCTTAGACAGTGGCGTCACTAGCGGTGGGTGCGGTGGGGTGTGCCGCCCCGGGTGACATCATCAGGGGGGTGACATCAAAATGTCACCCCCTGATGATGTCACCTATTTAAAAGCCTGATTGCAGTCTCACCCCCATTACTTCAGCAATTCATTGACATTTTATCCCTCTTTAAAGGGAACGAAATTAAGTGGCAAGCCACTTAGATGTATAGAAGGCATTAAATTCAGAGGCAAGTGTCGAAGCTGTGGTTAGTTAACAAGTAGACAATAAATATAAGAAAGTAAATAAATTAAATAATGGTTTCCGTAATTTTAAATAAAATATGATTTTGAAAAATCTTTTTTTCCGTTAAATTAATATTTATTTTAGAAATATTCCGTGTTACGTAAAAAATAAAATTCACGTAATACAAATCAGTTATACTTTTCTCATAGACCTTTTAAAAAAATTAAATATAAGTCAAAGAAGAAAAATAATAAGATCTTCTCATTAATTTTGCAAGCTGAGTTGTTTTACGTAGAGCGTCATATTAAATAGTTAGTACTGGTGCTTTTTAGTGCGTGACGACAGGAAATACAAAGTTAATGTAGTATGTCGGATATGACAATAAAAAGTTAATGTGTGTTAGATAAGACAATATGAAGCAATTTTAAAGTAAAGATTTTCTCCTGTTCTTGAAATAAACAAAAAATAATTGCTATTAATACATTCATATAAGTTAAAATGCATTTTTATTTTATAATTTATTTACATAATAATAATGCAATATAGCTGATGATTTATTGTCATTTTCTAATGATTCTATACACACCAACACACTCAAACACACATAACACAATTGACTAATTTACACAATCTTTTTAAGGAGATTTCTTTCGCTTAAAATATTTAACCCCAATGAACGAGTTAAAATATCATCAAAGAAAAGTCAAAAATGGTGCAAACATTGATAATTCTTTACGCAGTTTACAAAATGAATATATTCCTTGAAACTTTTTTTCCAATACTAAATTAGCTTTAGTTTTAAACATGGATTTCTTCGATCAGTAAAAAAATCTTTATTTAATCCACAGTATTATTAAAAAAATAATTTATGGAATATATCTAAGATCAGAGGCATCAGTAGGGTTGGTGTCACCCGGGGCGGTAGCTCATGGTGTCACCCCTCACCGACTTAACCCGTAGAACTCCTCCGAGTTGTCCAGTGCCAAAAAAGGGCAACATATAGAATTTTACATTTTGATGTCACCCCCCTGATGATGTCACCCGGGGCGGGCCCGCCACACCGCACCCACCGCTAGTGACGCCACTGTCTAAGATAACTGGAGTTTACGAATTGAGAATGCATATTAGGGTCTGGTGTAGATTTACGTTTTAAGATATATTGTTGTGTCTTATGATTTTAACACCACTCTTATCTGGTCGGTAGGCCAGCTTAAATAACGTCTTTCTGCATGAAAGGAATCACTTATATCAGTGGCTGATATAGTGAAATAATGACTTTCGATTTCTTTTGGGTTTGTCGAATTAATTTAGGAAACAATTTGTTTTCTTTTATTGTATTTGTAACAATATTTGATTGTAGTTGATGTAAAACAATATTTTATTGTAGTTGATATAAAACAATTTAAGAATTTATTTCACCAGTGCAGTTTTAATTGAGATAAGTAAAATGTAAAAAAATCTTTATTTAAAAAGGACACGCGTTTATTTACAAACATTTACAGACTGAAACGCGCTGATCTCCCCTACCCTTGATTTAAACACGGGAATTTGGTAAACGAGGGCTGGAGTGAAACCAGTGAGCCGTGGAGGTCAACTCTAGCAGACATTCTAAATAGTGATAAATAGAGATAAACTAAAAATTGATTAATTTAATTACGGTACATTCGATCGATCTGAAATTTTGATACAATGCATTGTCATACAAGATCTATCTGTGGTAAAATTTTGAGATCTCTAGGACCATCAGAAGTGGTTTAATTTTACGTTTCAAGATTTGAAGGAAGGATGGATGGATGGATGGATACAACATACAAACAGTGTGACTTAAATAAAAGCGTGTAAAAACACTTAGCTGTTGTGAAATCCAAGTATTCCAGTAGAGATCTCTACTGAAAATACTTGGATTTCACAGCAGCTAAGTGTTTTTTTGTTAATTTTTATTATTTATTAACGATTGTGAGGGGCTGATGACATCGGAAAGTTGTACCAGTTACAGGCAAATTTTAACTGACGAAGTTGATGTTTTTAATGACCGGAATTGGATTCTCAACGCAAGATTTCAGGTTTTCAATGACGAATAATGGCTTACAATTAACGTTTTTAAGACCTTTGCAGCGTACCGAGCAATAAAAGGGAAGGGAAAACCCAACGTTTACATCCTCTCAAAACAGAGAGTCACCGGAAGACATATATCTGACGTATTTGATGAGAAAATTAAATTGTTTTTAGAAAACTGTGACTTAAAACACGACAATTCCGATGAACATGTAGAGCGAACTGTTCATTTTGCGAAAAGGTTTTTCTGTAAATTTTCGACATGCGCAGAACGATGCGCGATAAAGTATAGGAAAAAAATGTGTATATGGGCGCCCTTTAACGCGGCATGCCTTGCTTATGGTTTACATTTTATGATTATCAGTTTTTATTTCTTTTTTTTTCCTTCTTCTTTTTTTTTCTTCCTCTTTTTCTTTCCTCTGAATGGTTCATGCACCCCCTGGAACCTGCTCATGCACCCCTTGGGGGTGCATGCACCACTGATTAGGAACCCCTGCTATAGATGTTTAGCGAGGGTTTGGCTTAAAATATAGCAACGTTTGCTTAATTTAGGCCCACAGCGTAAGGGGCCGTCCATAAAGTACGTCACGATCCAGAGAAGGGGGGGGGAAGGGGTGTAAGAAAGTGTGACAGTTTGTGACAGGGGGAGGGTTGTTGGCCATTTATGACGTCACGGTGTTTTATATTAAATTTTCATTAATTTTGTTAATAAAAAAACAAACATTTTTGTTGGAAAGTGTGACGTTCTTTAGGGGGGGGGGATCCAAGATTTGTTTACAGTTTGCTGACAGGGGAGGGGGGTAAAAATGATCAAATATAGCGTGACATATTTTATGGACGGCCCCTAAACACATTTCAAAAGCTAGAGTTTATACCAACCATGGTTTGATGATATTATTGACGCCTTCCACAAACAATAAAATTATCGTTAAAAAGCACTCCCAAAATGAACCAAGTTTATTTATATATATATACACAACATATATATATATGTATATATATATATATATATATATATATATATATATATATATATATATATCACTCATTGGCCTCACTCTTACACAAGTTCTTATACTCTTGTTTTTAATCCATTTTTCTTCTTTGAAATATTATATCTCTACTTTTCAATTAATCTTCTCTTTTCAGGCAGTCAATGAAGCAATCATTTCATAACATCTGTGTGCACTATTGAAGCACCTAAGCAGCGCTATACTATATCAAACTGTTTTACACTGTATTGTAATATATGCCAGTAG
Organism: Ampullaceana balthica; assembly: GCA_944989445.1. Lineage (NCBI taxonomy): Eukaryota > Metazoa > Mollusca > Gastropoda > Lymnaeidae > Ampullaceana > Ampullaceana balthica. The sequence continues at coordinate 130,469 of CALYLW010001311.1, read as the reverse complement.
CGTAGATGTTTGAAAGAGAAATTGTTATATCTTTCATTAACGCGTACGAGTTTAGCTATTTTTAATTTAGATCTACAGAGGTGGCCGTGTAGGATATACATCTGCAGAAATGGCCATGTATGATATACTTTTTAAGAAAATGAAAACTATCATATTAGAAATTGTTCAATTGAATATAAATTTAAATTATTCATCATTATTAGCAATTTTATTTCTTGCAGTTTAATAACATAAAAAGCAAAGTGTAGAGTTTATTATATGTTTCCAAATAAAATTTTTTGTACCAATTCGTGCATTTTAAAAAAAGAAGTTATATATTGCTAAAAAAAGATTTTAGTTGTTTAAAAGAGATGTAAACACGTTTTGGTTTTATTACATAACATTTTATAAATTAATGTAAGAATAAATACAAAGGTAAGATATTAAAATGATCATATATAATTTATATTTATAAAATAATGACCAAAAACAAAAAACAATTTTTAACCATTTAAATTTATAAAATAGGCACAAATTTGGTCTGTAAATCATAAAACAAACCACTTTAGACGGTGTTGCATTGATGTACATAAATTGTATTTCTCGACAGTGCTGCACCACAAAGCACCGGTGCTGATGAATTTAACATGAAGTTTTACTTGAAATAAAATTAGCTTGCAAATTTAATACATGGATATTATAAAAAATCGCAATTGTATAATTTATTTTCAATGGGGCAGTGATTAACTAACTTATGTTACTGAAATGTTATATTGTGTTTAAACTAATCTGATTTTTATCAATATTGAATTTAAGGGCACAAAAACAAAAAATTAGAATCACTTATATTTAAAAATATTTAAACTACAAAATCTATTTACAATTGAAAATATACATGTTTTGTTCTCAGTTTTGAAAGTACAGAACATTCCATAACAATTTGTCATTCAAGTGGCATGCCACTTGACTTCCAGCCTAATTTAATAATTCAATGAAACACTAGGTTTCTCATATCAATCATACAGTGAATCAAATTAAAACAAACTGCTCTACATGTTTGCACTAAATATTTTAGTAGTTATATTAAAGAAGTAAAATTCAGAGTACAAACGAAGGGGTGTTCTTTAACTTCCTGGTCTCTACTTCCTTCATATTTACTTGATCACTGTTTGAAAAGTGGAAGTCTCCTATATTTTCACATATTTATCTATGGCCTAAAGCAAACCCATCGGTGATCCTTGTACTGTGGTTGTAATGTGAGTGGCGAACACTTTATTTCGTTCCTATCACTAGGAATTCGTTAAGTTATTGAAACTGTTACCAAACAACAGATTGCGATCCGAATGCGGGCTCAACTGTGTTCCCAATTGGTCTCGAGAACAATTTAGGACATTAAAATTTAACGTTTGGAATTTATAATTTCAAAAAAAAATTTAATTTTATTTTACAAACTCCTAAATAGAACAAGGGCTTGAACATAATTTGGGCTTGATGAACAATTTAAAAATTAAAGGGGCGATTGATTTCTGATTGATTAGTGATGTAAACCGTTACTTTTTTGGTTCCTGTTACTGTTAACTTATTATTACACAAAACTTTATAACAAAAGTTTTAATTTTTTAATGAAAATATTTTAACTGAAAGAGATGTACAATTTATGACCAAATAAAGAGGATGTCCTTTTAAGTATTTTGTGCAATTGTCAGTGTATGACCTGCGTAGATATGGATGATATCAACACTACATTTAAATGTGTCCAAACGTCACTAACGACATTCATTTTTACCACTTAATTTAAATTTGAATATATATAAAAACTAATTAAAATAAAGCTAATAAGGCTTACAATTTACAGTAGTCGCACTTCGAATCTAAAATAACTGGAATATGCAAAATAAAATACAAAACATTTTGGACTTTTTTAACTTTTAGAAGGAAATAAAATAATAAACCATGAAAAAAGTCATAATTTCCCTTGCATACAATTCATCTATATACAATTAAACATCTGTAATCGCACTTTCAGCTTTACCTTAAATGATCTCTAGGGAACTAACCCAATAACTGACCATATTGTTTCTCTTTCTGACTTATTGGAAATTTGTACTTTAATATATATACTTTCAGTTAATTACAAACTTGACATTAATGTAAGCTTTGAACGTCTTGAAAGTAATTGGTGAACACAACACAATCCAAGATTATCATCTATCAGTGTTATTATCACTCATCCAAATAAATCCGTATTGAATAACACGAAAGCTACGTTTTTTATATTGTTTTCTTGTCTATTGTTTGTTGAGGAAGGATTCCTGATAAAATATTTGTTTTTCTTTGGACGTCCTGTCAGACCTGTGTAATAGTATAGTTGTTTTAAAAATTCAAGAAGTTATCAGTCTTAAACATATTATGTAAATTTTTTTTATTAGTTTGTAGTTTAATTTTAAAACAATAATAAAAATAAAAAATGAAATGGATATTAGAAACAAATGGACGAAATTAAAGAGAATTGCGGCTAAAACGGTGCAATACGTTTGGTGGTTGGAAACCGTGTTTTTACAATGTGGATTATAATGAATTTATTTAACGATAGCAGCAAACATCATTAAATTTTTATAATGGGCGATTTAAGTCTTAAAAAGAAATAAAAAATGATTTATACATATCTGCCACATTGAATGAAGATTAGAATTAAAAAAAAATATTACAGTTTATTATAGACAATCGAGTTTTTAATATAGCATGTTTGGTCAAAATCAATCCATTTAGCCAGTAGCAAAAATATGTTGAAATAACTTTTTATAACTCATGTAAGGATACATAACATTTATATAGCTCATGTAAGGATACATAACATTTTTATAGCTCATGTAAGGATACATAACATTTTTATAGCTCATGTAAGGATACATAACATTTTTAAAGCTCATGTAAGGATACATAACATTTTTAAAGCTCATGTAAGGATACATAACATTTTTAAAGCTCATGTAAGGATACATAACATTTTTAAAGTACATGTAAGGATACATAACATTTTTATAGCTCATGTAAGGATACATAACATTTAAGGAATCCTGCCTCCCATAGAAATATTGTTTTTAAAGTTTTCTTTCCAAAACAAGTGATGACATGTAAGAATCAACTTCGAAATGTTTTGATGTGAAGGAATGAATAAAATAATATTTCTAAAGCTTATATAAGACTAGCATTTTTTGTCGTTGTAATCCTAATTTTAGGGTTCGAAATCAAATGGCATGCTACTTGAAATAGTTAAAAAGGAGTTTTATAAAGCGTTCGAAGAGAACCAGATATGCCCCAAAAATATTTAGACAATTATATTAATAATAGAAAGTTAATTAATTTCAAAGTTTGATGTTTAATTTAATTATTACAAATTTTATACTTTTTTTGTTTCTAAAATAAAAAATCTAATGTGTTTAAATTTTTCAGTTCATATAAATTAAAAATTTAACACATGTTATTACTACAATGTTTCATAAGATTATCCTTTATATTTAAAATTCAATTTAAAATAAAAGGTTATTGTTTTTTTTTATCTCAGAAGTTATGTTTTTCTCAAGTGTATCGGCGCACTAAATATGTTAGTAACAGTGCTTTGTGGTGCAGCGTTGATGTTAAAACAAATTTAAATTATGTACTAAATTAAGTGTAAAATATAAAGAAATTGAAAATGTTAATTAAATTGTGCATGCTTCTATTTCCGTTTATTAAAAAAATATTTTGTTTTGTGAGTATACTAGCTGACCTGTTTTACTTGAGGGGAAAAAAGATTCTGAACCAAATACTTTTTATTAGTCATACAAAACTCCCACCCTCCTTTTCCCCTTTTTTCCAGTTTTGGGAGAAAAAAGTGCGTCGTGTACGTCGAAAAATACGGTATTTTTAAACTGGTCCATCACAATACATTATAAATATAGTCTATACTCTCAGATCCAAAGACAAGCGATTCTACGGCTGTCTGCTGTGTCCCATCTACGGCTGTCTGCAGTGTCACATCTACGGCTGTCTGCTGTGTCACATCTACGGCTGTTTGCTGTGTCACATCTACGGCTGTCTGCAGTGTCACATCTACGGCTGTCTGCTGTGTCACATCTACGGCTGTTTGCTGTGTCACATCTACGGCTGTCTGCTGTGTCACATCTACAGCTGTCTGCTGTGTCACATCTGTCTGAAAAATGTAAAGAGTTCAACTACAAGATACAAAACACAAGAAACAGCTTGAATGAGTCAAAATATTGTTTTCTGACTTGTGGCAAACTTAAACAGCTTTTCAAACCTGCTTCTTGCGTTGAGAGAATATCCTTTCAAGTATACATGGTAAAGACAGGCATATTTAACCCTTTAAATTATTTCTTATCCACGGACAAAGTTTTGTCCTAACAACATGTCACAAAATATTGCCAGACATTCATGTCATACCGTCCCCAATCAGAATTAATTAGAGACAAAGATTAAATAGAACAAACAAGTGTTGCCAGATTTATTATTGCACATTATTCAATTTTGACAAGAGTATCGTGATTTGATCAATAAACGTAGAAACACTAGGTAGAAGAGTCAAAAAATTATTAGTTATGATACATAAGGCAAATTATTCTAATTTGGAAATGCAAAACAATGATAATCTAATACAACCCTCGAAACCGTAGAGATTTTTAAAAAATTAAAAAATTTTTTTCTTGTTCCGCAGAAATACACAAAATATACATTCCTCCTGTCTAAAATTCGGGCGTTGTTTGGGTTGCTATTTAAAACCATGACAACCAACATGTTTATTTTGCTGTATATTAAACAGTATCACAATAAGCACTTACAAGTTACTGTAGCTCAGTGGTTCTCAAACTTTTTTGGCCTACCTCCCACTTTCCAGTAAAAATATTACTCAGCGCCCTCCGAATTTTTTTCTATTATTCTAACACAGAAATAGGCAAACTACGATCCGCGGGCCACATGAGGCCAGTCAGAGTATATTATGCGGCCCGTAGGCATGGACATGTGGTGATCTTGTGTCATGTTAATTTTCTTTGCTTAGAATTTTTTATATATTTTGAAATTTTATTCCCAGCATTTGATTCGAATCTAGAGATATATAATCGGTTTTATGGCTTCAGAATCATTAGTCATTAATTGTTAACATACCTGTTCGAAAGTACATTTCAGCTCAACCGGAATTGAATTTTTTTTACGATTTACATTTCGAACGGTTTTGAAAATTTGTGATTTAAAAGCAAATAGACATTGATTTAACAATGAGTGCTACCAAAGAAAGTAAGATTGAGGACAATGCCTTTTTAAAATGACAAATTAACTGTTAAATATTGCTTCACGAGCGTTGGGAGAAAAGCAGCCTGCTCGCTGAGTCGTGAATGTGTCTTTAATGAGTGCGACTTAGAAAGATACCACCAAACAAAACATTTGTGTTTCGGGCACAATTTAACGAACCAAGAGAGAAAAAGGTTATGCAAGAAGTTTGTTAATGATTTAAAGAAGCAGCAAAATGTTTTCACCAAAAGTCTTAAATACAAGATGCTGCAACCGAAGCCAGTTTGGAGATATCTCATAAGATCGTAAAACGGAACAAGCCTTTTTCTGACAGTGAATTTATCAAGAAATGCTTGACATATGCAGCAAGCGTATGTGTCCAGAACAGAAAACATAATTTGACACCATTTCTTTATCAAGGGAACTTTAGTCAGACGTTTTGAAAAAAAAGTGACAATTTGATGCACCATAATCGAGATGCAAGCAAATACTTTTTTTGGTACTATCGCATTGGATTTAAGTACCAATGTATAGGAACAGCACAATTGTTGGTATTTATACGGGAATACATCCTCGTTTCGCGCTTAACGAAGAATACTCTGAGGCACTCAAAGACACAATTAAAGGCCAGGATTTATTCAATACTGTAGAGAACTGTTTGAAATAACTGGGCTGGAGTGAAACAAGATGGCCAGTGTAATAACGATGGAGCGCGAGCTTTAACTGGAAAAATTAGTATGAACAATAAAATTAAAGAATATCAGCCTGACCACACACTCTTACCTCTCCAATGTGGTAACCATCAGGAAAGTCTGTGTAAGGCTGTGTTGAATTTCAAGCAGTTGTTAGTATGATAAACTTTGTAAAAACCAGGGAACTTAATCACAGGTGTTAAAAGCACTGTTAGAAGATTTTAATATTATATTATCTACCACGGCAGTGTCCGCTGGCTGAGCCTGAACAAGTTATTGAGGCGAGTATGAGATCTCAAGAAAGAAATAGTTATGTTGCTGGAGATGAAGGCTTTTGTTTGTGATTTTGTTACTTCCATAGTTAATGAAGAATGGGAAGTCAGACTTCATGTTTGCCATTAACATGGAAAATTTGAATGAACTGACTGTCAAACTTCAGGGCAATGGCTTGTTTGCACATGAAATGTATGTGTATGTTAAATCATTTCAGACAAAACTCTCCCTTTTCTCCAGGCAAGCAGGTGAAAACAGGTTTTGCCATTTCCCTTTGCTAAAACAAAAAACCGTTTCTTGTAAAAATTGCTGACAAGTACAAGGCTCAGGTGGATGCCTTTGCTATGGAATTTGAAAGGAGGTTCCAAGACGACAAGAACCTGGAACCTCTCTTCAATATCCTCAATTCGCAATTAGTGCAAAAGCTGATTAAGCCCCAGAGGATATACTGTTAGAAACTGCTTAACCTAAAAGCAGATTATGACCTGAAGGAGAAGTTCAAGTTAGTTTTTCTGCATGAGTATTTTTTTTCTCTTTTTTTTTCTAGGTGCGGCGTTTCCACACTTCAACAAACTTTGCTGTCAAACTTTTGCCACTATTAGGGTCCACATACATCTGTGAGCAAGCTTTTTCTTGTATGAAAATAAATAAGTCTAAGAACTGATCGATGTTGAATGACTGCAATTTGAATGCATTCATTCGAATAATAACCAGTAACCTGGTTCCACATTTCAAGAATTGTTCAACACACACACACAAATTCGAAATCATATAAATGAGACGATGAACCTGGTTTGCTGCTACCAATTTAGACATACTCGGCTTTATTTTCGTCAGCAGTAATCTTAAGAAACCGCGATTGCCTATTTGCATTTTAAAAAAAATAGTTACCGCACTGAATCTACTTTCCACTAAATATGATGAAGGAAATGTAATTACGAAATTTTAAAATAAAGCCCATACTTCAGGATCTCCTTTTCCAGCTAGAATTGTTAATAGCAGCGTTTGAATTTAAAACTAAATTCATTATTTGTAGCTACTTTTTGGAATAAGTTTGCAAATATTTATCAAATAATAGTTCTTAGCTAATGTGTTCTTCCTTTGTGAACCGAAAGTATTGAAAGCTTCATTTCCTGGCAAAGTTGACTCCTTAAGTTGAATAAAAAAAACGAGATGTTTTAAATAGCTACACGATGTATCTTCAACACCTTGTGGCTTTTCATCACTTCTGATTTGAACGGTTTTATTGCTAAATGAATTTTTCTTTATAATATCAGATGCTTGCTTATGTACCACAGTCCGTATTAATTCACTTATAGCCGGTATAATTTATTCTTTACCAATAGTATGAGATTTACCCGATTTGGCAATCAATAACGAATATTGTAAGAAGCTATCAAGCCATTGTCATCTTGTGTGGTTGCTGTTGAAAAGAGTTTTGTCAAAGTCAGTTGTTTGATAAATTTCTATTTTAGTGTTTGAAAATTATATAAATCCTTTTTTTTTATCCCCGTTAATTTATTTCAAGTGTTCCTGCAGTCTGGAAGTGCACACAATTTCACATTTAAAAAAAAACAACTAAATGCAAATGCGGTAACCAAACCAATGTCCAAAACGTTTTTTAAAAGAAAAATATAACCTTATGAGCAGAATACATAATTAATATTTTTCTAAATTTTCTCTTCCTTTTTTATGCTTTCACCGCCCCCTTACAGTTATTCACGGCCCCCCAAATTGACCCGTGGCCTTCACCGCCCCCCCCTGGATCGCGTCAGCACCCACAATGGGGCGGTAGCGCCCACTTTGAGAATCACGGTTGTTGACTCATGAACATATGTTTTGAAATATTGTAAATTACATTTTACTTTTTAATATTATTGATGGTTCATGATATATTCTCTGATAGTATGGCTCCTATAAATGTTGAGCACTTGTACATACATCTTTATATTTTATTTGTTTTTCCATGTAAATATTCGTTATAAAATGTTGAGTACTTGTAAATAGATCATTATATTTTGTGAGCTTTTTCATGAACACGCATGTTATAAAATGACAACAGTCTTATCTCTCATCTTTTTAAACACAGTTGTTTCTTTTTTAAATTTATAATTAGTATCTACATTCATTGTTCTTAACATAGTTGTTAATAAATGTCTACTGACTCGTTTCGCACTTTTATAAACACTGAAGTTACAAAGCGTTTACAGTTACAGTCTTAACTAACTTTGTTATTAAAATATGTTTTTTTATAAAACATATAAATTAATTTCTATTGGTATGTTATTGTATGGCATCCGTACGTCCTCAAGGGCCAATGGCGTGTACTCCTGCTCCTGTGCCCCCCTCCACCTTACTCCTGGCTCTTCTCTCATCACTCCTAGCTGTGAGGATTGCTCCCACAGCTTGAGTGCACTCACGCTCCCTAGACCGTCAGCAGTAGCCTCCCACGTTTTAATGTGTATTAATGATAAAATTAGTTTTTATAAATAATGTGTTAGATAACGTACAGTTTAGAAAGAGTCCAATTTGTTGAGTTTTATAGCTTAAATTAAGGTAAGATGTAAGAATGTAGTCATGTGAGGAGAAAAGACAAGCAATGTATTTTACGTTTGATTCTACACTTGTGTTCCATATTTAAAGAATAATCTTAAATTATTTAAAATAGCAGGAACTAAGGATACTACCTTATCTAATTCAAATAAAGTGAATCTCTGCAATGATATGAATGGTTCCCCTAAGTATAGGGATCGAAGACAAGTGGCATGCCACTTAGATAAACATCAGTATTACTATCTAGATCTGGTTTGGCTTGAACAATATGACAAGCACATACATTTAAGTATATTAATTATTTTTTTGTAGTTCAGTGGTTTAAAATAATAACGTAATTTAAGTTCTATATTCATTACAATCCAATATTTTTATTTGTTATTTTTTTTGCATACTCAAAAACATTTAAGAAATACAAGTTAATAATACTATTTATTATAAATTTAATATATACGCATATATATTTAATAAAAAGAAAATATCACGATTTTCTCATTTATTTGGCAGCTGATCGACTGATAAAAAAAATTGCAGTGCTTTTTGGTGCGGCGCTGACGAAAAATACATTTAAAGCACATCTAAAAAGACAATACAAATTCGTTTGGTAAGAAGAAGCTCACTGTTCTTTAATGAATGAAACGTATTTATTTTATCATTCGTGCGCTTAGAAATGTATTTATGGCATGTGTGTCTTTTAATAATAACTAGATCCGACCCCTGGCGTAGCCTACGCAGCACAAATTATCATACATAGTGTAAAGAAAGGTGAAAAAGAACTGACACAAATTCCCCGCACTACGAATTATAGTAGTAGTTTTGAAGCATTACTTCCTGTCCTTCTATTTAGTGCGTCTCAGTGCTCTGCGCATAGAGCACACTAAAATACTTATATATAGAGTGTGTCTTGCTTGCTCTAGTTTCTGGCTAATTATATATATAGTGTATTGATGTAGGGATTTATCTATCAAATTCCTCTCATTTACGGTAATTTTCTAGAGATTCTAAAAAAAAATCGACGCACAGAGTCAGACACATTTTTGAATAATCTACGCAATGAATGCGTTAGTCACATTTCTCTCGCTCCTACTCTCTCTCTCTCTTTCCTCTGTCTCCATTTTGCTTTATTACTCTCTCTCTCTCTCTCTCTCTCTCTCTCTCTCTCTCCTTACATATATGTACCGTATATTAAATAATAAGTGTGATTAATTACTCGTGAAAACAGTCACCTTTGATTCAACATACATTGCACAACACGATATATTCAAAGGATGACCAAGTTATTTCTAGCCCTACATGTACTCAGATATATTGTGGTTTAATTAATGATTATGGTGTGCAGAGAAAACTAAGTTAAGACTGATTTAAGAAATTATTTATGTTTAGACAATTTAAAAAAAAATGATTGCAAGACATAAACACTCGGAACAAAAATGTAGAAAATAAAGTAATATAAAAATATGAAGAAATCACAAATGCTAATCTTTTTTTGTTGCTCCGACTTAATTAGTTGTTGAAATGTATGTAACTTGTAGATACCGTAAAGAGACATTGACTTGTTCTAAATGTATGTAACTTGTAGATACCGTAAAGAGACATTGACTTGGTCTAAATGTATGTAACTTGTAGATACCGTAAAGAGACATTGACTTGTTCTAAATGTATGTAACTTGTAGATACCGTAAAGAGACATTGACTTGTTCTAAATGTATGTAACTTGTAGATACTTGTTCTAAATAGATCCAGTGCATGTGATGGTGGTGAAATACTAACTGTTCATTAACATTGTATTCATAAGTAGAGGAATCGGAGGCAAATGGAATCCCAGGTGTTGCAGTGGAAAACAATAACTTCTTTCATCGATCTTCGACAGAGTTATTATGTCTAACCTATTTCGTTACTATCCATTATTTTATTATATTTATAGACGGCATTGCCTTGATTATACTCTTCTTGAGAAACATTTTACACAAAAGTATATGATCGTTTTGGCTCATGTGGTTTATGTTGCTAGGTTCTGCTAGTAATATAATACAAATCATTAAAAAAAAACAACAACAACTAATTAAGTCCTTTGAAACAACAATACAAATATATACATTTTTAAAGAATTTATTGCCAGCAATCTTTCAAATTCAACAATGTTTTAGTGATGTTTCTTTACTTGTTTTATGTTTGTGCTTGCATGAAAGTAGTAGACAATTTATCTTAGCTGCGCTAACTTCCACTGAGCCATAAACAGAGTTGGTTGATGCGTTAGGTTAGATCATAAATTCTCTTTTTTAAAATGATCTTCTTACATTTCTAGCTTGTTTCTTTTAAACCAGTTTTTAAACGTTGGGTAAAACTCTATTTTAACTCTACATTTAACATATAAACATCATTAAATTTACACAGTCAATCTCTGAACATAGACCATATATCATGTTTTTGTAACAACTTCTAATAAGCCTGGATCTATGTCAATGTCTGGTATTTCTTCTGAGATGACGTCATCAATTTTTCTTGTGTAATATTGTCAATAAACTAAATCAAAATGTTTGCATGGGGTAATTTCCATTTTTCCCATTGAATGGGATACACCCAACAACGTGGATTAACACAATAATGACGTTTATCAATGAACTCAGTCACAGATTAATATTTTTGTTTGTAAATACGGGCGATGATGTCATGGTGATTATTATACAATTGTCCAGGCAACACAAAAACTCATCCCTCTTAGGATCGTACGTTATTTTATGAAAAGTCGTGGCTGCTCAATGCGCAATTCATTGTGTCCTGTGTGTATTCACGTAAGTTCCGTGGACTTCCTGTGAATGTAGCTGGCAGTATGACCATTTTCTCAAATTCATTGTGATTCGCATCACTAGAAACTGCGTCACGTAAATGAATATATACTTCTGAAGTCAGTTTGGTTAAAGGCAATTAAATAAATTTAATAAAGAGAAGTTGTTCGGTCGCAATTATTTGCATTGATATCGACAACATATTAATGGAACAATTATCGAAATTTTTATGGGATTTATTTGGTTCTTACGAATCATTAACCTTTATAAATTACTAGCAGACCCATCATGCGTTGCAACGATCTCAGTAAAAAGGAATACATATAGATAAAAAGGAATTACATTAAGGGTCACCCGGCCCATCAGTTTAACATGTGAAGTTCGAAAATCTGTTCATTTCAATCAATTTCATAACAAATATATATATGTATCTATATTTCTCAATATCGTGTAAAATTGAATGGGGAATACAATATTAAAAGTTTAGTAAAAAACACATTTAGGGCCCCCAGCCCCGAGGAAATGGACATTAGGAGTTCAGTGCCCTATAGTAATTTAACATAGGCTCTTAAGTTTTTATCTACCGAGTTTGGTGAAAAAAACAGTTATTTTCTCATTATCTAACACTTAAACTAATTTTTATATTGCTAAAATAATAACAAAAAATTAAGGGACCCCTGGGCCCATTCGGTTCAAGATGCATATTTTGAAAACCTGTTCATTTAAATTCATTTTCATCATGGATATGTTTCTTAAGGTCGTTAAAAACTGAGTGGAAAATATTATCTTTGAGTATACAAAATAATTGGGGCCCCCGGCCCATTAGATGTAAGATGTCAATTTTAAAATGCTGTTCATTTAAATTCAGTTTCATCATAGATATATTTCTCAAGATCGTTAAAAATAGAATGACACATACTATCTCAAACATACAAGAAAAAAATACATTTTGGGCCCCCGGCCCCAAAAAATTGGACATAAAAAGTGCAGTGCCCTTTCTTTTAATATGGGCTACCAAGTTTTTATAGACAAAGTTTGGTTAAGATCCATTCATTTATTCAGTAGATAACGCATAAACTAATTTTTATATAGCTAATATAAGCAAAAAATGACATTAAGGGCCCCAGGGCCCATTTAGTGCAAGATGTCACGTTCAAAACACCTGTTTTTTTCAATCAATTTCATAATGGATATATTTATCTATATTTCTCAAGAGAGTTAATGGGGAATGAGTTGAATGGGGAATAAAATCTTAAACGTTTATGAAAATAGACATTTTGGGCCCCCAGCCCCGAAGAAATGGACATTAGGAAATTAGTGCCCTATAGCACTTCAATATTGGCTACCAAGTTGTTATATACAAAGTTTGGTTAAGATCTATCAATTTACCTAATAGCTAACGCTTAAACTAATTTTTATATAGCTCATATATGAAAAAAAATCCTATTACCATCCCAGGAGCGTACTTAAAATTCTCCAAAAGTTTCATGGCGATCGGTTTAGTCAGCTTAAAAGGACATACATACAAACATACATACTTTGATTTTTATATGTATATAGATAAATCATGGCATTGACTTTTTTTATTGATCTCTTTTTTTATCCATTTTTTTTTCAATTTGATATTGAAAATATATCACAATCTTCTCTTTACCAGAATAATATTGGAAATTACAACCGATCATAAAAGCGTAGAGTTTTGGAGACCAGATGAACATTACCATCTCTGCCAAGAAGATCTATATCACGTGATGTATATTCTTCATTAACTATGAATATACTACTTCATTATTTGATGGTGCGTTGTAGTCTCGTCCATGTTGGAAGGCTGGTGATTTGCCATCTCTAATAACAACAACGTAGTCATTAGCTGATATTCGCTAGAAGGCCGTTATGACAAGTATTTTAAAACACATTTATAAAGCTCATTTAAAGCTAATATATGAATGGCAATTCTTTAACATTGTATCCATTACCGCAGTAAGCGAAATCAAGTGGTAGCAACTCGATTATGATAAAATTTTGCTTTTTTTAAATATAGAATCATGTTGCTTCGCCTCTTCGAACTATTAGAAACAATATATTTAAAAAAAAATATTTAATACTTTTATTGTTTTAATAGTTATGAATTACAGACACTGAAAACGTAATTTAACCTTATAAAGTTCAATTTATATGCTAAATTTTAGTTACACACACTGAAACATTTAAGAAATACAAATTATTACTCCAACGTCTGATATCATTTTAATTCATTTTAAACATGATTTTTATATGAAAATATTGTTATTTATCGCGGTATATAAGTTTTCTCAAGTATGTTGGCTCATTAAATACTTTCCCACCGGTGCCTTGTTGTGCAGCACTGATGTGAATACAAATTAAACTTAAAAACTTTATTATTAGTAAACAATAAAACATGTTTCTTAAATTGTATATAATTCTGATTTCCTTTCTTTAAAATATACTAAATTTTATATACGGAACACAGGTAATTCAAAGAAACTTATGGATGGTATATTTTCAAAAAAATGCCACAAACCTACACGGAAGTAAATTAAACTACTTCACAAGATGGAGTTTTTCTGTATTTACTGAATGGAATATCAACTAATAATTCCAATTTTCGAGGCTGGGGTTCCGAACACAGGGGAGGTTAAAGTAGAACCTGAGGGAGCGACCCGTGGACATTACAGTCGGCCATTCTTTACAGAGGATTATTGCTATCTACGCTCTTGTATTACATAGGATTATTGCTTTCTACGCTCTTGTATTACATAAGATTATTGCTTTCTACGCTCTTGTATTACATAGGATTATTGCTTTCTACGCTCTTGTATTTTAGAGGATTATAGCTTTCTACGCTTTTGTATTACAGAAGATTATTGCGCTCTACGCTCTTGTATTACATAGGATTATAGCTTTCTACGCCCTTGTATTAACTGAATTCTCTTGATTGTGTACCTATGACTGTCTGCACGCCAACTGAGCATGCATGCCTCTCGACCACCTTGCCCCCTAATTTACATATCATTCACAAATATAAATTAAATTACCATTATATAAGGAATTGCAAGTGACTTTTGTTCAAAAGCTTTCATTTTTAAATTTATATAAATTGTCCTTTCTTCTTTGGAATTTATTTAACTAGAAGAAATAAACCGTTTGAAACGGGCGAGAGATGCATAATCTAACTGCACCGGGTAAAATAGGCGCTACCTATGTCAATGACATACTTCAGCAATAGAGATTTAAGATTGAACTTGATGTTGTAGAATTTATTCATACTCTTACTTTTTACCGCTCTACGAATAAACCGATCTCATTGGTGCGTACTATATAAGATGGGTTCCATTCACTTGATTTCTTAGGTTGGTACGGATGATATTAACAAACTTAAATATTAGTAAATTTTAAGTGTGTGGGTTTATTTCAATTTACTGTCAATGTCGTTAAATGATGGTAATGGAAATTGTTTTTCACGTTAGTGATACACCACCAAGCACCGGTGCTTTTGTATTTAAAATTAAATTTAATTTGTTCTTTACACAACTTACTTTGGACGATTAATGATAAGACGATAAGAATCTTTTCCTCTTAAAAATATCTTTATTAATATGTAATATATATTTTAAGGACTCTTCATGTTAATGAATTTTTTCTTAGTTCTTTGTATGAACTTAAGATAAAAAATGTATAGAACCGTAAAATTCCAAGGACAAAATAGATTAAAAATAGTTTTTATTTTGAATTTAAAACAAACTATAAAATGTATATATTTATTTTAACATATTTGCTTACTAAAATGTTTGAGTAATATCGTAATGCTATGTTATCTTTTTGGAATAGAGAACCAGTCTATTTCATTCAAGTGCTCTGTCACTTGATCTCGATCCCTATAAATAGGGATACAAAGTCAATGAAATGTTAGGATTCTCTTACTACATATAAGTCCCTAGTCCAATACCAACAAACTCATTTTACAGATTTATACAATAATTAGTAAAAATCACTAATTTATATTTGACACACATTCTATAGTAAACTTGACTTTGTTATCTACAAGAATAAATACTTAATATTTGGCAATAAATGGTTTTACGTAGGCTTGAAAGGATGCTACTAAACAACGCACGTGTCGCTAAAATGTTTTCGTAAGCGAAAAAATAATAAAAAATCATAACAAATGGCGGTTTGATTAAATAAAATAAAAAAAAGAAAGTAGTTGCCGTCTTATGTCCAAGGATAAATCAATAAGAAAAAGAAGAAAAGAGTCGTACAGAGCTTTATTAGAACTAAGGGAACAATGGACGGGGAGAGGTGCACTAGCAATAAGTAAAATTTGAGAATCAACTTATTTAAGAATGTTCTGAAGCTCACACCAGATTGTATGAACGTGTTGTTCTCACTGATCTGTTAAAACCATGCCGCGCCACTCCAACAGATTGTATACATGTGTTGTTCTCTCTGATGTGTTAAAACCATGTTGCGCCACTCCAACGGTTTGACTTATGAAAATCGAAGCTCATCGAGAGTTGGAATCCATATTGAAGATTTTCATGGAATATACTAAAATTATTATATTATACAAATTTGTTCCGTGGTTATTCTAAAATGATGCGCGTCGTCGATAATTTATCTACCCAGGAACAGCGGAACTGACCATCTGGTCATGCAAAGATTTATTGATAAAATGGTTGTATTACTTTTAAACTTTCATTTTATTCAGCAAGTAAAACATTAAGTAAAGAAACCCTTTAGAAGACATGGAGAGCAGATCATTGGTAGTGAAGCATATCATTAGATAATAATTCTTGGAAATAGTGTAATATAATCTCACTTACCAATGACCAATTGATGATAAATATACATACTTGGGTATGTTTTAAACCGGTGCAAAGTCATTAAACGCTGAATGATGCGACGCAAATATATCTTATATTCGACTTTGGAGAGATTTTAATGGGTACGACATAAACCTTGTTACAGAGTGCTCAGCAATGTGAAATTCTGGTGTCAAATTGTCTTGAGAGAAATGACAGCTCTTAAACTTTGTTTTCTTCTACCCCTGCCCCCCACCATGTGAAATGAACTTTAGAGGAAGATTTCGGCCGATACAAAGATCTCTCAAGAATACACATGCGGTCAAAGGTCAAGCGTTTACACTTAGTATACATGAACAATAGATTATTGCGTGTGTACAGAATTGGTCGCTTACCTTTATACTGCAGGGGCGGGCTATTGTCAACTTCATCGGATTGTGTGTGTGTTGATCAAAGTAACATATATGGCTGACATTAGTAGTCAGACAAAGTAACATTTATGGCTGACATTGTAGTCAGACAAAGTAACATATATGGATGACATTGTGGTCAGACAAAGTAACATATATGGCTGACATTGTAGTCAGACAAAGTAACATATATGGCTGACATTGTAGTCAGACAAAGGCGTGGATAGTCGACACCACAAAAAGCTAAAACAAAATCAATCTAATAATTTTGAGGTATATAAATGAGCTAGTCCGAAGCAATGCCGTCTTAAAGCTTAGGCCCGTTGGGCATTTACCCGGGGGCCCACGAGCGTAAGGGGCCCCATGCGAATATGTTGTATGGTTTTCGGAAAACCCGTATAACATTTATTAATATTTTATAAAAAGCTCATAATTTTCTGTTTATATGCGAAACGGGCCCTTTAAGTTTATCAATCACTTCCAACCTTGAACCTGGACCAATGTTCTGGAATGTCATTTACCACATTCTGTAGATTGAGGTTTAATCCCTGAAATTATTTCTTCTTTAAAGAACAGCTTTATCGACAATATTTATATACAGGCAATTCTAAAATGTCTATTATTTAGGAAATACAAATAATAAAAAATCTCTGACAGAAAATAACCTAAACAATCAGAACAAACTTATAGACAGACAACACAAACCATCTTAAACATAGACAACACAACCCATCTTAAACACAGACAACACAAACCATCTTAAACACAGACAACACAAACCATCTTAAACACACACAACACAAACCATCCTAAACGCAGACAACTCAAACCATCTTAAACACAGACAACACAAACCATCTTAAACACAGACAACACAAACCATCTTAAACGCAGACAACCCTAACATTTATACATAACTTGCAAACTGATAGACCACACGAACAATAGAAAATGTAAGAGACACACACAATTTAAATACCGATAACTGTTACATACAGATACATCTTACAAGCAGACAGACAACAATAACAATCAGTCAACTATGATAGACAGACTAGGCGAAATAGTCAACACTAAGTTGTCCATTTTTTCTGACATGGAACGGAGAAATGATAACAGACAGAGATAACCACTATCACTTGTGAATATTGATAACAGACAGAGATAACCCCTATCACCTGTGACGACAATTGATAACACATAGAAATAACCCCTTATCACCTGTGACGACAATTGATAACAGACAGAGATAACCCCTATCACATGTAACGCTAGACACATTATTGGCAATTAAAATTCTACCTGGTTGTTGGCTTCGCAGGTTTTTTGGTTAACATCTACCAGTAGTCAATCCCCGTTGATAGTCACGGTTCACTGCGTGACACTGGACGCCCATCCATCACATCCTTACTGTTGCATTACCGTATTGGAACTACGCCCCTGTGACCACTGGGCGCCCATCAAGCATGCCCTTACTGTTACATTGCCGTATTGGAACTACGCCCCTGAGACAACTTGTGACCAAATCACGTGTCGTCATCCAGTTCATGTCGGAAAGTTCAGCTGTTTCAACGGACGAGATTCCCTCCCCTACCCTGTATTATACACACAAGGAGCGAGGCCGTCTAATTGACTTGCGTCACTCATCGGGAGATTTCAACTATCCCCCACCGAGGAATACGGTCTAGGGTTGAAAGGTGGCTGTCTCAAAAATACCGGACACTAGTGTCGAATTTTGTCGATGGTACAATATTTAAATGAAAAAACAAACCCGTAAAAACAAAGTTTTTGAGTATAAATCCCTTATATATGAGACATAACTAAAAGTATTGATTATGTTCAAACGCGACAAACATTTACAGACTGAATCTGTCTTAACTCCCCGTTGCTTTATAACCCGGGGGTGGGAGATGGGAAAGGTATGGTCACCGATCGCTGCACTGAGCTCAGTGTGACGCGTAAAATGTAAACAAAAGCACGCCGGTATATCGATGATGTGGCGTCAACAAGCGAACTGAACTGACACGTGAAAAATAAAAACAACTGTGAAATTGAATTACATACCTCATATTGAGATAAACTAAAAATGCATTTATTTAATTACGGTACGTTCGATCGATCTGAAATTTTGATACAATGCATTGTTAGGTGACACGAGAATATGTGCAAAATTTCAGCTCGATAGCAGCTGATACTTTATTTTATATTAACAGTGCTTAAACAGATGATAATAATAATACGCTACAGTGTTTTAAGCTTTAACAATTATACATTTTTAAATTACATAATTACTGCTTATATTTATAGTTCTTAAACAATTGCTGAAAACCACAAAAGAAATGACATCATTTACAAATAAATAGTCTTATTTAAAAAAAAATAAAGAAAAAGAGTCATTTTTGGTATATATTTCTTTGAACTTTAATATAGTGTTAATAATCATTTAGTAACAGTTATTAATCGTTAACATCTGCTGTATTTGTTTCTGTAGTTTAAATTATGTATGTGTGGTTATTGTTCTGGTGTTGTTTATTTTTAGATATAATGTTTAGAAACTTAAGATAAATTTCGTATTATTCTATGTTGTTAAAAAATGGCAATTGAAATTGTTTTTTTTCCGATAGCGATGCACAACAAAGCACCGCTAATGTTGTATTTACGATGAAACTCAGTTTTTTTATATTTTTTTAATTTTTTATAAAATTTTTTTTAACAAACTTAGTTTATAGATTATAATTTTGTTTCTTTAAAAAATGTTAATTTATTTATAATTTACAATTTTATGAAACTTAATATTGAAGAATTTTCTTACATAGTTTTTTATATGGACCTAACGTTACAAAAATGTATAGAAACATAACATTCGAAGGTCAAATTAGATTTAAAATTGTAATTTATAAATAATTTAAAATAACCATAAAATGTGTATATGTACATTAACAGATATGCTTACCTGACTCTTTAAACAAGTACATTCTAAGTCATGAGAACTACCGAAAGGAATCAAGTCTACTTTATTCAAGTGCTATTTCACTTGATCTCGATCCCCATAAAAAGGGATACAATGTCAATGAAAAGTTAGGAGAATCCTACCACAGATAAAGCCTAAGTTCAATGTCAACAAACTCATTCCAAAGGTTTATGTCATAATTCTTACAAATTAATAATTTATTGTTGATATATATTGTATGTAGCCGTCTGCTAGAGTTAAACCACAGCAGTCCGTCACTGCAGGTTCATCCAGCCCTCGATGTGACTGGAGTTCACCACGCCAGCAGGCCAGTATCATACTGCCCCTGGTCTGTGAAAGAGAGTATTAATAATGTGGTAGTGTGCACACCCACACAGCGCCGCACCATGTGCACCGCACCGAGATGCACTAGGTTGTATGTTAGCAGAAAGGAAGTAGAAGAGAGAATGACAGTTTGATGCGCGATAAAGGAGTGAACGTGGTAATGAAGGACAGCTGTTCCATTTTGGGGTGAAATAAAACTGTTTGATATCCTAGCCCAGTGAATTGGACTTTGTTATTGTGTTAAATTAACTTAGCCACCACACGGCTACAGTTTGGCGTCGTCGGCGGGATTCACTTGAGGTAGGGATATCAGTGTTATATAACTACAACAGTCTTTTCAATCCGAAAAGAATGGAACAAGTAGAGCAGTTCACTCGTCTGCCCGAGCTACCTAGGTTCACGGGTGAGAGCGGAGCAGAACCGTTTGTCAGAAAGGCACAGCTCTTATTACAATTACAGCATGTGCCCCCTGCCTACGCAGTTATCTGGATCCTGGACGCATTGGAGGGGCGTGCCCGCCAGGAAGTGTTCGATCGGGCACCTGACGAGATAAACACCCCAGAGAAACTGCTACGTTTCATAATACAAAGATGGGGTGAGCAGAGAGACGTCACCACCCCTACTCAACGCTCGACGAGAGAGGACCTCCCTGACTTCGCCGACCCTGCCCAGCCTCTGAAAGCACCGCCTCCAGACCTCACATTCACACACCTTACGCCACACCTACTGGCCTACATCAACCAGCAGGTCGCGGCTGTGGAAGATAGGCTCCACCTCTCCATACAACAGCGCCGAGGGGACATGGACGCCAACGGTGACCACTGTCCACCAGCACACAGACATCCCAAGTCAAATAAACGGCGATCCCGTCACCGACAAAAGGTATGTCTGTGGTGTGATAGAAAGGGCCATGTTGAGGTTGAGTGTCGTGCTAAGAGGAAATACCCCACTCACCACCACGACTCACCTCCATTCATGACAACCCCAGATCTACCTGGCTACCAGGAAACTGTGGCTCAGACAGTGTCACCCTGTGCACCACAGAAAGATGGTAAAGACCGAGCAACCAAACTCAACACACATATCTGGCAGCAACCAACACGGAAGCCACCTCGTGTGAGGCGCAACAGGTCATCTCATACACCGAGGCCCCGTGAGGACATGCACTGTGGTACGGCCTGCCGCGGCGAAATCAAGGAACGGCAAATCAAGCACCGTAACAATTTGACTCAGCGGGGATTCAACAGCCCTAACCTCGCCAGAACGTTGTTTAGAGAGCCTGTCATTGTCATGGCCGAACAGGGTCAAGACAGAGATGATTTGGGTCGCAGATCCAAAGGTCAAACTGGTGTGACCTCAACACACCATGACCGCACACCCAAGCACACGCAGACTCATCAGTTCAGCAACAAGCCAGAGGGCACGGCTCCCCCAGAAGACCCCGGCTATGACACGGACCACGCAAGAAAGGGACAGGTCACGGCCGGGATAAGGCAACCTCCGCAAGCCAAGCCTCGAAGGTCCCTTATGCTGCAGTCCTCAAACCGTGACAAGGAGGTTTTCATCGTTTCTACAGTGCGACCCAGAGACAATCGAACCGATGCAGGGATAAACTTACCACTCCCGGTTGAACCGCGCAGATAAGCACGTATTGCTGAACGCGCAGACATTGACACGTTGAGACATCCCCCAGAAAGAGACAAGTGACCAAACGTTGAAAGGACGTTTTTTTAAAACAAATTGACTTTTGTTGTTGTTGTTTTTACTTTAGTAGAACGATGGTGTTGTGGTTATTTGTTAATGGTGATTTGTGACATGAATGGTCCTGATAGTGTGCATTTTAAAAAAAAAGTCTAACTATGGTGCCTATGTACTAATTAAATGTGATACATAACATATATTGTCAATCACAGAAAATTACTTAGGTACGGTACTAAGAGAAACGTATCCCCTATGAGTGTATATATGTATAACATACTATATAATAGTATATATAATATTTTACCAGCGAGGGCGCTGGCATTCAGGGGCCTGGGGAAACTGTAGCCGTCTGCTAGAGTTAAACCACAGCAGTCCGTCACTGCAGGTTCATCCAGCCCTCGATGTGACTGGAGTTCACCACGCCAGCAGGCCAGTATCATACTGCCCCTGGTCTGTGAAAGAGAGTATTAATAATGTGGTAGTGTGCACACCCACACAGCGCCGCACCATGTGCACCGCACCGAGATGCACTAGGTTGTATGTTAGCAGAAAGGAAGTAGAAGAGAGAATGACAGTTTGATGCGCGATAAAGGAGTGAACGTGGTAATGAAGGACAGCTGTTCCATTTTGGGGTGAAATAAAACTGTTTGATATCCTAGCCCAGTGAATTGGACTTTGTTATTGTGTTAAATTAACTTAGCCACCACACGGCTACATGTACAATGAACTTGCCTTTGTTGTCAACAAGTGTAGATACTTCATATGTTACAAAAAATGGTTAGACGTCATCTTGAAAGGACGCTACTAACAAGGCACGTGTCGCCTAAATGCCTTGGAAATGGAAGATAAAAAAATATAATGTCAGTTTATAACATTAAAACAACAACAAACAAACTGTGGTATGTGCAGCAATCAATGAATTTAAAAAAGAAGAAAAGAGTCGTACAGACTAAGAGAACATTGGACGGGACGAGATGCACTGGCAATAAGTTAAATTTGATAATAAGCTTATTTAAGAATGTTTGAAGCTCAGACCAGATTGTATGAATGTGTTCTCACTGATGTGTTAAAACCATGCCACGCCACTCTAACATTTTGACTCATGAGAAACGAAGCTATTTAAGAGCAGGAAACTATATCAAAGATTGTGATGAAAGATGCTATAATTACATCATAAGAAATTTGCTTTGCGGTATTCTAAACTTCTGCGCGTCGTCGATATGATATCTACCCGGGAACATTGGTACTGATCATCTGGTGATGTAAGGATTTATTACTTTTAAACTTTCATTTTATTCAGCAAGTAAAACATTAAGTAAAGAAACCCTTTAGAAGACATGGAGAGCAGATAATTGGTAGTGAAGCATATAATTAGATAAAAATCCTTGGAAATAGTGCAATATAATCTCACTTACCATGGAGCAATGAATAAACATGGAGTCAATCTCTCTATCTATGATACATATACACATATAGGCATGTTTTACACATGGACAAAGTCATTCAGTGTTGATTGAGGTGATACAAATATATCTTATATTAGACTTTGGAGAGATTTTAATGGGTATTACATAAACTTTGTTACAGAGCTCAACAATGTAAAATGAAGATGTAACATTGTGTTGAGAGAAAGCACAGCTGTTCATCTTTGTTTTCTTCTCCCCCACCCCCCCCACACGTGAAATGCACCTAAGAGGAAGATTTCGGTAGATGAAAAGATCTATCAAGAATACACACGAAGTCAGATATTAAGGGCGTACGTTTGGTGTACCTGAAAAACTATGGCGGATTAAGGGGG
The DNA here is from genome assembly GCA_944989445.1 of Ampullaceana balthica. Taxonomy (NCBI): domain Eukaryota; kingdom Metazoa; phylum Mollusca; class Gastropoda; family Lymnaeidae; genus Ampullaceana; species Ampullaceana balthica. The sequence continues at coordinate 106,873 of CALYLW010001311.1, read as the reverse complement.
GGGCTGAACGGGCTAAAGCCAGGGGCCCCCGATGATTTAGGGCCCCCAAACTTAGCATATTTAATAATAAATGTGGACAAATGTATGCATGAATTGCTGAAAATATAATAAATTAATAAAATCTCATCTATTAAAATGATTTATTTTCCGACACGATAGTCTTAGCAGTCAAAAACCCTTATTTGGTAGGCTCAACAACAGAAATTATTAAAGACTATTATATATATATGTTTTAAATTGACAACCTTAGCAGAGCTCTCGTGGCCGAATGAGAAGTACAAAGTCTTGTAGTGCAAGTGGTGGCGGTTTCGATCCCCGGGTGGGGTGAGAAATTTTTTTTCATGTGTTTTTTTAATTTTATAAATTGTCTTTTACACTCAATTTTAGGATACCGGCAAAAAAGTTAGTTCTTCGAATTTGATTTTTTAATGAATAATCATTTTGGGTGAATATTTACAAGTTACGGTCTTATATTAGCTGCTAGCAATCATTTTATCTAAAGGTACACTAGGGCCACAGTTTGAATTGCAGCCAGGGGCCCCGTGCAGTCTTAATCCGCCCCTGCTGAAAATAGTATATTGCGTCTGTATAGAATTTGTCAAAGTCAGTTGTTTGAGCATTTATTATTTTTTTCTTTTAGTTTACGATAAGAAGATACACCTTAACCTTTTTACCGCCATGAATTTTAGTTAAATGTTATTTTAGTCTGGAAGACATTATAGCTTCACTGAATACATATATAAAATATTCTATTTTTTTTCTTCTTTATCTGATACTATCACCGCCTCCCTAATGTTATTCTACATCCCCCAAATGTACCTGTGGCCATCACCGCCGACATGGATCACTGCAGCGGGACGGTTGCGCCAACATTGGGAATCACTGTTAAGCCATAAAGCACAAACAGATAGACAGGCATATTTTCATATATATATATATGTATATATATATATATATATATATATATATATATATATATATATATATATATATATAAGTCACGAACTAAAACATTTGGCGAAATGTCATTCTCTTTTAGTGAAGCCATGGACAAATACACATCTACCAAGTCCTTCAAGACTGCACTTAAGACGCATCTTTTCAAAATGTATATTCAAAATTAAAGAAACATTTCTTTTTAATTATCATCGTAGCTTATGTGTATTGTACTGTTATTTATGTGGTTACTATGAAAAGAATGTATATTTAAATTATTATATATATGTTATTATCTTATATGTAATTATATTATTATGTTATTTAAAAGCGCTGTGAGCCCGGCTCCTTGCTGGGAGACAGCGCTATACAAATTAACAATTTATTATTTTGTATTATTTTATATATATTTAAAAAATGGAAGAAAATGAAAAAGTGACATGATGTTGTTTCAATTGAAGTCGATGGTAGTAAAATCCTAACAATTCATTGGAATGTTATCCCTTATTCAAGAGATCGAAGTCAAGTGGCGTGCCACTTGGATAAACAATTTGTTTGGCAATTCTTTTGGCAAGTACTGTTCATTTATTAGGCATATAAAGATATTAAGGTAAATGTGTAAAATTATATATATATTTACGCTCAATTATGTAGCCTAACGCTGAGGGACATCACTCTGCTTTTTTAAAAAAAAATTGGATAATCATTTTGGTTTCCAGATTAACATTAAACACCCTCCACACTATTTATTAATTAAAAAATTGAACAATTTCATGCGGACGTTCGATAAGAGTTATTTTTGGTGCAGTAATTTGGTGCGCTGCTTTCTAAAATTTCTCGCACGTCTAACAGCAAACTCATCATCATACCAGCAAGCTCAAGAACGCATTAGTCAAGCAATTAAAGATGTTGCAAGTAACTTCGATGAGACAAATGTTGATCAACATCACTGCAGACCTTTTGATGCAATGTGTCAATTTTGTGCCTCTCGAAATTTTGCTGCGGAGCGTCCGGCAGACAAGAAATTCACAAGCTGTTGCAGGAAGGGTCGCGTCAAATTGCCAAAACCTACTAATGTTGGTGGAACTGTACTGCCATATCCTACGTTTCTACAACAGCTTCTCTCTGATTCAACTCATCCACAATATAGACATTTTCGCGATAAGATCCGCTCATACAACAATGCCATCTCTTTCGCATCAATGGGTGAAAGAATCATCTATATTCCAGGACGCGGTCCTTACGTCTTCAAAATTCACGGCCAGACATGTCAGCAAAATTCCTATACTCTGCCAGTCAACGATCAAGCACCACAATATGCTCAATTGTATGTGCTTGATAATACAACTCAAGCAACTGACGTTCGTCAGCAGCATCAAGCAAACGAGGATTGCCGACAGGAAATTATGTATCAGCTTGATCGCTTTTTCCGTGACAACAATCGGCTCGCACAAGGTTACCGGCTAATGCACGAGATCGAGTCGCGAGAAGCACAGAATGCCGCTCAATTAGGACTTACCATTCCTACTGTTTCGATGGCCTTTTATCGCGATATTTTCTTATGACAGTCTGATCAGAGGCGATACAATGCACCGACATCCAATGAGATCGCCATGGTCTTTGTGGATGAGGACGGAGAACCTCCCTTCGAGAGAGACATACACATCTATCCAAAAAATCCTCAAGATCCCAATCAAGCCTTCCTCAAATTACACATTTTAAGTCCTAATATGGACCCCATGACTTACGCGATCATGTTTCCTTACGGGGAGGCAGAGTGGCAGCCATATTGGCAATGCGAGTCATACGAAGGTGCAACGCTTGCAGAAAAGCGTAGGAATGTCAGCATGTTGCAGTACAAAGCTGCTCTCACAGCAATTCGCAATGACTTCAGTCCGATTATGAGCGCTGGAAAGCTCACGCAACAGTAGTTGGTAGATTCTTACCTTCAAGTAGAAGCCAACAATCTCAACTACATAAGGCAGAATCAGAAGCGAATACGAACAGAGCAATATCAAGGACTGGCTGATCATATGGCTAACTTAGCGGAGAATCAGAATGTTGCAGCAGGCGTGTCTATCATCCTTCCATCGTCATTCGAAGGCTCACCGCGTAACATGAGAGAGAGATGCTGCGACGCAATGTCAATTTTTGCAAAGTGGGGAGCACCTGACATCTTCATCACATTTACAACAAATAAAAGCTGGCCAGAAATCGTCGCCAACCTGCGACCTGGAGAGCAAACATGCGATCATCCCGATTTGGTAGCAAGAGTGTTCAAACTGAAGCTTGATTCGTTGATGGAGGACATTACAAAGCATGGAATCTTCGGACAATGTCTCGCTTTCGTGTACAGCATTGAGTTCCAGAAACGTGACCTCCCACACGCTCACATCTTGGTAACTTGAGTGGAGGATAAATTCACCATGGCGCACAGAATTGATCAATACGTCAGCGCTGAAATTCCCCCAGAATCAAGTCCGCGACTTCGGGAAATAGTCACGCTATGTATGATGCACGGTCCGTGTGGCTATGCCAACCTACACGCACCATGTATGGTCAATGGAAGTTGCAGTAAAAATTTCCCAAAAGAATTCAATGCAAACACAATTCCAAACGCAAGTGGTTATCCGGTATATCGTCGTCGAAACAATGAGCGCGCAACATTCAGAGGCGTGCAAATGGACAGTCGCAATGTCGTTCCCTACAAACCCTATTAGACTCTCAAATATAACGCACACATTAACGTCGAGGTCTGCACATCACTTCATGCCATCAAGTACATATACAAGTACATTTTCAAAGGCTTTGATTGCGCCAACATATCCATCAGATCAGATGGAAATCCAGAATTGCGATACGATGAGCTTTCCAATTATATAAGTTGTCGTTACGTTAGCGCTCCGGAAGCGATGTGGAGATTGCGAGAGTCACCAATGCATCATCGCAGTCATGCCGTGATGCGTCTCAACGTTCACTTGCCAAATCAACAAACGGTCGTATTCGAAGCTGGGCACGAAGAGGAGGCACTCTTAGCGGCACAAACTGGCAAAACTAAACTCGAGCGATGGTTTAGTCTCAACGAGAATGATGAGGAAGCAAGACAGTGGCTTTACACGGATATACCCTACCATTACACTTTAACAAAAGGTCATTGGCAACAACGCAATAGGGGAGGGAAATATGTGGTAGCGCGTATGTATACGGTCGGAATTAAGGACGAAGAGCGATTCTATTTACGAATGCTTCTTCTCCACGTGCGTGGAGCTACCAGCTTTGAATTTTTGCGAACGGTTGATGGTGTTGTTTATGAGACATTCAAGGCAGCAGCATCAGCACGAGGATTACTTGAGTCTGACGACGAATGGGCAAATTGTTTGAGATATGGAGCCACATACCTTATGCCAAAGCAATTACGCGAGATGTTCGCTTATATATGCGTATTTTGTATCCCTGCTGATGCTCCGATATAGTGGGAAGATCATCTACCGGACATGATTCTTGACTTCGCGCGACGTGACCCAGAGCACACATCTATCAACAAAGCACTCCACAACATCAATGCCATCTTCAAGCAGCACGGTAAATCATGTAGCAAATTCAAGCTACCAGAGCCCACTGGAAATTTTACTGACGACAATCCAGCGTACGATGCCGTCGAAGAGGCGCGAGAGGGAGCAGAGTGAATTGCAATTCTCAACGACCAACAGCTCAGTGCATTTAATCAAATAATTGCAGCAGTGGACGATGTGAATGCCTCACAGCGATGTTTTTACATTGATGGACCGGGAGGCTCCGGTAAAACATTTCTTTACACGACGCTCATGTCATTCATTCGCGGTCGAAATCAATCTGTCTTGCCATTCGCGACAACCGGAATTGCTGCAACGCTTTTGAAGGGTGGAAGGACAGTCCACAGTGGATTCAAGTTGCCAGTTCCTTTGCTTGATACTTCAGTCTCATTAATGCGCTTAACATCCACAGAAGCTCAAATATTGCAGGAAGCATATCTCATTCTCATGGACGAGATCACAATGTTGCCAAAACATGGCTTGCGTTGCATCGATAAGCTTCTTCGCGAGATTATGGATGTTAACTTGCCATTTGGAGGAAAGGTTCTGGTGATTGGAGGAGATTTTCGTCAAACCTCACCTGTTGTTCCGCGTGGTACTCGCACAGACATCATCGAGTGTTGCATCAAAACAAGTAGATTATGGAGACATTTCAAGCAATTGACATTGGTAACAAATATGAGAAGCGAGGGACAAAACGCTCATAATCAGTGGCTGTTACAAGTGGGATCCGGAAATTTAGAGCCAGTGTCGGGACTTTTTGATGAAGATGCAATTCAAATACCGCAGCAAATGGTTTCAACACACGATCTCATTGAGACAATATTCCCAAATGTTCAACAGATGCCACTCGAAGAGCTTTCAAAGCGCGTGATTGTTGCACCGACAAATGCTCAGACACTCGCAATGAATCGTAAAATCATTGAGATGTTGGCTGGAGATCCTATGATTTATTACTCAGCAGATTCACTCAGAAGCGAAGACCCCATCGACAATCTCAATTTTCCAACAGAATTCTTGAATGAGTTGACCCCATCGGGTATGCCACCACATGTTCTTTTATTAAAAAAGGGCACCATCATCATGCTTCTACGTAACTTGAACCCGAAGAAGGGTATGTGTAATGGAACAAGACTCATTGTGGAAGAGCTGGCACGAAACTTTATAAAAGCAAGGATTATATCAGAATGCAATCGTGATGACTTGGTATTAATTCCTCGCATCGATCTTGCACCGACGGATACTGTGTTACCTTTCACCTTCAAACGACGTCAGTTTCCGATTACACCTGCATATACCATCACTATCAATAAGAGTCAGGGTCAGACATTCGATCACGTAGGAGTAAATCTTCAGACAGCTGTTTTCTCGCACGGAATGCTATATGTCGCTCTGTCAAGGTCTCGCGATGCTCTAAATATCAAAGTACACGTTGAATCCAACTCATATCAAGGTCAACTACTTAATGATCTGAGAGTTTTTACGAGAAATGTCGTCTTCAAAGAGATTCTTTAAACCAAAAAAATTGTCACATAACATTAACAATGACGTCATTGTTTTAGCTCATATTTTAATTTTGGAAAAAGGAACGATGTAAAAAGAGGATTTGAGGATTTTTAATATATATATGACAAGCTCCTGTCCGTCGTCACCATCGCCCAGGGATGTGTCCTGCCAAACATCCAGGCCCAAAAAGTCAATGAAGGCCACCGATGGCAAGAGCTAAAGATCATCAACAACAACAGAACCACCCGGCCCATTTTGTTTTTTCGCCGTACTGTTCTTTTCAGGACAACCTACAATTACTCCCCAATTAGCTTGGTCTTGGTGCCGCCCACGAACAAACGAGTTTTCCTTCCAATGTTTACTTTCTGTCGACTAATTAGTATTAGTCCCACCCTAACTAGATCTCTCTGCATTTCCTGTACATAGTATCAATTCAACAATACGAGCTATGTGTTTAATATTACGTATTTATCATACAAGGACAAGATAGTTGGGCTTTTGAAAAAGGTGGGCGCCGTAGGCGCTTTAAAAGAAAAGGGGGCGCCGCAGGCGCCACGGCGCCGCAGCACAAACTAGTGTATATTATAGTTTTCTTACTTTAAAATAACTATGATTCTGAAAACGTATTTTTCCTTCAAATTAAATATTTCTATCCATAATATTTATTTACATGCAGTGCAAAGTGTAAGCAATTCAAACAAATAATACTATGTCGCAAAAAGATATAGAATGAAATTTAATTGAAGTCACATGTTATAATATTATCATCTTCATTTTTAATTATGCTGCTTAAGATGTCTGAATTACGACCTCATATTAAATATGTCGATGGTGGTGCTTTTTAGTTCGGCGTTCATTAAATGAGTTTATTTTAATGTTAATTATAACAATAGGAAGTATTGTAATGTTTAAACTTTTCCTTTTATGTAAATGTGAGTTCAAACTTGGGGAAATGGTTTCACGTTCATTGAAATATGCTGAACGAATGTTTTCTAATGTATTATACATTTTCTAGAAACAACAACAATAACAATCAAACAACACTATCAAACAAAGAGACAACTTTAACAATGAGACGATTCCTACAGGCAGACAGACAACACTAACCATCAGACAACTCTTACAGGCAGACAGACAACACTAATATACAGACAACTTTTACACACAGACAATACTGACACTCAGAAATCTCTAACATTTAGGAACACAAACAATCGGACATCTCTGATAGAAAGGCAACCTTAACAATTAGGTCAATCTTATAGACAGACAACACTGACTATAGGACAACATATTTAGATGGATAAGCGTAGGACTGAATATTCTTCTATACAGAAGGAGCGTCTGTAACGATAAGATAAGAGACTACATCGATGAACGTTGAACTTTGTTTTTTAGCGCTTGTTAAGGTGATATAGAGGTAGCGTAATTAAACAAAAAGATGTTCAAAGTACTGACAAGAAGAAATTTTAGCATAATCAACCAATTTACATCAACAGTAATTAATGAATACCGTTAATAAAATGAATGGAAATAATTGGTTTTGAATTATAATATTTTATTGGTCTAAGGTTTAAATAAATAATAGATGTAATTTTCATTTAAGTTAAAAAAAATAATTATATGCGTTTTATGAATGTTGAATGTTTAATAATGTAGAATAGAGCACCTTATTTTCAATGTCTATATTTGGTAAATAAATTATTATTCATTAACTTGTCTAAAACCATGTATTTTCAACATCATTACATGTTTATCAGTCGTGCAAATTTCGTGTCAATGGCAGTATTACTAGTGTTAAATGTATTAGAGTTTGGATTGATTTTGATTGGTATGACATTAACATTTTAATAGAGCGTTCAACCATGAGAAATGGCAGATATAAAAATGTATTTGGCTGAGAGACAGGACAGCAATTTTTTTTGTTCTACCCCCCCCCCTATGTCCAAGAGAGGTACGCTTCAGAGGAAAGTTTCGGCCGATACAAAGATCCCTCAAGAATACACACGAGGTCAGATGTCAAGCGCGTACACTTGGTATTCCCTGACAAAAGATCATTGCGTGTGTAGAGAATTGGTCGCTCACCTTTATACTGCTGGGCCGTGTTATTGTCAACTTCATCGGTTTGTGCGTGCTTTGCCAGAAAAAAAGTACAGCTAAAACAAAACCAATCCAACATTTTAAGATATAAAAAAGTAGCTCGTCCAAAATAGAAGTCCATAACAAAATATACAAATGTATAAATTACAATAAAAAAATAGGTAAAACACATATATAATCACGGTGAAACAAAAGCTCGATGCTGTACGTGACTGATAGGTGTAAATTCGTTTTTAACATATTATAATAGGAATATTATTATCACTATTGTAAGTAACGGTCATCATTATTATAAGCCTAATCATATATATATTTACGCTCAATTATGTAGACTAACGCTAAGGGACATCACTCTGCTTTTTTAAAAATGTGTGTTGTAAGCAGTGCTGATTGACTCAAATAGTTATTTTTTGGTGCAGTAATTTGGTGCGCTGCTTTCTAAAGTTAGTTTAAAAATCGTGTGGTGATTAGCACTGTAAAAATATAACCTCTATTTTAAATTACTTTGTGTACATTTATGGTAGTTTAATATTACGTATCTATCATACAAGGACAAGTTTGTTGTGATTTTGAAAAAGTGGGTGCCGTAGGCGCCCTAAATAAAAGTGGGCGCCGCAGCACAATCTATATTATATACATACTTTTTGTACATTTCAGTAATATTTCGTATTTATCATACAAGGATAAGTTACTGGGGCTTTTGACATAAAAAAAATAAATTTAAATTAAATTATTTATTTTTTTTTGTAAAATACTACTTTGTGTACATTTAAGAAATTTTAATATAACGTATTTATCATAAAAGGACAAGTTAGGGGGCTTTTGATAAAGGTGGGCGCCGTAGGTGCCCTTAAAAAGAGGGGGCGCCACAGGCGCCACGGCGCCGCAGCACAAACTAGTATATTACTATATTGTGAACTTAAACTACTTATAAATATGTATGTTAAATTATTATAAATATATACTTTATTAACCACATCTTCTTTTAAATTATTAATTTATTGACGATAATTATAAATATTCTAAGGATGTATGATGGAAATATATTACGTAATATTCCATTAATTAGACGCACTGAGTAACGTTTTAACATCAAAATGTTGCCCATTGGGTTTTCTTTTTTCTTTTAGAGTTATACTGAATTTACTGAATTTAGATTTAAATAAAAGTAGAGTAATGGGTAATTTAAGTTATCCAAATAATAACGCACATATTAACGTTTTCGTTCTTCATGCGTTATATTTATTGTTTTTTTTAATGTAGACTACGCCAAAAATAAACATAATATTACAAGACATATATTATTAAGGGAAATAATTCATATTCTTAGGTATTCTTTATTTATCTATTTTTGAAAAAATAATACAAGCTATCATTAAGATTTTATTCAATTTATACATTACATTTTTTTTTCAAATAGTCTGGTTAGCATGCCATACATCAATGCCTTTGGTATTATATACTTATAATACTAGCGTTTCACCCGTCAAAAATGACGGAAGTTTTCAAAATAAATACTCATCAGATTAAAAAATAAAGTAATACAGAACTTTCATTTATTTAATTTAGACCTATGTAATTTGTTTTTTTTTATCATATTGAACAATTTTATGCGGAAAGTTCGAAAAGTGTTAATTTTGGTGCAGTAATTTGGTGCGCTGCTTTCTAAAATTAGTAGCGTTACATCCACACATACATACATATATACATACATACAGAGGGCGGGAATTTTGTATATTGATATAATTAGTGTTGCGAAAAAAAACTATGTATTTCCGCTATTCTGGTTTACGTTATATTCTTTTGATGCTTTCTTTACCGTCATGAAGTCACATTGCTAGTATCCGTTGTGGTGAATAACGCATTAATTCTTTGCTATTTTTAGGAATTCGTATATCTATTGAAACGGTGGTAAAAATGCACTCGAGACCTGCATGCGGCTGCACGTCTTTACAGTGCTACTCAATAAATAATTATCAAACAAAACATTTGGTTTAAATTTTATTGTCCAGTTTTCTAGGTTTTTATTTTTAACAAGTACCCATAATCTAAGTTTATAGGAAATATATATTTTATGAAAATCTGGAAATAGATTTAGTCAAATTATGGTTCAATCTATTAATAGAAATATCCGGGTGTCTAAGGCGGACAAATTTAATAGAAATAAATATGTAGGTAATTTGAGAAGACAAAATCATATCGGCTATTTGTTAATTCTTCATTATTTTAAAAATGCTTAAATTGGACTTGTTAACAATTTTGATAACGTATTGATTCTCATGTATTTATGCTTGAAAGCATGTTACAATAAAATGTTGTCTAAAAATCGTAACATTACACAATAAGTTATGACATTTTCTGGTCTGATAAATGACAAACCTTATAAATAAATATTTGAAATTATAATCTAAACTAAATTGGATTACTCAAAAAAAAATTAAGCAGTTGGTGTCAAGAGTAAAGTGCTTTATAAAATGTTCTTGAATAAAAGCGGCACCCAACTTTACAGGAGGAAAATCTAGAGGAAAAAAAAGATTCTGAACCAAATACTTTTTATTAGTCAAACAAAACTCCCCCCACCCCTTTTTCGGTTTTGGGAAAAAAAGTGCGTCTTGTACGTCAAAAATATACTGTATTTTTAACTGCTCCAACACATCACATTATAAATATGGTCTATACTCTCAGATTCCAAAGAATGTGATGCTACGGCTTTCTGCTGCGTCACATCTGTCTGAAAAATGTCAAGAGTTCTACTAAAAGATACAAAACACAAGAAACAGCTTGAATGAGTCAAAATATTTTATTCTGACTTGTGGCATTTCAAATCTGCTTCTTGCGTTGAGAGAATACTATTTCAAGTATACACGGTAAATACAGGCATATTTAACATGCTTTCTTATCCACGGACAAAGTTTGTCCTAACAACATGTCACAAAATATTGTCACACATTCATGTCATACCGTCCCCAATCAGAATTAATTAGAGACCAAGATTAAATAGAACAAACAAGTGTTGCCAGATTTGTTATTGCACATTATTCAATTTTGACAAGAGTATCACCATTTGATCAATAAACGTAGAAACACTAGGTAGAAGAGCCAAGAAAATATTAGTTATGATACATAAGGCAAATTATTCTAATTTGGAAATGCAAAACAATGATAATCTAATACAACCCTCAAAAGACGTAGGGATTTTAAAAAAAATTAATCAAAACTTTTCTTATTCCACATAAATACCCAAAATATTCATTCTTCCTGTCTAAAATTCTGGTGTTTTTTGAGTTGCTATTTAAAACCAGGAAAATCAACATGTTATTTTTGCTGGATATTAAACAGTATCACAATAAGCACTTACAAGTTTACACATTTATAAACACTGAAGTTACAAAGCGTTTACAGTCTTTACAATATTTGTTATTAAAATATGTTGTTTTTTTAAATAAAAAATATATATTCATTTCTGTTGGTATGTTATTGCATGGCATCCGTCCATCCACAAAGGCCAATGGCGTTGACTCCTGCTTGTCTGCCCCCCCCACCTTACTCCTGCATCTTCTCTCATCACTCCTAGCTGTGAGGTTGGCTCCCACAGCTTGAGTGCACACACGCACCATAGACCGTCAGCAGTAGCCTCCCACGTTTTAATGTGTATTAATGATAAAATAATTATAAGTTTTTATAAAAATGTGTTAGATAATGTGCAGTTGATAAAGAGTCCAATGTGATGAGTTTTTATATCTTAAAATAAGGTCAGATGTAAGAATGGAGTCATATGAGGAGCAAAGACAAGGAATATATGTTATGTCTGATTCTACGCTTGTGTTTCATATTTAAAGAATAATCTTTAATTATTTAAAATAGCAGGAACTAAGGATACTACCTTATCTAATTCAAATAAAGTGAATCTCTGCAATGATATGAATGGTTCCTCTAAGTATAGGGATCGAAGACAAGTGGCATGCCACTTAGATAAACATCATTATTACATTTACACTACACATACGCTTGAGCAATATGACAAGCAAATACATTTAAGTATATTAATTATTTTTTTTTGTAGTATCAGTGGTTTAAAATAATAACGCCATTTAAGTTCTATATTCATTACAATCCAATATTTGTATTTTTTGTTTTATTTTGCATACTCAATAACATTTAAGAAATACAAGTTAATAATACTATTTATTATACATTTAATATATACGTACATATATTTAATAAAAATAAAATATCACGATTTTCTCATTTATTTGGCAGCTGATCGACTGATAAAAAAAAATTGCAGTGCTTTTTGTTGCAGCGCTGACGATAAATACATTTAAAGCACATCTAAAAAGACAATACAAATTCGTTTGGTAAGAAGAAGTTCACTCTTCTTTAATGAATGAAACGTATTTATTTTATCATACATGCGTTTAGATATGTATTTATGGCATGTGTGTCTTTTAATAATAACTAGATCCGACCCGTGGCGTAGCCTACGCCGCACAATTTATCATAAATAGTGTAATGATAGGGGGAAAAGAACGCACACAAACTTCCGCACTACTAATTATAGTAGTAGTTTTGAAGCATTACTTCCTTTCCTTTTATTTAGTGCGTCTCAGTGCGGTGCGCATAGAGCAAACTACTACATATATATAGAGTGTGTCTTGCTTGCTTTAGTTTCTGGCTAATTATTTATATAGTGTATTGATGTAGAGATTTATCTATCAAATACTTCTCATTTATAGTAATTTTCTTGAGATTCTAAAAACAAATTGACTCACACAGTCAGACACATATTTGAATAATCTACCCAATGACTGTGTTAGTCACATCTCTCTCTCTCTCTCTCACTCTCTCTTTCTATATATATATTTCCTCTATATCCATTTTGCTGTATTACTCTCTCTCTCTCTCTCTCTCTCTCTCTGTCTCTGTCTCTCTCTTAAAATATATATATATATACTATATATATATATATATATATATATATACTGTATATAAAATAATAACTGTGATTAATTACTCGTGAAAACAGTCACCTTGGATTCAAACACACATTGTACATAACGAAATAATCATAGGATGACCAAGTTATTTCTAGCCCTACATGTACTCAGATATATTGTTGTTTAATTAATGATTATGGTGTGCAGAGAAAACTAAGTTAAGACTGATTTCAAAAATTATTTAAGTTTAGACAATTTGAAAAATAAAATGATTGCAAGTCATAAACACTCGGAACAAAAATGTAAAAAATGTATCATTATAGTTATAGTGTAAACTAATAATTACAAATAAAACTTAAAATTATTATTTTTACATACATTTATTATTGTTTAATATAATATTAATATATCAGCTATAACGATGAAAATAATTTAATGACATGAGTAAATAAAAAGTACTAGTTTGTAGTTACTTGTTACTTGTAATTGTAACAGTATACTCAGCAGTGCTTGTTACCTTTAAGTTAGTAGTTTGTTTCTTAAATTTTTAAAATTTCGAAAAATTAAGTGTTTGCCATTCGCAAATTCTTTTTCAAGAACAATAACATCCCAAGTTTGTTCGGCGACAAGCGAGAAAGCGTATTAACACTGATTTAGCCTCGCTATGCTGAATGCTCTCTCAATATCAATTCTTGTTAAATGAATTGATTTCTGGTTATTGTTTTTTAATTTGATTTCATAAATTCTTTACTACATTGCTATCCGTCCGTATACTATTTGGATCTGTCATAAATATTTGCCGAATACTGATAGCGGCAAAAATCCCGATATCCGGTCCGGATATCTGGCAGCCCCCCTCATGTATATATATTATATATATAGGAAAGAAAATGAGGTAGTGACTAGATAATTTTATAATCGATCTCAATTTAATATGGTGGTAGGAGAATCCTAGCAATTCATTGAAATGTTATCCCTTATTAAACGGATCGAAGTCAAGTGGCGTGCCACTTAGATAAAATAATCTTGCACTTAGTGTTAAATAACTATCATCTTCATCAATCTCGTGAAGGAATACATGACGGTAAAAGTATTACATTTATAGTTTTCTAAACATGATGTCACTAGGATTCTAAAATTGATTTTTTATGTAAGCAATACATATACATAATATTATGTCGCATAGACATGTATATTCCAATGTAACAGATGTTAAAGAAAGTAAAAGAATTTTCTCATTAAACTTACCGCTAAAATTGTCTCAATTACAACCCTCGTAATAAGTAGATTGATGGCAATGCTTTTTAGTGCGACGTTCATGGGGAAAATTCAATTTAATTGCGCACTAGATATGACATTAGAGAGTCTTTTAATTTGTACATTTACCAGTTTATGCATATATCAGTTCAAACATTGTTCAATAATTTTTATTTCGATTAATGTGTGCTGATGGGTTTTTTTATAATGTATTAACGAATTTACTTGCTAAACAATGTTTATTATCATACAAAATTGTCAAATTGACAGACAAAACTTACATACATATAAAATTGACAAGTAAAATAAATACATGTTTATAGTTATAGCAACTGATCATCTCTCCTATTGAACTCAACAAACAGATGTTTTCCTAATAAAAGTGACAGGTCAGAATAACTTTTTCAGAACTTATTCAGTTGTCGTCTTGGCTAGATGGATGCTATTATTAGTGACCATGGGACGCGAGTTTGTGACCAGGGACGAGCATTTGTGACCAGGGACGACAGTTTGTGACCATGGACGAGATTGTGTGACCATGGACAAGAGTTGTTGACCAGGGACAAGAGTTTCTGACCAGGGACGATAATTTATGACCAGGGACAAGAGTTTGTGACCAGGGACGAGAGTTTGTGACCAGGGACGAGAGTTTGTGACCATGGACGAGAGTTTGTGATCATGGACGAGAGTTTGTGACCATGGACGAGAGTTGTTGACCAAGGACGAGATTTTGTGACCAGGGACGAGCATTTGTGACCAGTGACGAGAGTTTGTGACCAGGGATGAGAGTTTGTGACCATGGACGAGAGTTTGTGACCATGGACGAGAGTTTGTGACCAAGGACGAGATTTTGTGACCAGGGACGAGCATTTGTGACCAGGGACGAGAGTTTGTGAACTTGTTTATCGACCGCCTGATGAGGCAGTTTTAAACTGATCACTAAATCGTAT
The DNA here is from genome assembly GCA_944989445.1 of Ampullaceana balthica. Classification (NCBI taxonomy): domain Eukaryota; kingdom Metazoa; phylum Mollusca; class Gastropoda; family Lymnaeidae; genus Ampullaceana; species Ampullaceana balthica. Next base: position 91,615 of record CALYLW010001311.1, on the reverse strand, counting down.
CTGTCTACCAGCCACAATCAAATGGTCAATCGTATCCTGTCTTACCAGCCAAACGCAAAATAAATTATCAATGGCACGTGAAAGTGACGAATATAGGAACCAAGTCTACCGCCATACATTGAAGAGTCTTACATTAAACAAATATAAGAACCAAGTCTACCGCCCTACATTAAAGAGTCTTACAATAAACGAATATAGGAACCAAGTCTACCGCCCTACATTGAAGAGTCTTATCTTATCTTATCTGTTTACAGACGCTCCTTCTATATGGAAGATTATTGCGTCCTACGCTTATCTATGGCTAGTGTTTAGTCCTGCATTTTTATTAGAGATTTAAATGTTGATAAAGTGTTGGTTTTCCTGGATTCTTCAGGCAACCCATTCCACGCCCGAATTCCGGACGGGAAGAAGGAAAACTTGTATGTGTTTGTTCTTGCATACGGAATAAGAAAGGTGTTTTTATCCTTATGTCTATCTGAGGGCTGTATTAAGTTATCTTTGTGTTGTATTTCTAAATTAGAATTAATTGCTTTATGTATGATTACTACTTTGCTCTTGGTTCTTCTATCCTCTAGTGTTTCAAGGTTTAATGATTTAACTAATGGTGTTATTCTTGTCAGTTTTGAATATTCTCCAGTAATGAATCTGGCAGCTCTTTTTTGAATTTGTTCTAGTTTATCAATGTTTTCTTTGGTGGATGGGTCCCATACAGAAGATGCATATTCTAGTACAGGTCTCACCAAAGTGAGGTAGCATTTTAGTTTTATATCTCTATTACATTTGTTAAAGTTTCTTTTTATAAAGCCTAAGGTTTTGTTTGATTTTCTAATAACTTCATTGACATGGGGATTCCATGATAGTTTCTCATTTACTAAGACTCCTAAGTATTTTGCATCTTTAGTTTGGGTCAGTTCTTTTCCATGAATGTAATATTTTGAATTTATTTGTTTCTTTTTCTTTGTTACTCTTAACAGTTGACACTTTTCTGGGTGGAAAGACATACTCCAGTTAGTTTCCCATTTTATCAATTCATCTAAATCTTTTTGTAAAATTTTGCTATCTTGTTCTGATTTAATTGTTCTATAGATTATACAATCATCAGCAAATAACCTAACTTTTGTACCTGTTGAGATGTTGTTGGGTAAATCATTTATATAAATTAAAAAGAGTAAGGGACCTAGCACAGTTCCTTGCGGAACTCCTGAGTTAACCTTTATTGGTGCAGATTTAGATCCATTAATTATTACAGTTTGCTCCCTGCCCAAAAGGAAGTCTTGGATCCAGTGATGTAAGGAACCTGAGATTCCAAAGTAGTTAAGTTTTTTAAGTAAACTAAGGTGGTGAACTTTGTCAAATGCTTTTGAGAAGTCTAGTAATATTGTATCTATTTGATCATTTTTGTCTAAGCCTTTTGATAGTTCATCTACTAAACCTATTAATTGTGTTTCACATGATCTGTTTTTTCTAAAGCCGTGTTGATGTGGGCATAGGGCATTATATTTGTCAAGGTGGTTAACTATTCTACTATATATTATGTGTTCTAGTAATTTACAGGTGATACTAGTAAGTGATACAGGCCTGTAATTACCAGGGTCTGATTTATCCCCTTTCTTAAAGAGTGGAGTTACGTTAGCTAATTTCCAATCCTGGGGCACTTTACCCTGGTTTAGAGAGGCTTGAAAGAGAACTACAAGGATTGGGGACAGTTCATTGCTTAGTTCTTTTAATAACCTTGCAGGCAAATCATCTGGGCCAGTAGCTTTGTTTATTTTTAAGTTTTTTAGGAGTGAATGTATACCTATCTCATCTACAGTTATGTTACCTATTTCTTCCATTTTATTTAAATTTATTAAAACTTATTTGTCGCCCGAGGCAGAAAAAGATGATGCAAAATATGTATTAAGGATATTAGCTTTAGTTTCATTATCATTATAGGTTTTATTAGTCTTACATTAAACAAATATAGGAACCAAGTCTACCGCCCTACATTGAAGAGTCTTACATTAAACAAATATAGGAACCAAGTCTACCACCCTACATTGAAGAGTCTTACATTAAACAAATATAGGAACCAAGTCTACCGCCCTACATTGAAGAGTCTTACATTGAAGTTCTATCTAAAATGAAAAGAGATAAAACTCAAACTAATAACTATAGATCCATATCGTTATACATACATCGTTTTATACAGAATATAAATTTTATAATGAAGTATTAGCTGACATAAACCAACCTCAACTAAAAGATTTAATTAAACCATACCGACAATGTAGGATGGAATATAAGAATAAAAGCAATCATTTCTAAGTTACATAAAGATACGCTTTATAATTATAATATTTGCTTAAGGCTAATGTAAATATAATCTAACACTTATATATGCTCAGCGCACTCCTCTATGACAGCGAGTGCTGGACGACTTATGCCAAACAAACAAAGCAACTCAACAGCTTCCACTTACGATGCTTGCGCAGGATTCTGCACATCAAGTGGCAGGACAAGATAACGAATGTCGAGGTACTCAGAAGGAGTCATTTGCTGAGCATGCACTCAATCCTGAGTGAGAGGCGCCTGCGGTGGCTGGGACATGTCCGCAGGATGAACCCGGAGCGCATTTTAAGAGCCCTGCTTTACGGCGAGCTGACAACTGGTATGCGGAAGAGAGGGTGCCCCTGCTTGCGCTTCAAGGATGTCTGCAAGAAAGACATGAGTCTGGCGCAGATAGACCATAAAACGTGGAAGACCATTGCTGAGGAGCGCACCTCCTGACGGGCTAAAGTACGCGAGGGCATTCAAGTCACGGAAGCTTCCCTTACAGCCAGGAGCGAGGAGAAAAGGGCCAGGAGAAAGGGGAAGAGGGGTAGAGGAGCAGGAGGAAACGCCATCATCCCATGAGGATAGACGGATGCCATTGGATATATATGATATAATACGTATATACGAAATTCTCATACGTAAATGATATTCTAGCTGTAATTTCTGCACACACACGCAATGAAACACACATACACAAACACAAATACACACTGATAGACATACATACTGAAAACACACAAACACACAAAGACAAGATTACATTTTTTACGGATTTCGAAAGGTGCATAACGCCGTGAAAAGTAACACTATCAATTTCAATTTTGTTTTTTTTAAATATTCACAGTACTACTCCTTATACTCTGTTTACGAGTACTCTTCAACAGCAAGCTAGGAGATTGGTTCAAGACCACTGTTGGTGTCAGACAAGGATGCTTACTTTCCCCCATCCTCTTCAACCTCTTCCTTGAAAGAATTATGACAGATGTGCTAGAAGACCATGTCGGAACAGTCAGCATCGGAGGGAGAAGTATAACCAACCTATGCTTCGCCGATGCCATAGACGGCCTAGTTGGAAGCGAGGACGAACTAAAAGATTTCCTTGCAAAGCTAGAGAAAACAGCAAAGGCGTACGGCATGGAAATCAATGCAGAAAAGACCAAGGTCATGGCAAATAGAGAATTCACAAGTGAGATTCGGATAAACGGGCTAAAACTCGAAGAGGTCTCCGCCTTCAAATATCTAGGGGCCATAATATCCGACGAAGGCTCAAAGCCAGAAATTCTTGCCACCGTGGCCCAAACAAAGGCAGCACTGAGTAAACTAAAGCACATATGGCAAAGCAAGAAGCTCTCCCTGAGATCAAAGATCCGACTAATGCGCTCTCTGGCGATGTCGGTCTTCTTGAATGGTTGTGAGGCTTGGACGTTCACTGCAGACCTCCAAAGAAGAATCAATGCGCTAGAGATCAGATGTTTCAGAAAGATTTTGAATATCTCCTACACAGCGCACATCACAAACGAAGCGGTCCGCAACACATAAGTACTGTCAATGGCCCCTACGAGGACATTCTCACCTCCATTAAGAAGAGGAAATTACGATGGTACGGACATGTGACAAGACTGGAGCTCTCGCAAAAAACATATAGCAAGGCACAGTCCAGGGAGAAAGGAAAAGAGGCAGACAAAAGAAGAGATGGGAGGATGATATCAAAGAGTGGTTTGGGCTGTCATTCAGCGACTCTCGAAGGGCAGCACAGGACCGGGACAAATGCCGTGAGATAGTGAGCAGTTCACGATGGTGCCCCAACGACCCAACGACGGGTCAAGGGATAGTTCAAGTTCAAGTTAAAAAATGAATGATTACATGTTTATCTTGATAAATTTCTACACGACATGTGATAGCAATGAAACTTCGGGAATTTGTTGAATACACTCCATCCAAGGTTAATATCATGTTTTAAATAACATTACCAATCATTTGGGCCGTGATTACAAAATGTTCACTTACCGAGGAATCGTTGTAAATACCACTTACGATTACCGTAATCGATCACATTTATAGAAACCTAAGAACAACACTTAGTACTTCAACACAAAAAAAGATTAATATATATTAATTGTTAACGTCTGCTAATTTAGTTTGTGTACCTTAAGTTATGTGTGTGTGTTCGTGTACTTGTGTTGTTTATATTTAGATATAATAATTAGAAAGAAAAGATAAACGTTGCAGTATTCTATGTTGTTAAAAATGGCAATTGAAGGTTCCGGATGTGTCCCGGATGTGTCCCGGACGTGTTCCAGATGTGTCCATGACGTGTGCCAGACGTTTTCCAGTCGTGTTCTTGATGTGTCCCAGAATTTTCCCAAATGTGTCCAGGATGTGTCCTAGACGTGTCCCGGACTTGTCCAGGACGTGTCCCAGACGTGTCCCAGACATTTTTCACAGGTGATCAAGACGTGTCCCACAAGTTTTGCGGATGTGTCCCATAATTCTCCAAGACGTGTCTCGGATGTTTCCTATACGTTCATCAGAATTGTCTCGGACTTGTTCCAAATGTGTGCCGGACCTGTCCTATAGGTGTCTCGAACGTGTCCCATACGTGTCATGTACTTGTTCCAGACATGTCCTGTACGTGTCCCAGACGTATCCTGTACGTTTCCCAGACGTGTCCCGGGTATGTCCCGGACGTGTCCCAGACGTGTTACGGACGTGTCCTTGAAGTATCCCCGAATTTTCTTAAACGTTTCCCGGATGTGTCCCGAATGTGTCCCGAATGTGTCCCGGATGTGTCCCGGACGTGTCCAAGACGTGTTCCGAACGTGTCCCTGACGTGTCCCAGACGTTTTACAGACTTGTTTCTTTTGTGTTCCAGAATTTTCCCAAACATGTCTGGATTTGTCCTAGACGTGTTACAGAATTGTCTTGGACTTGTCCCAAATGTGTCCTTGACGTGTCCCATAAGTGTCCCGGACGTGTCCCAGACGTGTGTCCCAGACGTGTCCTGTACGTGTCCCAGAAGTGTTCCATGACGTGTCCCAGACGTGTCCTGAAAGTTTCCAAAACGTGTCCCGGGCGTGTCCATGACTTGTCACTGACCAGTTCCAGAATTTTCCCAAACGTGTCCGGCATTTGACCTGGACGTGTCCCATACGTGTCCCGGATTTGTCCCAGAAGTGGCAAAGACGTGTCTATACGTATTTAATACGTGTCCCGGTTGTGTCCCAGACTTGTCCCGCATGTCTCCCAGGCGTCAAACTTGAATGCACGCGATGAAAGACACAGGCCGACGATGAAAAACGGGGGAAGATGGTGATATGAAGACATGCGCCGACAGATGCACACAGAAGAAGACAGACTATGACTGACGTAGGTAGACGCATACAGATGCAGACAGACGAAAGCAGAGGCACAATGGAAGACAGAGGCTAAAGACGAATCCCGGACGTGTTCCGAACGTGTCCTTGACGTGTCTAAGACATTTTCCAGAGGTGATCAAGACGTGTCCAACACATGTTTTTGATCTGTCCCAGAAATTTCCCACACGTGTGCCAAATGTGTCCCATCCGTGTCTCGGATGTGTACCAGAAATTCCCCGTACGAGTCCCAGATGTGTCCCAGACGTGTCTTGCACGCATCCCAGAAGTGTTCCATGACGTGTCCCAGACGTGTCCCAGTAGTGTCCCTGTCGTGTCCTAAACGTGTCCCTAGCGTGTCCCAGACGTGTCCCGGTCGTATCCCGGAGTGTCCATGACGTGTTCTTGACGTGTCCCGGACGTGTCCCAGAATATTCCCACGTGTCCCAGACGTGTCCCGGGCGTGTCCCGGTCGTGTCCAAGACGTGATTCGGACGTGTCCCTGATGTGTCCCAGACATTTTCCAGAGGTGATGAAGACGTGTCGCCCACGTGTTCCGGATGTGTCACAGAATTTTCCCAAACGTGTCCCGTTCGTGTCCCGTACATGTCCCGGGGGTGTCCGGGACATGACAAAGACGTGTTCCGGACGTGTCCCTGACATGTCCCAGACGTTTTCCAGACATGTTCCGGATGTGTCCCAGAATATTCCCAAACGTGTCCCGGATGTGTCCTAGACGTGTCTCAAAATTGTATTGTTTTGTCCCAAAAGTGTCCCGAACGTATACCAGAAGTTCCCCATACGTTTCCAAGATGTGTCCCAGACGTGTCCTGTACGTGTCCAAGACGTGTTCCGGACGTGTCCAAGACACTTTCAAGAGGTGATCATGACGTGTCCCACACCTGTTCCAGATATGTCCTAGAAAATTCCCAAACGTATCCCGGACGTGTCCCGGGGATGTCAAATACGTGTTCCAGGCGTGTTCCGGATGTGTCCCAGAAATTTCCCAAACGTGGCTCGGATGTGTCACATCCGTGTCCTGGACTTGTACTAGAAGTTCCCCGTACGAGTCCAAGTTGTGTCCTAGACGTGTCCTGTACGTGTCTAAGAAGTGTTCCAAGATGTGTCCCAGAAGTGTCACGATCGTGTCCTAGACGTGTCCCTGGCGTGTCCCGGGCATATCCCGGACTGTACATGACGTGTTCCGAGCGTGTCTTGGACGTGTCCCAGAATTTTCATAAACGTGTCCCTGATGTGTCCAGGACGCGTCCCATACGTGTCCCACATTTTTCCCGGAAGTGTCCCGGTCTCTTCCCAGACGTGTCCCGGTAGTGACCCGGGCGGGTCCCAGACGTGTCCCTGATGTGTCTCGGCTGATTCTAAGATTTTTCCCGAACGTGTCACGGACATGTTACGAACGTGTCCCAGGCGTCAAACTTGGAGGCACGCAATGAAAGACACAGGCCGACGATGAAAGACGCCGACAGATGCACACAGAAGAAGTCTACGGCTGACGTAGGTAGACGCCTACAGATGCAGACAGACCAAAGCAGACACACAAAGGAAGACAGACGCTAAAGACGAGTCCCAGAAATGTCCCGGGTGTGTCTCGGACGTGTCCCTGACGTGTCTCGTTGTGTCCCGGGCGTATCCCGGACGTGTCCATGACGTGTTATTGGCGTGTCCCAGTCGTGTCCCAGAATTTTCCTAAATGTGTCCCAAATTTGTCCCGGACGTGTCCCATACGTGTCCCGGATATGTCCCAGAAGTTTCCCTGACAAGTCCCAGACGTGTCCAAGACGTGTCCAAGACGTGTCCCAGAAGTATCCCGGTCATGTCCTTGACGCGTCCCAGACGTGTCCAGGGCGTGTCCCGAGGTGTCCAAGACGTGTTCCGGACATTTCCCACACGAGTTCCGGATGTGTCCCAGAATATTCCCAAACGTGTCCCGGATGTGTCCTAGATGTGTCTCAGAATTGTCACGGACTTGTGCCAAATGTGTTCTGGACGTGAACCAGACGTGTCCTGAAAGTTTCCCAGACGTGTCCCGGGCGTGTCTATGACTTGTCCCTGGCGTGTCCCAGAATTTTCCCATATGTGTCCCGGATGTGTCCTGATAGTGTCCCATATGTGTCCTAGGAGTGGCAAAGACATGTCCATACATATCCAAGACGTGACCCGGGAAGGTCTCGGACGTGTCCCAGATTTGTCCCGGCTGAGTCCCAGACTTGTCCCGAACGTGTCCCGGACATGTCACGGACGTCTCCCAGGCGTCAAACTCAGAGGCACGCGATGAAAGACACAGGCCGACGATGAAAGATGGGGGAAGATGGTGATATGAATACATACGCCGACAGATGCACACAGAAGAAGACTACGACGTACGTAGGTAGACGCCTACAGATGCAGACAGACGAAAGCAGAGGCACAATGGAAGACAGAGGTTAAAGACGAATCCCGGACGTGTTCCGAACGTGTCCTTGACGTGTCTAAGACATTTTCCAGAGATGATAAGGACATTTCCAACACTTGTTTCGGATCTGTCACAGAAATTTCCCAAATGTATCCCAGATGTGTCCCATCAGTGTCTCGGATAATTACCAAAAATTCCCCGTACGATTCCCAGGTGTGTCCCAGACGTGTCTTGCACGTGTCTCAGAAGTGTTCCATGACGTGTCCCAGACGTGTCCCAAAAGTAACCTGGACGTGTCCCTAGCGTGTCCCAGAAGTGTCCCGGGCGAATCCCCGAGTGTCCATGACGTGTTTTTGACGTGTCCCGGACGTGTCCTAGAATATTACCACGTGTCCAGACGTGTCTCGGGCGTGTCCCGGTCATGTCCAAGACGTGTTCCGGACGTGTCCCTGACGTGTCCCAGGCATTTTCAAGAGGTGATGAAGACGTGTCGCCCACGTGTTCCGGATGTGTCCCAGAATTTTCCGAAACGTGTCCCGGTCATGTCCCAAACGTGTCCCAGTCGTGTCACATACGTGTCCTGGGGCTGTCCCGGACGTGTCCAAGATGTATTCCAAACATGTCCCGAATGTGTCCCGGATGTTTTCCAGACTTGTTACGCATGTGTCCCAGAATTTTCTCAAACGTTTCCCGGATGTGTCCTGGACGTGTCCCTGGCGTGTCCCTGACGTGTCCCGGGCGTATCCCGAACGTGTCTATGAAGTGTTCCGGACGTGTCCCGGACGTGTCCCCGATTTTTCATAAACGTGTCCCGGATGTGTCGCGTTCGTGTCCCGTACGTGACCCGGGCGTGTCCCAGACGTGTTCCGGACGTGTCCCTGACGTGTCCCAGACGTGTTCCGGACGTGTCCCTGACGTGTCCCAGACGTTTACCAGACGTGTCCTAGACGTGTTCCGGACGTGTCCCTGACGTGTCCCAGAGATTTCCCAAACGTGTCCTGGATGTGTCCCCGACGTGTCCCATACATGTCCCGGATTTGTTCCGAAATTAGCGCAGCCGTGTCCTGTACGTATCCAAGACGTGTCCCGGGTGGGTCCCGGAAGTGTCCCGGATGTGTCCCAGCTGTGTCACAGACTTGTCCCGAACGTGTCTCGGACATGTCCCGGACGTGTCCCAGGCGTCAAACTCGGTGGCACGCGATGAAAGACACAGGCCGATGATGACAGAAGGAGGCAGATGGTGATATGAAGACATACGCCGACAGATGCACACAGAAGAAGACATACTACGACTGAAGTAGGTAGACTCCTACAGATGCAGACAGGCGATAGCAGACGCACAAAGAAAGAAGAGTCTGGACGTGTCTCACACGTGTCCCGGACGTGTCACATAATTATCAAAAACGTGTCTCAGATGTGTCCCATCCGTGACCGGATGTGTCCCCCATACATGGCCCAGACGAGTCCCAGACGTGTCCCGAACGTGTCCAAGACGTGTCCCATAATTGTCCCGGTCGTGTCCCGGACGCGTCCCAGACGTGACCCGGACGTGTCCCTGACGTGTCCCAGATATTTTCCAGATGTGATTAAGACGTGTCCCACACCTGTTCCGGATGTGTCCGAGAATTTTCCCAAACGTGTCGCGGTCGTGTCCCGGACATGTCCCGGACGTATCCCGGATGTGTCCCGGACGTGTACCAGACGTGCTTCAGACGTGTCCCAGACGTGCCCCAGACGTTTTACGGAAGTGTTCTGGATGTGTCCCAGAATTTCCCCAAACGTGCCCCGGATGTGTCCTAGACGTGTCTCAAAATGGTCTCGGACTCGTCCAAAATGTGTCCCGGACGTGTACCAGAAGTTCCCCATAAGTGTCTAAGATGTGTCCCAGACGTGTTCTGTAATTGTCCAAGACGTGTTCCATAAAGTGTCCCAGAATTTTCCTGATCGTGTCCTGGACGTGTCCCTGACTTTTGCCAGACGTGTCTCGGGCGTGTCCTTGACGTGTCCAAGACGTGTCCCAGAAGTCTTTCGGTCGTGTCCCAGACGTGTCTCAGGCGTGGCCCGGGCGTGTCCCGGAAATGTCCATGACATGTTCTTGGCGTGTCCCTTACGTGTCCTAGATATTTTCCAGAGGTGATCAAGACGTGTCCCAGAAATTTTCCCAAACGTGTACCGGTCGAGTCCCAGACGTGTCCCGAACGAGTCCCGGGGTGTCCCGGACGCGTTCCACACATGTTCTTGCCATGTCCCTGACGTTTTTCAGACGTGTTCCTGACGTGTCCCAGACATTTTCCAGAGGTGATCAAGACGTGTACAACACGTGTTCCGAATGTGTCCCAGAAATTTCCCAAACATGTGCAAGATGTGTCCCATCCATGACCCGGACGTATACTAGAAGTTACCCGTATGAGTTCCAGTTGTGTCCCAGAAGTGTCCTGTACGTGTCCCAGAAGTGTTCCGTGACGTGTCCCAGACGTATCCCAGAAGTGTCCCGGTCGTGTCTTTGACGTGTCCCTGACGTGTCCCTGGCGTATCCCGGACGTGTCCATGACGCGTCCCATACGTGTCCCGGATGTGTCCAAGACGTGTTCCGGACGTGTCCCAGACATTGTCCAGAGGAGATCAAGACGTGTTCAAAACGTGTCCCGGCTTTGTCCCATTCGTATCCCGTGCGTGTTCCAGTCGTGTTCTGGATGTGTCCCAGAATTTTCCCAAACTTTTCCTAGATGTGTCTCAGAATTGTCTCGGACTTGTCCCATATGTGTCCCGGGCGTGTCCCATACGTGTCCCGGACTTGTCCCAGACGTAACCTGAAAGTGTCCCAGACGTGTCCTAGGCGTGTCCAGGACGTGTCAAAGACGTGTTCCAGACGTGTCCATGACGTGTCCCAGACGCTTTCCAGAGGTGATCAAGACGTGTCCCACACGTATTCCAGATGTGTCCCAGAATCTTCCCAAACGTGTCCCGGTCGTGTCCCGTACGTGTCCCGGAAGTGTACCAGACGTGTTCCGGACGTGTTTCTGACGTGTCCCAGACGTTTTTCAGACGTGTCCCGGATGTGCACTAGATGTGTCTCAGAATTGTCTCGGACTTGTCCAAATGTGTCTCGGACGTGTCCCATACGTGTCCCGGATTTGTCCCAGATGTGGCGCAGACGTATGCTGTACGTATCTAAGACGTGTCCCGTTTGGGTCACGGACGTGTCTCGGATGTGTTCTGTCTGTGTCCCAGACTTGTCCCGAACGTGTCCCGGACATTCCCGGACGTGTCCCAGGCGTCAAACTCGGAGGCACGTGATCAAAGACACAGGCCGACGATGACAGAGGAGGCAGATGGTGATATGAATACATACGCTGACAGATGCACACAGAAGAAGAAAGACTCGACTGACGTAGGTAGACGATTACAGATGCAGACAGACTAAAGCATATGCACAATTGAAGACAGACAATAAAGACGAGTCCCGACGTGTCCCGAACGTCTCCCTGACGTGTCCCAGACATTTTCCAGATGTGATCAAGACGTGTCCAACACGTGTTCCGGATGTGTCCCAGAAAATTACCCAACGTGTCCCGGATGTGTCCCATCCGTGTCCGGAATGTGTACTAGAAGTTCCCAGTACGAGTCCCAGGTGTGTCCCAGACGTGTCCTGTACATGTCCTGGACGTGTCCCTGGCGTGTCCCTGACTTGTCCCGGTGTTGTCCGTACGTGTCCCGTACGTGTCCCGGACGTTTTTCAGACGTGTTCTGGTTGTGTCCCAGAATTTTCCCAAATGTGTCACTGACGTGTCCCATACGTGTCATTGACTTGTCCCAGAAGTGTCCTGAAATTGTCCCAGACGAATCCCGGACGTGTCCCAGACGTGTTGCGGACGTGTCCCTGACGTGTCTTAGAATTTTCCCAAACGTGTCGAAGGATGTGTCCCATACGTGTCCCGGATTTGTCTCAGACATTGCGCAGACGTGTCCTGTACGTATCCAAGACGTGTCTAGGGTCGTTCCCGGACGTGTCCCGGATGTGTCCCGGCAGCGTCTAAGACTTGTCCCGAACGTGTCCCGGACGTGTCCCAGGCATCAAACTCGGAGGCACGCGATGAAAGACACAGGCCGATGATGACAGACGGAGGCAGATTGTGACATGAAGACATACGCCTACAGATGCACACAGAAGAAGACTACGACTGACGTAGGTAGACGCCTACAGATGCAGACAGACGAAAGCAGACGCACAAAGGAAGACAGATGCTAAAGACGAGTCACGGATGTGCCCCGAACGTCTCCCTGACTTGTCCCAGACATTTACCAGAGGTGGCGAGAAAGATGTGTATCTAGGTTCGGCAAGTTGTCTAGGGGTGTATTATTTATATTAACACCTTCCCGCTCACACGCATAAACTTTAGTGATCTCTCTCAATTGATAATCAACAGACCAAAGGGTGAAAATGTAACAATAATTTTATTTATAAAATTTATACAATATGGGAAACTGGTTCCAAATGATAATAGTGATACAACAAATTAAGTGTCCCTTCTTATGCCTAGCTTTATCGTCATCAAGGTTAATCCTTGTAACTTTATGTTTATGGTGTTGGTACTTAATTGCAATGGGGTCGTCTCACCCCGCTCCGTGTGGCTGTTGGTCATGCACGCTCCCCTGGTCAGTTTTTATGATGAAGCGTTCAGCTTGGTATCTCTACCCTACACACGGATCCGTGAGTGCTGACGTGTGTAGTTGGTTCTGCAAGATCCCTATGGCTGAATCGTTCGATTCTTTGAGCTCGGTAGGCTGCTTCACCTATTGTTCCTGGTGACTTCGGTGATCACGGAAATGTGAATGACCGGCTTCTATACGTGTAGTGTTTTTACACGCACAGGCTTCGACATACGCAGAGTGCGTTTGTCGGCGTCAGTTTACGTTAGAAGTAATACTGGTAACTGCTGAGTTGTCCTCCTCCGGGTCCTGTCGATTGGTGCAGGGATGAGGTTGGATGTCAGTTCAAGTCACTTGGGACAGCGGTGGGTCCAGCTCTTGGTCCTGTGTATTAACGACACTTCTGTCCCGGTACTGGCGGGTGCCCAGAAGCCAGACTAAAAGTAGAAAAACATATATGTGTAGTTTCTCCACTTTGTCTGCTTTAATCCACCTTTCTGGCTGCCGAGCCGTCAGAGCAGGTTGCCAAAAGGGAATTAAAATAGATTCATATAAACAAATTACCATTTAATATATTACATAACACAAGACTGAAATTAAGATCTCATCTTTACCACCACGGGCGCAGCTCTAACTGGCTGACACCTCGTAAGTGGAGGGAGGTACAAAATATAATAATGTTATTTACTACATGCAAATATAACTTGGTCCATCTATTTGATGGAGCGCGTTTAATCATAGTTAAGAAATAAATGTGGGACACTCAAATCTCGCACGTTGCCCCGTGCGGAGATCATGAGGTAAACATATTCCCATAAATTCAACATGGCGTTATACACGGGTGGACATTTATATTATTGCATGAAATATATACACAAATACGAGGGAACAAAGCCAGAGTTCAACTTACATGGATTCTGGTTAGCAAGAATAATGTCGGCCCTTCTACTACAAGGATGACGACAGATATAGGTGTATGAAATATGGTCACACGGGTATACAATCTGCGGGCAACTTGTGCGGAAAAAGAGAGTGATTTCTGGGCTGCCTTGGGCTTTATACCCGATTGGTAACATATTTGTAATTGTAACTTTAATTTTACTTATTTATTATTTAACTCTTGTAGGCGTTCTCTCAATACATAATCTTGTATACAATAAACCACTGAAGACCTGGTTTCAATAAAACAACTTTATTATGTATACTATGTACATAACATAAAATGTGAGGTTATACAACGTGGAAATCTTGAGGCACACACACATTTCGTCCTTCCACTGCGGAACTTCTCTGACAAATGATTCCCCAACCTTCTCAGCCAATGGGAAGGCTTCTTTTCTCCCGCACTTATCACTCACATGACATCTCCGTCATCCGATCAAGCAATACACTCGTGGTGCACTCATGATACACATGTGACAATATTCACCCTTTTCTGATTGGCTGTTACTTGTAGCACGGTCATGCAACCGTGACCGGTCACATGATCCCGGTGCATACCTAATCAGGTCAGATCGTCATATTGTTGACGGTTTCGGGTCAGACCATAGTGAGTTCCCCTTTGTTCTACCAGGTTCCCGTGCGCAGATGACTTTATCTCCATAAATTTCGTCACAGTGATCAAGACCTGTCCAATACGTGTTCCGGATCTGTCCCAGAAATTTCACGAACGTGTCCCAGATGTGTCCCATCCGTGTCCCGGTCATGTACCAGAAAATCCCCATACGAGTCCCAGATGTAACCCAGACGTGTCCTGTACGTATCCCAGAAGTATCCAGTTCGTGTCCTGTACGTGTCCCTGAAATGTCCAAGACGTCGTGTCCCGGGCGTGTCCCGGACGTGTCCATGTCATATCCCAAAAGAGTCCCAGTCGTGTCTAGGACGTGTCCAAGACGTATTCCGGACGTGTTCCTGACGTGTCCCAGACATTTTCCAGAGGTTATCAAGACGTGTTCCACACGTGTTCCAGATGTGTCCCAGAATTTTACCAAACGTGTCCCAGACGTGTTCCGGACATGTCCCAGACGTGGCCCAGAAGTGTCCAGGTCGTGTCCTAGACGTGTACCTTACGAGTCCCATCCGTGTCCCGGACATGTACCAGAAATTTGCCGTACGAGTCACAGATGTATCCCAAACGTGTCCTGTACGTGTCCCAGAAGTGTTCCATGACATGAACTTTAAGTGTCCCAGAAGTGTCCCGGTCGTGTCCTGGACGTGTCTCTGGCGTGTCCCATACGTGTCCCGGGCGTATCCCGGACGTGTCCATGACGTGTTCTTGACGTGTCCCTGACGTGTCCCAGAATATTCCTAAACGTGTCCCGAATTTGTCCCGGGCGTGTCCCATACGTGTCCCAGATATGTCTTAGAAGTGTTTCTTACGTGTCCCAGACGTGTCCCGGACGTATCCAAGACGTGTCCTAGAAGTGTCCCGGGCGTGTCCTGGACGTGTCCCTGACGTGTCCCGGACGTGTCTACGACGTGTCCAAGGCGTGTTCCATAACGTGTCCCAGACGTGTCCCAGAAGTGTCCCGGTCGTGTCCTGTACGTGTCTCTAACATCTGCCAGACGTGTCCCGGTTGTGTCCCTGACGTGTCCAAGACGTGTCCCAGAAGTGTCCTGGTCGTGTCCCAGACGTGTCTCAGACGTGTCCCGGGATTGTCCCGAACGTGTCCAAGACATGTTCCGGACGTATCCCAGACATTTTCAAGAGGTGATCAAGATTTGTCCCACACCTGTTCCAGATGTGTCCCAGAAATTTCCCAAACGTATTCCGGACGTGTCCCGGGGATGTCCCGGACGTGTTCCAGACGTGTTCTGGACGTGGCCCTCACGTTTTCCAGACGTGTTCATGACGTGTCCCAGACATTTTCCAGAGATGATCAAGACGTTTCCAACACGTGTTCCGAATGTGTCCCAGAAATTTCCCAAACGTGTCCCGGATGTGTCTCATCCGTGTACTAGAATTCCCCGTACGAGTCCAAGTTGTGTCCCAGACGTGTCCTGTACGTGTCCCAGAAGTGTTTCAAGACGTGTCTCGGACGTGTCCAAAAATTATCATAAACGATTCCCGGATGTTACCAGGACGCGTCCGATACGTGTCCCAGATTTTTCCCAGAAGTGTCCCGGTCTAGTCCCGGACGTGTCCCGGACGTGCCCAAGACGTGTTCCGGACGTGTCCCAGATATTTTCAAGAGGTGATAAAGACGTGTCCAAAATGTGTTCCGGATGTGTCCTAGAAATTTCCCATGCGTGTCCGGATGTGTCCCATCCGTGTCCCGGACGTGTACCAGACGTTCCCCATAGATGTGTCCAAGACGTATCCTGTAAGTGTCCAAGAAGTGTTCCATGACGTGTCCCAGTCGTGTCTCAGAAGTATCCCGGTCGTGTCATTGACAAGTGTTTAGAACTGTCCCGGGCGTGTCCCGGACGGACGTGTCCCAGAAGTGTACCGGTCGTGTTTCGTACGTGTCTCACTCGTGTCCCTGGCGTGTTCCGGATGTGTCCATGACGTGTCCCAGATATTTTCAAGAGGTTATCAAGACGTGTACCACACCTGTTCCGGATGTGCCCCAGAATTTTCCCAAACGTGTCAGGTTCGTGTCCCGTACGTGTCCCGTACGTGTCCGAGGGGTGTCCCGGACGTGTCCCAGACGTGTTTCTGACGTGTCCCGGACGTTTTCCAGACGTGTTCCGGATGTGTTCCAGAATTTTCCCATACGTGTCCCGGATGTGTCCTAGATGTGTCTCAGAATTGTCTCGGACTAGTCCCAAATGTGTCTCGGACGTGTCCCATACGTGTCCCGGACATGTCCCAGACGTGTCCTAGACGTGTCCCAGGCGTGACCCGGACGTGTCCCAGTTGTGTTCGGGACGTGTCCCTGACGTGTACCAGAATTTTCCAAAAATAGTCCCTGATATATCCTGGAGGTGTCCCATACGTCTCCCAGATTTGTCCCAGACGTGGCGCAGACGTGTGCTGTACGTATCCAAGACGTGTCCCGGGTGGGTCACGGACGTGTCTAGAATGGTGTTCTGTATGTGTCACAGATATGTCCCGAACGTGTCCCGGACTTGTCCCGGACGTGTCCCAGGCGTCAAACTCGGAGGCACGCGATCAAAGACACAGTACAATGATGACAGACGGAGGGTGATGGTGATATGAAGACATAAGCCGACAGATCTACACAGAAGAAGAAAGACTACGACTGACGTAGGTAGACGCCTACAGATGAAGGCAGACGAAAGCAGATGCACAAATGAAGACAGACGCTAAAGACGAGTCCCGGACGTGTCCCGAACGTTTCCCTGACGTGTCCCAGACATTTTCCAGATTTGATCGAGACGTGTCCAACACGTGTTCCGGATGTGTCCCAGAAATTTCGCAAACGTGTCCCGGATGTATCCCATCCGTGTCCGGAACGTGTACTAGAAGTTCCCGGACGTGTCCAAGACGTGTACCAGAATTGTCCCAAACGCCTCCCAGACGAGTCCCCGGTGTGTCCCGGACTTCCGGAATACTTCTTGAAAACTTCTGGGACACGTCAGGGACACGTCCGGAACACGTCTGGGACACGTCCGGGACACGTCCGGAACACTTCATGGACACGTCCGGAATACGCCCGGGACACGCCAGGGACATACTTTCACATACTTTCCCATACTTTCTGATACCTAATCCATACTTTCCCTTTCCTACCCATACCTTCTCATACCATCCCATACTTTTACATATCTTCCCATACCTTCACATACCTTTTCATACTTTACCATACTTTTAAATGGTTTCCCATACCTTCCAATATCTTCCCATACCTTCCTATACCTTACCATATATTACCATACATTTCCATACCTTTCCATACATTTCAAAATTTTACTATACCTTCCATTAACTTCCTATACCTTCCCATACCTTCCCATACCTTCTCATTTCTTCCTTTACCTTCCCAGACCTTCCAATAACTATCCATATCTTTCCATATCTTTCCATACTCTATTTTGCATTTCGTTTCCTCCATACTTTCCCATACTTCCCATAACTATCAATATCTTCCCATACCTTCCAATACCTGCCCATACCTTCCCATTCCATTTATTACTTTCCCATACTTTCTCATACATTTCCATACTTTTCCATAACTTACCCTAACTTTCCATATCTACACATACCTTCCCAAATTTTCCATATCTTACAATAACTTGCCATATTTTCCAAATGTTCCCATATCTTCCCATAATTTCCCATATTTTCCCAACCATTGTCATCGTTTCCTAAAATTTCTTATAAATTTCCATATTTTCTCAAAACTTCCCATACCTTCTCATACCTTCCCATGCCTTCCAATAAATTCCCATACCATCCCATATATTCCCATATTTTCCATTACCTTTCCATACTTTCCCATACTTTCTAATACCTATTGCATACTTTTCCAAAACTTCCAATACCTTAACATACCTTCTCATACCATCCCAAATCTTCCCAAATCTTCCCATACCTCCCAATACATTCTCAAACCTTCCGATACCTTCCCATATCTTACCTTACCTTCCTATACCTTACCATACATTCCAATACCTTCCCATAACTTCCCATAACTTCCCATAACTTCCCATACCTTCTACTATCTTCCCTTATCACCTTCCCATATCTTCCCATACCTTTCTATACCTTTTAATACCTTCCCATACTTTGCCTTTTGTTTCCATACTTTCCTATACCTTCCCATAACTTCCCATATCCTCCCATAACTTCCAATACCTTCCCAAACCTTCCTATAACTTCCAATACCATTCCATACTTTCCCATACATTCTCATACATTTCCATACATTTCCCATAAGATACCATAACTTTCCATATCTTCCCATACCTTCCATATGTTCCAATATCTTCCCATAACTTCCCATAAAATCCTCCGATTCCTTTCCAAACCTTTCCGTACTTTTCAATACCATTCCTTATTTTCCAATGCCTTCCCATATCTTTCAAAACCTTCCCATTACTTGCCTTAGCTTTTCATGTCTTCCATAACCTTTCCATACCTTCCCATAGCTTTCCATATCAACCCTTACCTTTCCATACTTTGCATATCTTCCCATAACTTCACATCCCTTTTAATACTTTCCAATACTTTTCAATACTTTCCCATACCTTCCCAGAGCTTACAATAACATCCCATAAATTCCCATACCTTCCCATATCTTCCAATACTTCCAATACCTTACAATACCTTCCGATATATATTCCAATTACTTCCCATACCTTCCCATATCTTCACTAAACTTCTCATACCGTTCCATACCTTCCCATACTTTCCAATATTTTACCATCCCATTCCATACTTTCCTATAACTTCACTTTTCTTCCAATACTATACCATACTTTCTCAGAATTTCCCATACTTTACAATATCTTCCCATACTTTCCAATAACTTTCCATAATTTCCCATACTTTCCATACTTTCTCTTACTTTTCCATTCTTTCCAATACCGTCCATTACCTTCCCATACCTTTTAATACCTTTCAATAGATTACATTACTTTCCCATAACTTCCCATAAATTTCCATACCTTCCCATACCTTCCAATACCTTCTCATACCTTTCCATACTTTCCCTTCACTACCCATTATCTCCCATATCTTTCCATGTTTTCCCACACCTTCCCATACATTTAAGTACCTTCCTATACTTTCCCATACTTTCTAATACCTTTTGCATAATTTGACATCACTTCCAATACCTTCCCATACCTTCCCATACCATCCCAAATCTTCCCATACCTTCCCATAACTTCCCATACATTCCGAAACCTTCCGACACCTTTCCATTTCTTTCCATATCATCCCCTACCTTCACATACCTTCCCATTCTTTCCCATACTTTCACATACCAATTAAATATTTTCCCATATCTTTCCATAACTTCCCATACTTTCCTATACTTTTACATACTTTCCCATACTTTCTAATACCTATTCCATACATTCCCATCCCATAGCTTCCCATACCTTCCAATACCTTCCCAAACCTTCCGATACCTTTCCATACCTTCCCATACTTTCCATATATTCCCATACTTTCACATACCTTTTCATACTTTCCCATATGTTTCAATACTTTCCCATACCTACCAAGAGCTTTCCATAACTTCCCATAAATTCCCATAACTTCTCTTACCTTCCCATATCTTCCAATACGTCCAATACTTACCTTACCTTCCCATCTCTACTCTTTGGCATCCGTCCATCCTCCAGGGATGATGGCGTTTCCTCCTGCCCCTCCATCCCCCTCCTCTTTCTCCTGGCCCTTTTCTCCTCGCTCATGGCTGCAAGGGAAGCTTTAGCGACTAGGATGCCCTCGCGTACTTTCGCCCGTCAGGAGGTGCGCTCCTCAGCAATGGTCTCCCACGTGTTATGGTCAATCTGCACTAGAGTCATGTCTTTCTTGCAGACATCCTTGAAGCGCAAGCAGGGGTGTCCTCTCTTCCGCATACCAGTTGCCAGCTCGCCGTAAAGCAAGGTTCTTGGAATGCGCTCCGAGCTCATCCTGCGGACATGTCCCAACCACCGCATGCGCCTCTTGCTCAGTATAGAGTGCATGCTCAGCATATGACTCCTTCTGAGTACCTCGACATTTGTAATCTTGTCCTGCCACTTGATGTGCAGAATCCTGCGCAAGCATCGTAAGTGGAAGCTGTTGAGTTGCTTTGTTTGTTTGGCATAGGTCGTCCAGCTTTCGCTGCCATAGAGGAGTGTGCTGAGCACGCAGGCCTGGTACACAGTGATTTTCGTCCTATCAGTGAGCTGTGCATTGTTCCACACTCTTTGATTCAGCCTAGCCATTAATGATGCAGCCTTGCCGATTCTGGTTTCAAATTCCTTTTCCAGGGAGAGTGTGCTTGTGATGTTACTGCCAAGGTAGGTAGAATCCTCGACGACATCCAAGGTGTTTTCCTCAATGGAGATTGCTGGGAAGCAGTCTGTTCCTTGTCTCATAGTGTTGGTCTTTTTGAGGCTTATCGTTAGACCAAATCCTTGCATGCCTCTGAGAACTTGTCGAGCAAAAGATGGAGACCAATCTCTGAATGTGAGGTAAGTGCTGCGTCATCCGCAAAGAGCAACTCTCTAATTAAAACATTTTCCACTTTTCTATTTGCACGGAGACGGCTGTTGTTGTATAGATTTCCACCCGCCCTGGTATGGATGTTTACACCCTCGAAGCAGTCCTTGAAAGCATGACGCAGTAGCATCGAGAAAAAGATACCGAAGAGTGTTGGAGCCAGTACACAGCCCTGTTTGACTCCGCTACAAACTGGGAAGGGTTCTGAGGTGGCACCATCGAAGAGCACTGTGCTGTGCATATTGGTGTAGAAGGACTCGATGATGGAGAGAAGCCGCGGCGGGCATCCTATTTTTTCCAATATACGTAGCAGACCCTTGCGGCTGACCAGGTCAAATGTCTTTGTTAGATCTATGAAGGCAACGAAGAGGGCTTTCTGTTGCTCCCGACATTTCTCTTGTAGCTGATGGAGTAAGAAGATCATGTCCATGGTTGACCGGCCAGTCCGAAAACCGCATTGTGATTCTGGGTAGACATTATGCGCCAGAATTTTCAGGCGTGCAAGGATCACTCTGGCAAAAGCCTTTCCCACAATACTCAGTAAGGAGATACCACGATAGTTATTGCAATCACTGCGATCTCCTTTGTTCTTATAAAGCGTGAATATTTTGGCATCACACATGTCCTGTGGGATGTGACCGCGTTCCCAGCAATCGCATATGAGTTCGTGCAGAGGCTTCAGTAATGCTTGCTGGCCGTGCTTAAAGACTTTTGCAGGAATGCCATCGTTGCCTGGGGCCTTCCCATTTCTCAGATGATCGATAGCCCTACTAAGCTCCTCTATTGACGGTGGAGCATCAAGCTGATCTAGAACTGGCAGAACTGGGATTCTTTCTATGGCAGAGTCAGATACTACATTCTGTGTGGCATAGAGTTCCAGATATTGCTCAGTCCAGCGCCGTATCTGCTTGTCTCGTTCTGTGATCATCTCACCTGATTTTGTCTTTATTGGAGCTGACTTTGATGTTGTGGGCCCAGTGGCCCTTTTTATGCCTTCGTACATTTGTTTAATACAGTGGTTCCCAAACTTTTTTGATCCCTGGACCCCTTTTATAGTCAAAAATTTCCACGGACCCCAACGTGAAAAAAATACATAAATGCATATTACAAAAGAAGAAATAAAAAGAAAAATAAAAACAACCCGTAAAAAACCAAGTTTTTGACTATAAATCCTTTACGTATGAGACGTAACTAAAAGAATGTTCATTATAACACGCAGCGCAAGACCATCCAAAAATACAAAATTGCAGTTGTGTCGTAAAACGTGTTTAATATAATGCGCACCGATCAGGAATAGGTTTATAAAAAGTGTTGTCAGTAAAATACGCACCTTATTGCGCGACAGAAATGTTGTTCAATATAATACGCACCGCGACGCT
This sequence comes from Ampullaceana balthica, assembly GCA_944989445.1. Classification (NCBI taxonomy): domain Eukaryota; kingdom Metazoa; phylum Mollusca; class Gastropoda; family Lymnaeidae; genus Ampullaceana; species Ampullaceana balthica. The sequence continues at coordinate 69,382 of CALYLW010001311.1, read as the reverse complement.
CTATCTCAAAAAATAGCATGATACATAGGAATAAATAAAATAATCTAAAAAATCAATAATTTAATTACGGTACATGCGATCGATCTGAAATTTTGATACATTGTTTTTATCATCGGTACGAAACTGCCTGCAAAATTTCAGCTCGCTATCTTGCGAGCAAGTGGGTTAAAAATCGATCAAAAGTTTTGGCGACAAGCAAGCAAGCAAGCAAGCAAGGTCCGCCGCAGACACCACGAGTTAATATAAAGGATTTAAAAAGATGACGTACTTATTGAAATTATAACTTTTGTTTAAAATAAAATTTAAACAATGACTTGGATGAACGTGATTACATTCTATGAGTGTATTTATATCTTTATCAATTTTTATGAGTAGCAACCACAAATTCAGCACTAATTTCTAGCGGTTTCTATTTTTTGTGATGAGTTTCATAACGACACTAAATTCACGTGAAGACGGGAAAGCAGTCAACAATTTCTGTACAATAACCCATCATGCAGGATATAAAATTGGGTTCTGTTTTTGTAACCAGAGTTTGTGGTATCTTTGTTCAAACATTGGTTTAAGTTGCTTCTGTGTTAGTAAAGATTCGTATGTATTTGTCCACGCGCAAAAGGACTCAACTGCCTGTCGGGAATATCCAAGCAAAACATATCCTTAAATTTTTGGTCCAGGTTTGCTTGAAGAATCGTTAAGTGTTGAAGGTGAGTCAACAAATCTTTATCTATATTTTGCAATTTCAAAAAAAAATTGGAAACTGAAAACATTCTCCTCTTGCCAAGCTTTGTTTGTACAGAAAATGTTTTGCAACAAACGCAGATATGATACTTTTTGTTTCGATTAAATTCAATTGATTACCTTGTTGTTTCAAATTAGTAATGTTAAATTTGACAAATAAATCATTCACAATCATTTTTTCAGGTTAATTGTGTCACAAATCATTGTCTTTGCTTTCCAGGAATTCCAACAATGAATTAAAGAGAGCATCAAATCGATTTAAACATGCACTTTTTTATAACCAACGTAGTTCAGTGTAAATAAGTAAACAGTTATTCTTTGTAATTTACCATACAATGTAAAGCAAATAATCTCTCATTGAAGGCATTCCTTTTGATTTTATAAACTGCTCTGATGACATATGCTAGTGATCCATGCAAACTAAGATTTTCTGAAAATAAGTGATGTCAATGAATGACACAATGTACTGTACATTTGGTACAGCTTGTTTTAGGTATGCCAGAAAGTCAAGGGTATAGCTTTAACTTTAAAAAGAAATCTTTTTAATTCAGTAAATAACATTTCACCTTTCGCATCTGTTTCTAAACATTTCAACAAAATTTAATTATTCAACAAAACTGTATTATCTGCATTTTTTCTTCGGGTCACTCATTCTCTTATCTGTTGTGACAAACCACTGTTCATAATTATACAATTTTTCAATGGAATTCTGCAGTAGCGCCCTTTTGAAAACAATATTTAATGATAAGATACATGATACAATTTATAAAAATATAACTTCCTGACACGTCAAAATGTATCCAACCATGAAACCCTCGTTGATTCACGTTAATAAAAACTTGTAATTTTCTGACCTACTGATAGGAATTCTACATTTCTTACCCATCACTCGCAACCTTTCAATAAACCAAGTACATGTATTTTGATTGGTTATAGCTGTTTAAATACAGATGGTATTTAAATAGCAGAAAAGCAATCATTTTATTTATTGTTATTTATTTAAATTTCTATAATTATAAAAATGGGTCTCAATTTAATCATTTTTATTAAACCTTCAGCGGACCCCCTGAAGTTGTTAAGGGAACCCCAAATCAATTTTAATTTTCCACGGACCCCCTGAAAGGTTCTGGGGACCCCTGGGGGTCCGTAGGGACCACTTTGGGAACCACTGGTTTAATATCTCCCTGATAAGCAGCAGCCAGAATGCTTTTGCATTTTGCTTTTGGAAAGTATGGGAAATTATAAAAAGTAATGGGAAATTATAGGAAGGTATGCGAAGGTATGGGTAGATCTGGGAATGTATGGGAAGTTATGAGAATTTATGGGAAAGTATGGAAATGTATGAGAAAGTATGGAAAAGTATTGGAAGGTATGGAAAGTTATGTAAAGTTATAACAAGTTATGGGAAAGTATTGAATTGTATGAGAAAATATTTGGAAGTATGGGAAGTTATGGGAAAGTATGGGAAGTTATGGGAAGGCATGGGAATATATGGGACGGTATGGAAAGGTATGGAAAGTTATGGGAAAATATGGAAATGTATGAAAAAGTATGGGAGGTATGGGAAAGTATAGGTAATGTATGGGAAGTTATGGGAAGTTATGTTAAAGTATGGAAATGTATGAGAAAGTATTGGAAAGTATGGGAAGGTATGGGAAAATTGGGAAGTTATGGGAAGGTATGGAAAATATGAGAAGGTATGGGAAGGTATGGAAATGTATGAGAAAGTATGGGAAAGTATGGGTAGGTATGGGAAATTATGGGAAGTTATGGGAAGGCATGGGAATATATGGGAAGGTATGGAAAGGTATGGGAAGTTATGGGAAAGTATGTAAATGTATGAGAAAGTATGGAAAAAGTATGGGAAGGTATGGGAAGGCATAGAAAAGGTATGAGAAAGTATGGAAAGGTATGGGAAGGTATAAAGAAAAGTATGAAAAAGTATGGGGAAGTATGGGAAGGTATGGTAAGTATGGGATGGTATGGGAAAGGTAGGTAAGGTATGGAAAGGTATGGGAAATTATGGCAGGCATGGGAATATATGAGAAGGTATGGAAAATTTTGGGAAAATATGAAATGTATGTGAAAGTATGGCAAAGTATGGGAAATTATAAAAAGGAATAGGAAATTATAGGGAGGTATGCGAAGGTATGGGTAGATATGGGAATGTATGGGAAGTTAGGAGAAAGTAATGGAAATGTATGAGAATGTTTAAAAAAGTATGGAATGTATGAGAAAGTATGGGGAAGTATGGGAAGTTAAGGGAAAGTATGGAAAAGTATTAGAAAGTATGGAAAGTTATGGGTAAGTATGGGAAAGTATATGTAATGTATGGAAGTTATGGGAAGGTATGGGAAATTATGAGAATATATGGGAATGTATGGGAAAGTATGGAAATGTATGAGAAAGTATGGAAAGTATGGGAAAGTATGGGAAAGTATGGGAAAGTATGGGAAAGTATGGAAAGTTATGGGAAGGTATGGGAAAATATGAGAAGGTATGGGAAAGTATGGGAATATATCGGAAGGTATGGGAATGTATGGGAAAGTATGGAAAGTTATGGGAAGCATGGGAATATATGGGAAGATATGTAAAGACATGGAAAAGTATGGGAAAATATGGAAATGTATGAGAAAGTATGGAAAAGTATGGAAAAGTATGGGAAGTATTGGAAGGTATGGAAAGTTATGGGAAAAGTATGGAAATAATGAAAAGTATGGGAAGGTATAGGGTATTGGAAAGTATGGGTAATGTATGGGAAGTTATGGGAAAGTATGGAAATGTATAAGAAAGTATTGGAAAGTATGGGAAGGTATGGGAAAGTATGGAAAGTTATGGGAAAGTTAGGTATGGGAAAATATGAAAGGAATGGGAAGGTATGGAAATGTATGAGAAAGTATGGGGAAGTATGGAAAGGTATGGGAAGATATGAGAAGATATGGGAAGGTATGGAAATGTATGAGAAATTAGGGAAAGTATGGTAATGTATGGGAAAGTATGGGAAGTTATGGGAAGGCATGGGAATATATGGGAAGTTATGTAAAGGCAAGGAAAGTTATGGGAAACTATGCGAATGTATGAGAAAATATGAGAAAGTATGGAAAGGTATGGAAAGGTATGAAAAGTATGGGATGGTATGGGAAAGATTAGGTAAGATATGGGAAGTATGGGAAGTGTAGGAAAGTATGGAAAATGTATGAGAAAGTATGGGAAGTATGGGAAGGTATGGGAAAGTATGGAAAGTATGGAAATTATGGGAAAGTATGGGAAGGTATGGGAAAGTATGGGAAGTTATGGAAGGTATGGGAAGTATGGGAAGTTATGTAAAAAATGTAAAGTGATGGGAAAAGTATGGAAATGTATGAGAAAGTATGGAAAAGTATGGGAAGTATGGGAAGGTATGGAAAGGTATGGGAAAGTTATGGAAAAATATGGAAATGTATGAGAAAGTATTGGGAAAGGTATGGGAAGGTATGGGAAAGTATAGGGAAAATTATTGGGAAGTTATGGGAAATTAAGGAAGTTATGGGAAAGTATGGAAATGTATGAGAAAGTATTGGAAAGTATGGGAAGGTATGGGAAAGTATGGAAAGATATGGAAGGTATGGGAAAATAAGAGAAGGTATGGGAAAGTATGGAAATGTATGAGAAAGTATGGGAAAGTATGGGAAGGTATGGAAGGCATGGGAATATATGGAAGTTTGGGAATGTATGGGAAAGTATGGGAAGGTATGGGAAAGATATGTAAGGTATGGGAAGGTATGGAAAGGTATGGGAAAGTATGGAAAGTTATGGGAAGGTATGGAAAGATATGAGAAGGTATGGAAAGGTATGGGAAGTATGTGAAAGTATGGGAAAGTATGGGAAGGTATGGAAAAGATATGGGAAAATATGAAATGTATGAGAAAGTATGGGAAAGTATGGGAAGGTATGGGAAGATATGGAAATTAGAGAAAGTATGGGAAAGTATGGGAAGTTATGGGAAGGTATGGGAAGTATGGGAAGTTATGTAAAGGCAAGGAAAATATGGGAAAGTATGAAATGTATGAGAAAGTATGGGAAGGTATGGAAGGTATGGGAATATATGGGAAGGTATGGAAAGGTATGGAAAAGTATGGGAAGGTATGGGAAGATATGGAAAGTATAGGTAATGTATGGGAAGTTATGTGAAGTTATGGAAAATATGGAAATGTATGTATGAGAAAGTATTGGAAAGTATGGGAAGGTATGGGAAAGTATGGGAAGTTATGGGAAGGTATGGGAAAATATGAGAAGGTATGGTAAGGTATGGGAAAGTATGGGAAAGTATGGAAATGTATGGGAAAGTATGGGAAGTTGTGGAAAAGATGGAAATGTATGAGAAAGTATTGGAATATATGGAGAAGTATGGGAATATATGGAAAGTTATGGGAAGGCATGGCAATATGGGAAGGTATGTAAAGGCATGGAAAGTTATGGGAAAGTATGGAAATGTATGGGAAAGTATGGGAAAGTATGTGAAGTTATGGGAAGGCAGGGGAATATATGGAAGGTATGGAAAGGTATGGAAAGTTATGGGAAAATATGGAAATGTATGAGAAAGTATGGGAAAGTATGGGAAAGGGTATGGGAAGGTATGGAAAGGTATGGAAAGTTATGGGAAAATAAGAAATGTATGAGAAAGTATGGGAAGGTATGGAAAGGTATGGAAAAGTATGGAATGGTATGGGAAAAATAGGTAAGGTATGGTAAGGTATGGGAAGTTATGGGAAGGTGTTGAAAATGTGAGAAGGTATGGAAAGGTATGGAAAGTTATTGGAAAATATGGAAATGTATGTGAAAGTATGGGATGATAGGGAAAGTATAGGTAAGGTATGGAAAGTATGGGAAGTTATGGGAAGGTATGGGAAATATGAGAATTTATAGAAAGGTATGGAAAGTTATGGAAAATATGAAAATGTATGTGAAAGTATGGGAAAGTATGGGAAGGTATGGGAAGGTATGGAAATTATGGGATGGTATGGGAATAATAGATAGGGTATTGGAAGGTATGGGAAGTTGTGGGAAAGTATGGAAATCTATGAGAAAGTATGGGAAAGTATAGGAATGTATGGAAAAATATATATGAGAAAGTATAGGAAGGTATGGGAAGGTATGGGAAAGTATAGGTAATGTATGGGAAGTTTATGGAAGTTATGGGAAGTTATGGAAAATTATGGAAATCTATGAGAAAGTATTGGAAAGTAAGGGAAGGTATGGGAAAGTATGGAAGTTATAGGAATGTATATGAAAATATGAGAAGGTATTGGAAGGTATGGAAATGTATGAGAAAGTATGGGAAATTATGGGAAGGTATGAGAAGGCATGGGATTATATTGGAAGGTATGGAAAAATATGGGAAGTTATGGGAAGGTATGGAAAGATATGAGAAGATATGGGAAGTTATGGAAACGTATGAGAAAGTATGGGGAAGTATGGGAAGGTATGGGAAAGTATAGGAAGTTATGGGAAGTCATGGGAATTTATGGGAATTCCTGTTGTAAAAGACCAATTACCGGAATGGAAAAGATCACTTCCGGGAATGGGAAAAGTCACTTCCCGGAAAGGGAAAGGCCACTTCCCGGACTGGGAAAGGTCAATAACCGGAATGGAAAAGGCCAATTTCCGGACTTGGAAAGGTAACTTACCGGAATGGGGAACGTCACTTCCCGGACTGGGAATGGCCACTTACCTGAATGAGAAAGGCCATTTCCTCGACTGGGAAAAGCCACTTAGCGGAATTAGAAATGTCACTTCCCGGAACGGAAAAGTCCACTTACCGGACTTGGAAAGGTCACTTACCGGAATGGGAAAGGCAACTTCCCACACTGGGAAAGGTCACTTACTGGACTGGGAAAGGCAACTTCCTCGACTGGGAAAGGTCACTTACCGGACTGGGAAAGGCCACTTACTTGAATGAGGAATGCCACTTCCTCGAATGGGAAAGGTCACTTACCGGACGTGGAAAGGTCACTAACAGGAATTCGAAAAGCCATTTTCCGGACTGAGAAAGGTCACTACCGGAATAGGAACAGTCACTTTACAGTCTGAAATAGACCATTTACCGGAATGGGAAAGGTCACTTCCCAGACTGAGAATGGCCACTTACCTGAATGAGAAAGGCCACTTCTTCGACTGGGAAAGGTCACTTAGCGGAATTAGAAATGTCACTTCCCGGAACGGAAAAGTCCACTTACCGGACTTGGAAAGGTCACTTACCGGAATGGGAAAGGCAACTTCCCACACTGGGAAAGGTCACTTACCGGACTGGGAAAGGCAACTTCCTCGACTGGGAAAGGTCACTTACCGGACTGGGAAAGGCAATATCCTCGACTGGGAAAGGTCAACTAACGACCTGGGAAAGGCCACTTACCAGAATGAGAAAATCAATTTCCTGGAATGGGAAAGGTCACTTACCGGACTGGGAAAGGCAACTTCCTCGACTGGGAAAGGTCAACTAACGACCTGGGAAATGCCACTTACGGGAATGGGAAAGGTCACTTCCCGGACTGGGAATGACCACTTACCTGAATGTGAAAGGCCACTTCCTCGACTGGGAAAGGCCACTTAGCGGAATTAGAAATGTCACTTCCCAGAACGGAAAAGTCCACTTACCGGACTTGGAAAGGTCACCTACCGGAATGGGAAAGGGCTCTTCCTGAAATGGGAAAGGCCACTTACGGGATTTGGAAAGGTCACTTCCGGGAATGGGAAAAGTCACTTCCCGGAAAGTGAAAGGCCACTTCCCGGACTGGGAAAGGTCAATTACCGGACTGGAAAAGGCCACTTCCCGGACTTGGAAAGGTTACTTACCGGAATGGGAAACGTCACTTCCCGGACTGAGAACGGCCACTTATCTGAATGAGAAAGGCCACTTCCCGGACTGGGAAAGGTCACTTACCGGAATGGGAAAAGTCCACTTCCCGGAATGGGAAAGGTCACTTACCGGAATGGGAAAGGCCACTTCCTCGGATTGGGAAAGGTCACTTACCGGACTGGGAAAGACAACTTCCTCGACTGGGAAAGGTGAACAAACGACCTGGGAAAGGCCACTTACCTGAATGAGAAAATCAATTTCCTGGAATGGGAAAGGCCACTTACCGGAATGGGAAAGGCTACTTCCTGTTATGGGAAAGACCACTTACCGGAAAGGGAAAGGGCTCGTCCTGAAATGGGAAATGACACTTCCCGGAATGGGAAAGGTCACTTCCCGGACTGGAAATGGCCACTTACCTGAATGAGAAAGGCCACTTCCTCGACTGGGAAAGGCCACTTACCGGAAATAGAAATGAAACTTCCCGGAACGGAAAAGTCCACTTACCGGACATGAGAAAGGCCACTTCCTGGACTGGGAAAGGCCACTTCCCGGAATGAGAAATGCCACTTCCCGGAATGGGAAAAGTCCATTACCGGAATGGGAAAGGCCACTTACCAGAATGGGAAAGGTCACTTCCTGGACTGGGAAATGTCAATTCCAAGATTGGGAATGACCACTTACATGAATGAGGATGGCCACTTCCTCGAATGGGAAAGGTCACTTACCGGACTGGGAAAGGCCACTTACCTGAATGAGAAAATCAATTTCCTGGAATGGGAAAGGCCACTTACCGGAATGGGAAAGGCTGCTTCCTGTTATGGGAAAGGCCACTTACCGGAAAGGAAAGGGGCTCTTCCTGAAATGGGAAAGGCCACTTACCGGAATTGGAAAGGCTACTTCCTGTTATGGGTAAGACCAATTACCGGAATGGGAAAGGTCACTTCCGGGAATGGGAAAAGTCACTTCCCGGAAAGGGAAAGGTCATTTCCCGGACTGGGAAAGGTCAATTACCGGACTGGAAAAGTCCACTTCCAGGACTGGAAAGGTCACTTACCGGACGGGGAAAGGCCTCTTCCCACAATGGGAAAGATAACTTAGCGGAATTGAAAAGGCCACTTCCCGACGTGGAAAGGTAACTTACCGGAACGGAAAAGTCCTATTACCGGACTGGGAAAGGTCACTTACCGGAATGGGAAAGGACACTACCTGGACTGGGAAATGTCACTTCCCGGATTGGGAATGGCCACTTACTTGAATGAGGAATGCCACTTCCTCGAATGGGAAAGGTCACTTACCGGACGTGGAAAGGTCTCTAACCGGAATTGGAAAAGCCATTTTCCGGACTGGGAAAGGTCACTATCGGACATGGAACAGTCACTTTACAGCCTGAAATAGACCATTTACCGGAATGGGAAAGTTCACTTCCCGGACTGGGAAAGGTCACATACCGAACTGGGAAAGGCCACTTTCCGGATTTGGAAAGGTCACTTACATGAAAGAGGAAGGCCACTTCCTCGAATGGGAAAGGTCACTTACCGGACGGGGAAAGGTCACTTACCGGAATTCGAAAAGCCATTTTCCGGACTGGGAAAGGTCACTACCGGACTAGGAACAGTCACTTTACAGTCTGGAATAGACATTTACCGGAATGGGAAAGGCCACTTCCCGGACTGGGAAAGGTCACCCACCGGACTGGGAAAAGCAACATCCTCGACTGGGAAAGGTCAACTAACGACCGGGGAAAAGGCCACTTACCAGAATGAGAAAATCAATTTCCTGGAATGGGAAAGGCCACTTACCGGAATGGGAAAGGCTTTTTCCTGTTATGGGAAAGACCACTTACCGGATTGGGAAAGGGCTCTTTCTTAAATGGGAAAGGCCACTTACCGGAATGGGAAACGCTACTTCCTGTTATGGGAAAGACCTCTTACCGAAATGGGAAAACTCATTTCCGGGTATGGGAAAAGTCACTTCACGGAAAGGGAAAGGCCACTTCCCGGACTGCGAAAGGTCATATACCAGACTGGAAAAGGCCAATTCCCGGACTTGGAAAGGTAAATTACCGGAATGGGAAACGTCGATCCCCGGAATTGGAAAGGACACTTCCCGGAATGGGAAAGGTCACTTCCCGGACTGGGAATGGCCACTTACCTGAATGAGAAAGGCCACTTCCTCGACTGGGAAAGGCCACTTCGTCGACTGGGAAAGGCCACTTAGCGGAATTAGAAATGTCACTTCCCGGAACGGAAAAGTCCACTTACCGGACTTGGAAAGGTCACTTACCGGAATGGGAAAGGCAACTTCCCGCACTGGGAAATGTCACTTACCGGACTGGAAAAGGCAACTTCCTCGACTGGGAAAGGTCAACTAAAGACCTGGGAAAGGCCACATACTGGAATGACAAAATAAATTTCCTGGAATGGAAAAGGCCACTTTCCGGAATGGGAAAAGGCTCTTCCTGAAATGGGAAAGGCCACTTACCGGATTGGGAAAGGGCTCTTCCTGAAATGGGAAAGGCCACTTACCGGAATGGGATAGGCTAATTCCTGTTATGGAAAAGACCAATTACCGGATTGGAAAAATTCACTTCCGGGAATGGGAAAAGTCACTTCCCGGAAAGGGAAAGGCTACTTCCCGGACTGGGAAAGGTCAATTACCTGAATGAGAAAGGCAACTTCTTCGACTGGGAAAGCCAATTACCGGAATTAGAAATGTCACTTCCCAGAACGGAAAAGTCCACTTACCGGACTCGGAAAGGTCACTTACCGGAATGGAAAAGGCCACTTCCCGGATTGGGAAAGGTCACTTACAGGACTGGGAAAGGCAAATTCCACGACTGGGAAAGGCAACTTCCTCGACTGGGAAAGGTCAACAAACGACCTGGGAAAGGCCACTTACCTGAATAAGAAAATCAATTTCCTGGAATGGGAAAGGCCACTTACCGGAATGGGAAAGGCTACTTCCTGGTATGGGAAATACCACTTACCGGAAAGGGAAAGGGCTCTTCCTGAAATGGGAAAGGCCACTTACCGGAATGGGAAAGGCTACTTCCTGTTATGGGAAAGACCAATTACCGGAATGGGAAAGGTCACTTCCGGGAATGGGAAAAGTCACTTCCCGGTAAGGGAAAGGTCACTTCCCGGACTGGGAAAGGTCATTTAGCGGACTGGAAAAGTCCACTTCCAGGACTGGGAAAGGTCACTAACCGGACAGGGTAAGGCCTCTTCCCACAATGGGAAAGATAACTTAGTGGAATTGAAAATGCCACTTCCCGGACTTGGAAAGGTCACTTACCGGAACGGAAAAGTCCGATTACCGGACTGGGAAAGGTCACTTACCGGACGTGGAAAGGTCACTAACCAGAATTGGAAAAGCCATTTTCCGGACTGGGAAAGGTCACTACCGGACATGGAACAGTCCTTTACAGCCTGGAATAGACCATTTACCGGACTGGGAAAGGCCACTTCCCTGGCCTTGGAAAGGTCACTTACCGGAACGGAAAAGTCCACTTACCGGACTGGGAAAGGTCACTTACCGGAATAGGAAAGGACACTTTCTGGAATGGGAAATGTTACTTCCCGGATTGGGAATGGCCACTTACTTGAATGAGGAATGCCACTTCCTCGAATGGGAAAGGTCACTTACCGGACGGGAAAAGGTCACTAACCGGAATTGGAAAAGCCATTTTCCGGACTGGGAAAGGTCACTATCAGACTTGAAACAAACACTTTACAGCCTGGAATTGACCATTTACCGGGATGGGAAAGGCCACTTCCAGGACTTGGAAAGGTCACTTACCGGACTGGGAAAGGCAACTTCCTCGACTGGGAAAGGTCAACTAACGACCTGGGAAATTCCACTTACCGGAATGGGAAAGGTCACTTCCCGGACTGGGAATTGCCACTTACCTGAATGAGAAAGGCCACTGGCTCGACTAGGAAAGGCCACTTAGCGGAATTAGAAATGTCACTTCCCGGAACGGAAAAGTCCACTTACTTGACTGGGAAAGGTCACTTACCGGAATGGGAAAGGCCACTTCCCGGACTGGGAAAGGTCACTTACCGGACTGGGAAAGGCAACTTCCTCGACTGGGAAAGGTCAACAAACGACCTGGGAAAGGCCACTTACCTGAATGAGAAATCAATTTCCTGGAATGGGAAAGGCCACTTACCGGAATGGGAAAGGCTACTTCCTGGTATGGGAAAGACCACTTACCGGAAAGGGAAAGGGCTCTTCCTGAAATGGGAAAGGCCACTTACCGGAATGGGAAAGGCTACTTCCTGTTATGGGAAAGACCAATTACCGGAATGGGAAAGGTCACTTCCGGGAATGGGAAAGGTCACTTCACGGACTGGGAAAGGTCAATTACCGGACAGGGAAAGGCCTCTTCCCACAATGGGAAAGATAACTTAGCGGAATTGAAAAGGTCACTTACCGGAATGGAAAAGTCCGATTACCGGACTGGGAAAGTCACTTACCGGAATGGGAAAGGACACTACCTGGACTTGGAAATGACTTTTCCCGGATTGGGAATGGCCACTTACTTGAATGAGGAATGCCACTTCCTCGAATGGGAAAGGTCACTTACCGGACGTGGAAAGGTCACTAACCGGAATTGGAAAAGCCATTTTCCGGACTGGGAAAGGTCACTACCGGACATGGAACAGTCACTTTACAGCCTGGAATAGACCATTTACCGGAATGGGAAAGGTAACTTCCCGGACTGGGAAAGGTCACTTACCGGTCTGGGAAAGGCCACTTCCTGGACTTGGAAAGGTCACTTACCGGAACGGAAAAGTCCACTTACCGGACTAGGAAAGGTCACTTACCGGAATGGGAAAGGACACTTCCTGGAGTGGGAAATGTTACTTCCCGGATTGGGAATGGCCACTTCCTTGAATGAGGAATGCCACTTCCTCGAATGGCAAAGGTCACTTACCGGACGGGGAAAGGTCACTAACCGGAATTGGAAAAGCCATTTTCCGGACTGGGAAAGGTCACTTACCGGACTGGGAAAGGCAACTTCCTCGACTGGGAAAGGTCAATTAACGACCTGGGAAAGGCCACTTACCTGAATGAGAAAATCAATTTCCTGGAATGGGAAAGGTCACTTACCGGACTGGGAAAGGCAACTTCCTCGACTGGGAAAGGTCAACTAACGACCTGGGAAATGCCACTTACGGGAATGGGAAAGGTCACTTAGCGGAATTAGAAATGTCACTTCCCGGAACGGAAAAGTCCACTTACCGGACTTGGAAAGGTCACTTACCGGAAGGGGAAAGGCAACTTCCCACACTGGGAAAGGTCACTTACCGGACTGGGAAAGGCAACTTCCTCGACTGGGAAAGGTCACTTACCGGACTGGGAAAGGCAATATCCTCGACTGGGAAAGGTCAACTAACGACCTGGGAAAGGCCACTTACCAGTATGAGAAAATCAATTTCCTGGAATGGGAAAGGTCACTTACCGGACTGGGAAAGGCAACTTCCTCGACTGGGAAAGGTCAACTAACGACCTGGGAAATGCCACTTACGGGAATGGGAAAGGTCACTTCCCGGACTGGGAATGACCACTTACCTGAATGTGAAAGGCCACTTCCTCGACTGGGAAAGGCCACTTAGCGGAATTAGAAATGTCACTTCCCAGAACGGAAAAGTCCACTTACCGGACTTGGAAAGGTCACGTACCGGAATGGGAAAGGGCTCTTCCTGAAATGGGAAAGGCCACTTACAGGATTTGGAAAGGTCACTTCCGGGAATGGGAAAAGTCACTTCCGGGAAATGGAAAGGTAACTTCCCGGACTGGAAAAGGTCAATTACCGGACTGGAAAAGTCCACTTCCAGGACTGGGAAAGGTCACTTACTGGACAGGGAAAGACCTCTTCCCAGAATGAGAAAGATAACTTAGCGGAATGGAAAAGGCCACTTCCCGGACTTGGAAAGGTCACTTACCGGAACGAAAAAGTCCTATTACCGGACTGGGAAAGGTCACTTACCGGAATGGGAAAGCACACTACCTGGACTGGGAAATGTCACTTCCCGGATTGGGAATGGCCACTTACTTGAATGAGAAAATCAATTTCCTGGAATGGGAAAGGCCACTTACCAGAATGGGAAAGGCTACTTCCTGAAATGGGAAAGGCCACTTACCGGAATGGGAAAGGCTACTTCCTGTTATGGGAAATACCAATTGCCGGATTGGAAAAGTTCACTTCCGGGAATGGGAAAGGTCACTTCCCGGAAAGGGAAAGGCCACTTCCCGGAATGGGAAAGGTCAATTACCGGAATGGAAAAGGCCAATTCCCGGACTTGGAAAGGTAACTTACCGGAATGGGGAACGTCACTTCCCGGACTTGGAATGGCCACTTACCTGAATGAGAAAGGCCACTTCCTCGACTGGGAAAGGCCACTTACCGGAATTAGAAATGTCACTTCCCGGAACGGAAAAGTCCACTTACCGGACTGGGGAAGGTCACTTACCTGAATGGGAAAGGCCACTTACCGGATTGGGAAATGTCACTTACAGGACTGGGAAAGGCAAATTCCTCGACTGGGAAAGGCCACTTACCAGAATGGGAAAGGCTACTTCCTGTTATGGGAAAGACCAATTACCGGAATGGGAAAGGTCACTTCCGGGAATGGGAAAAGTCACTTCCCGGAAAGGGAAAGGTCATTTCCCGGACTGGGAAAGGTCAATTACCGGACTTGAAAAGTCCACTTCCAGGACTGGGAAAGGTCACTTACCGGACGGGGAAAGGCCTCTTCCCACAATGGGAAAGATAACTTAGCGGAATTGAAAAGGCCACTTCCCGACGTGGAAAGGTAACTTACCGGAACGGAAAAGTCATATTACTGGACTGGGAAAGGTCACTTACCGGACGGGGAAAGGCCTCTTCCCACAATGGGAAAGATAACTTAGCGGAATTGAAAAGGCCACTTCCCGACGTGGAAAGGTAACTTACCGGAACGGAAAAGTCCTATTACCGGACTGGGAAAGGTCACTTACCGGAATGGGAAAGGACACTACCTGGACTGGGAAATGTCACTTCCCGGATTGGGAATGGCCACTGACTTGAATGAGGAATGCCACTTCCTCGAATGGGAAAGGTCACTTACCGGACGTGGAAAGGTCACTAACCGGAATTGGAAAAGCCATTTTCCGGACTGGGAAAGGTCACTACCGGACATGGAACAGTCACTTTACAGCCTGAAATAGACCATTTACCGGAATGGGAAAGGTCACTTCCCGGACTGAGAAAGGTCATTTACCGAACTGGGAAAGGCCACTTTCCGGATTTGGAAAGGTCACTTACATGAAAGAGGAAGGCCACTTCCTCGAATGGGAAAGGTCACTTACCGGACGGGGAAAGGTCACTTACCGGAATTCGAAAACACATTTTCCGGACTGGGAAAGGTCACTACCGGACTAGGAACAGTCACTTTACAGTCTGGAATAGACATTTACCGGAATGGGAAAGGCCACTTCCCGGACTGGGAAAGGTCACCCACCGGACTGGGAAAAGCAACATCCTCGACTGGGAAAGGCCACTTACCGGAATGGGAAAGGCTACTTCCTGGTATGGGAAAGACCACTTACCGGAAAGGGAAAGGGCTCTTCCTGAAATGGGAAAGGCCACTTACCGGAATGGGAAAGGCTACTTCCTGTTATGGGAAAGACCAATTACCGGAATGGGAAAGGTCACTTCCGGGAATGGGAAAGGTCACTTCACGGACTGGGAAAGGTCAATTACCGGACAGGGAAAGGCCTCTTCCCACAATGGGAAAGATAACTTAGCGGAATTGAAAAGGTCACTTACCGGAACGGAAAAGTCCGATTACCGGACTGGGAAAGTCACTTACCGGAATGGGAAAGGACACTACCTGGACTTGGAAATGACACTTCCCGGATTGGGAATGGCCACTTACTTGAATGAGGAATGCCACTTCCTCGAATGGGAAAGGTCACTTACCGGACGTGGAAAGGTCACTAACCGGAATTGGAAAAGCCATTTTCCGGACTGGGAAAGGTCACTACCGGACATGGAACAGTCACTTTACAGCCTGGAATAGACCATTTACCGGAATGGGAAAGGTAACTTCCCGGACTGGGAAAGGTCACTTACCGGACTGGGAAAGGCCACTTCCTGGACTTGGAAAGGTCACTTACCGGAACGGAAAAGTCCACTTACCGGACTAGGAAAGGTCACTTACCGGAATGGGAAAGGACACTTCCTGGAGTGGGAAATGTTACTTCCCGGATTGGGAATGGCCACTTCCTTGAATGAGGAATGCCACTTCCTCGAATGGCAAAGGTCACTTACCGGACGGGGAAAGGTCACTAACCGGAATTGGAAAAGCCATTTTCCGGACTGGGAAAGGTCACTTACCGGACTGGGAAAGGCAACTTCCTCGACTGGGAAAGGTCAATTAACGACCTGGGAAAGGTCAATTAACGACCTGGGAAAGGCCACTTACCTGAATGAGAAAATCAATTTCCTGGAATGGGAAAGGTCACTTACTGGACTGGGAAAGGCAACTTCCTCGACTGGGAAAGGTCAACTAACGACCTGGGAAATGCCACTTACGGGAATGGGAAAGGTCACTTAGCGGAATTAGAAATGTCACTTCCCGGAACGGAAAAGTCCACTTACCGGACTTGGAAAGGTCACTTACCGGAATGGGAAAGGCAACTTCCCACACTGGGAAAGGTCACTTACCGGACTGGGAAAGGCAACTTCCTCGACTCGGAAAGGTCACTTACCGGACTGGGAAAGGCAATATCCTCGACTGGGAAAGGTCAACTAACGACCTGGGAAAGGCCACTTACCAGAATGAGAAAATCAATTTCCTGGAATGGGAAAGGTCACTTACCGGACTGGGAAAGGCAACTTCCTCGACTGGGAAAGGTCAACTAACGACCTGGGAAATGCCACTTACGGGAATGGGAAAGGTCACTTCCCGGACTGGGAATGACCACTTACCTGAATGTGAAAGGCCACTTCCTCGACTGGGAAAGGCCACTTAGCGGAATTAGAAATGTCACTTCCCAGAACGGAAAAGTCCACTTACCGGACTTGGAAAGGTCACGTACCGGAATGGGAAAGGGCTCTTCCTGAAATGGGAAAGGCCACTTACGGGATTTGGAAAGGTCACTTCCGGGAATGGGAAAAGTCACTTCCGGGAAATGGAAAGGTAACTTCCCGGACTGGAAAAGGTCAATTACCGGACTGGAAAAGTCCACTTCCAGGACTGGGAAAGGTCACTTACTGGACAGGGAAAGACCTCTTCCCAGAATGAGAAAGATAACTTAGCGGAATGGAAAAGGCATCTTCCCGGACTTGGAAAGGTCACTTACCGGAACGAAAAAGTCCTATTACCGGACTGGGAAAGGTCACTTACCGGAATGGGAAAGCACACTACCTGGACTGGGAAATGTCACTTCCCGGATTGGGAATGGCCACTTACTTGAATGAGAAAATCAATTTCCTGGAATGGGAAAGGCCACTTACCAGAATGGGAAAGGCTACTTCCTGAAATGGGAAAGGCCACTTACCGGAATGGGAAAGGCTACTTCCTGTTATGGGAAATACCAATTGCCGGATTGGAAAAGTTCACTTCCGGGAATGGGAAAGGTCACTTCCCGGAAAGGGAAAGGCCACTTCCCGGAATGGGAAAGGTCAATTACCGGAATGGAAAAGGCCAATTCCCGGACTTGGAAAGGTAACTTACCGGAATGGGGAACGTCACTTCCCGGACTTGGAATGGCCACTTACCTGAATGAGAAAGGCCACTTCCTCGACTGGGAAAGGCCACTTACCGGAATTAGAAATGTCACTTCCCGGAACGGAAAAGTCCACTTACCGGACTGGGGAAGGTCACTTACCTGAATGGGAAAGGCCACTTACCGGATTGGGAAATGTCACTTACAGGACTGGGAAAGGCAAATTCCTCAACTGGGAAAGGCCACTTACCAGAATGGGAAAGGCTACTTCCTGTTATGGGAAAGACCAATTACCGGAATGGGAAAGGTCACTTCCGGGAATGGGAAAAGTCACTTCCCGGAAAGGGAAAGGTCATTTCCCGGACTGCGAAAGGTCATATACCGGACTGGAAAAGGCCAATTCCCGGACTTGGAAAGGTAAATTACCGGAATGGGAAACGTCGATCCCCGGAATGGGAAAGGACACTTCCCGGAATGGGAAAGGTCACTTCCCGGACTGGGAATGGCCACTTACCTGAATGAGAAAGGCCACTTCCTCGACTGGGAAAGGCCACTTCGTCGACTGGGAAAGGCCACTTAGCGGAATTAGAAATGTCACTTCCCGGAACGGAAAAGTCCACTTACCGGACTTGGAAAGGTCTCTTACCGGAATGGGAAAGGCAACTTCCCGCACTGGGAAATGTCACTTACCGGACTGGAAAAGGAAACTTCCTCGACTGGGAAAGGTCAACTAAAGACCTGGGAAAGGCCACATACTGGAATGACAAAATAAATTTCCTGGAATGGAAAAGGCCACTTTCCGGAATGGGAAAAGGCTCTTCCTGAAATGGGAAAGGCCACTTACCGGATTGGGAAAGGGCTCTTCCTGAAATGGGAAAGGCCACTTACCGGAATGGGATAGGCTAATTCCTGTTATGGGAAAGACCAATTACCGGATTGGAAAAGTTCACTTCCGGGAATGGGAAAAGTCACTTCCCGGAAAGGGAAAGGCTACTTCCCGGACTGGGAAAGGTCAATTACCTGAATGAGAAAGGCAACTTCTTCGACTGGGAAAGCCAATTACCGGAATTAGAAATGTCACTTCCCGGAACGGAAAAGTCCACTTACCGGACTCGGAAAGGTCACTTACCGGAATGGAAAAGGCCACTTCCCGGATTGGGAAAGGTCACTTACAGGACTGGGAAAGGCAAATTCCACGACTGGGAAAGGCAACTTCCTCGACTGGGAAAGGTCAACAAACGACCTGGGAAAGGCCACTTACCTGAATAAGAAAATCAATTTCCTGGAATGGGAAAGGCCACTTACCGGAATGGGAAAGGCTACTTCCTGGTATGGGAAATACCACTTACCGGAAAGGGAAAGGGCTCTTCCTGAAATGGGAAAGGCCACTTACCGGAATGGGAAAGGCTACTTCCTGTTATGGGAAAGACCAATTACCGGAATGGGAAAGGTCACTTCCGGGAATGGGAAAAGTCACTTCCCGGTAAGGGAAAGGTCACTTCCCGGACTGGGAAAGGTCAATTAGCGGACTGGAAAAGTCCACTTCCAGGACTGGGAAAGGTCACTAACCGGACAGGGTAAGGCCTCTTCCCACAATGGGAAAGATAACTTAGCGGAATTGAAAATGCCACTTCCCGGACTTGGAAAGGTCACTTACCGGAACGGAAAAGTCCGATTACCAGACTTGGAAAGGTCACTTACCGGAATGGGAAAGTACACTACCTGGACTGGGAAATGTCACTTCCCGGATTGGGAATGGCCACTTACTTAAATGAGGAATGCCACTTCCTCGAATGGGAAAGGTCACTTACCGGACGTGGAAAGGTCACTAACCGGAATTGGAAAAGCCATTTTCCGGACTGGGAAAGGTCACTACCGGACATGGAACAGTCACTTTACAGCCTGGAATAGACCATTTACCGGACTGGGAAAGGCCACTTCCTGGCCTTGGAAAGGTCACTTACCGGAACGGAAAAGTCCACTTACCGGACTGGGAATGGTCACTTACCGGAATAGGAAAGGACACTTTCTGGACTGGGAAATGTTACTTCCCGGATTGGGAATGGCCACTTACTTGAATGAGGAATGCCACTTCCTCGAATGGGAAAGGTCACTTACCGGACGGGAAAAGGTCACTAACCGGAATTGGAAAAGCCATTTTCCGGACTGGGAAAGGTCACTATCGGACTTGAAACAAACACTTTACAGCCTGGAATTGACCATTCAGGACTTGGAAAGGCCACTTATCTGAATGGGAAAGGCCACTTCCTCGACTGGGAAAGGCCACTTACCGGAATTAGAAATATCACTTCCCGGAACGGAAAAGTCCACTTACCGGAATGGGAAAGGTCACTTACCTGAATGGGAAAGGCCACTTCCCGGATTGGGAAAGGTCACTTACCGGACTGGGAAAGGCAACTTCCTCGACTGGGAAAGGCGACTTCCTCGACTGGGAATGGTCAACAAACGACCTGTAAAAGGCCACTTACCTGAATGAGAAAATCAATTTCCTGGAATGGGAAAGGCCACTTACCGGAATGGGAAAGGCTACTTCCTGTTATGGGAAAGACCACTTACCGGAAAGGGAAAGGGCTCGTCCTGAAATGGGAAATGACACTTCCCGGAATGGGAAAGGTCACTTCCCGGACTGGGAATGGCCACTTACCTGAATGAGAAAGGCCACTTTCTCGACTGGCAAAGGCCACTTACCGGAAATAGAAATGTCACTTCCCGGAACGGAAAAGTCCACTTCCCGGACTGGGAAAGGTCATTTACCGGAATGGGAAAGGCCACTTCCTGGACTGGGAAATGCCACTTCCCGGAATGAGAAAATCAATTTCCTGGTTTGGGAAAGGCCACTTACCGGAATGGGAAGGGTCACTTCCTGGACTGGGAAATGTCAATTCCCGGATATGGAATGGCCACTTACATGAATGAGGAAGGCCACTTCCTCGAATGGGAAAGGTAAATTACCGGACGGGGAAAGGTCACTTACCGGAATTCGAAAATCCATTTTCCGGACTGGGAAAGGTCAATTACCGGAATGGAAAAGGCCAATTCCCGGACTTGGAAAGGTAAATCTACCGGAATGGGGAACGTCACTTCCCGGACTGGGAATGGCCACTTACCTGAATGAGAAAGGCCACTTCCTCGACTGGGAAAGGCCACTTACCGGAATGAGAAATGTCACTTCCCGGAACGGAAAAGTTCACTTACCGGTCTGGGAAAGGCAACATCCTCGACTGGGAAAGTTCAACTAACGACCGGGGAAAGGCCACTTACCAGCATGAGAAAATCAATTTCCTGGAATGGGAAAGGCCACTTACCGGAATGGGAAAGGCTTTTTCCTGTTATGGGAAAGACCACTTACCGGATTGGGAAAGGGCTCTTTCTTAAATGGGAAAGGCAACTTACCGGAATGGGAAAGGCTACTTCCTGTTATGGGAAAGACCACTTACCGAAATGGGAAACCTCAATTCCGGGAATGGAAAAATTCACTTCACGGAAAGGGAAAGGCCACTTCCCGGACTGCGAAAGGTCAATTACCGGACTGGAAAAGGCCAATTCCCGGACTTGGAAAGGTAAATTACCGGAATGGGAAACGTCACTCCCCGGAATGGGAAAGGACACTTCCCGGAATGGGAAAGGTCACTTCCCGGACTAGGAATGGCCACTTACCTGAATGAGAAAGGCCACTTCCTCGACTGGGAAAGGCCACTTCCTCGACTGGGAAAGGCAACTTAGCGGAATTAGAAATGTCACTTCCCGGAAACGAAAAAGTCCACTTACCGGACTTGGAAAGGTCACTTACCGGAATGGGAAAGGCAACTTCCCGAAATGGGAAATGTCACTTACCGGACTGGGAAAGGCAACTTCCTCGACTGGGAAAGGTCAACTAACGACCTGGGAAAGGCCACTTACCGGAATGACAAAATAAATTTCCTGGAATGGAAAAGGCCACTTACCGGAATGGGAAAGGGCTCTTCCTGAAATGGGAAAGGCCACTTACCGGATTGGGAAAGGGCTCTTCCTGAAATGGGAAAGGCCACTTACCGGAATGGGATAGGCTAACTCCTGTTATGGGAAAGACCAATTACCGGATTGGAAAAGTTCACTTCCGGGAATGGGAAAAGTCACTTCCCGGAACGGAAAAGTCCACTTACCGGACTGGGAAAGGTCATTTACCGGAATGGGAAAGGCCACTTCCTGGACTGGGAAATGCCACTTCCCGGAATGAGAAAATCAATTTCCTGGAATGGGAAAGGCCACTTACCGGAATGGGAAAGGTCACTTCCCGGATTGGGAATGGCCACTTACATGAATGAGGAAGGCCACTTCCTCGAATGGGAAAGGTCACTTACCGGACGGGTAAAGTTCACTTACCGGAATTCGAAAAGCCATTTTCCGGACTGGGAAAGGTCAATTACCGGAATGGAAAAGGCCAATTCCCGGACTTGGAAAGGTAACTTACCGGAATGGGGAACGTCACTTCCCGGACTGGGAATGGCCACTTACCTGAATGAGAAAGGCCACTTCCTCGACTGGGAAAGGCCACTTACCGGAATGAGAAATGTCACTTCCCGGAACGGAAAAGTTCACTTACCGGTCTGGGAAAGGCAACATCCTCGACTGGGAAAGTTTAACTAACGACCGGGGAAAGGCCACTTACCAGCATGAGAAAATCAATTTCCTGGAATGGGAAAGGCCACTTACCGGAATGGGAAAGGCTTTTTCCTGTTATGGGAAAGACCACTTACCGGATTGGGAAAGGGCTCTTTCTTAAATGGGAAAGGCCACTTACCGGAATGGGAAAGGCTACTTCCTGTTATGGGAAAGACCACTTACCGAAATGGGAAAACTCAATTCCGGGAATGGAAAAATTCACTTCACGGAAAGGGAAAGGCCACTTCCCGGACTGCGAAAGGTCAATTACCGGACTGGAAAAGGCCAATTCCCGGACTTGGAAAGGTAAATTACCGGAATGGGAAACGTCACTCCCCGGAATGGGAAAGGACACTTCCCGGAATGGGAAAGGTCACTTCCCGGACTAGGAATGGCCACTTACCTGAATGAGAAAGGCCACTTCCTCGACTGGGAAAGGCCACTTCCTCGACTGGGAAAGGCAACTTAGCGGAATTAGAAATGTCACTTCCCGGAAACGAAAAAGTCCACTTACCGGACTTGGAAAGGTCACTTACCGGAATGGGAAAGGCAACTTCCCGCACTGGGAAATGTCACTTACCGGACTGGGAAAGGCAACTTCCTCGACTGGGAAAGGTCAACTAACGACCTGGGAAAGGCCACTTACCGGAATGACAAAATAAATTTCCTGGAATGGAAAAGGCCACTTACCGGAATGGGAAAGGGCTCTTCCTGAAATGGGAAAGGCCACTTACCGGATTGGGAAAGGGCTCTTCCTGAAATGGGAAAGGCCACTTACCGGAATGGGATAGGCTAACTCCTGTTATGGGAAAGACCAATTACCGGATTGGAAAAGTTCACTTCCGGGAATGGGAAAAGTCACTTCCCGGAACGGAAAAGTCCACTTACCGGACTGGGAAAGGTCATTTACCGGAATGGGAAAGGCCACTTCCTGGACTGGGAAATGCCACTTCCCGGAATGAGAAAATCAATTTCCTGGAATGGGAAAGGCCACTTACCGGAATGGGAAAGGTCACTTCCTGGACTGGGAAATGTCACTTCCCGGATTGGGAATGGCCACTTACATGAATGAGTAAAGCCACTTCCTCGAATGGGAAAGGTCACTTACCGGACGGGTAAAGTTCACTTACCGGAATTCGAAAAGCCATTTTCCGGACTGGGAAAGGTCAATTACCGGAATGGAAAAGGCCAATTCCCGGACTTGGAAAGGTAACTTACCGGAATGGGGAACGTCACTTCCCGGACTGGGAATGGCCACTTACCTAAATGAGAAAGCCCACTTCCTCGACTGGGAAAGGCCACTTTTTGGAATTAGAAATGTCACTTCCCGGAACGGAAAAGTTCACTTACCAGACTGGGGAAGGTCACTTACCGGAATGGGAAAGGCCACTTCCCGGATTGGGAAAGGTCACTTACAGGACTGGGAAAGGTAACTTCCTCGACTGGGAAAGGTCAATAAACGACCTTTGAAAGGCCACTTACCTGAATGAGAAAATCAATTTCCTGGAATGGGAAAGGCCACTTACCGGAATGGGAAAGGCTACTTCCTGTTATGGGAAAGACCACTTACCGGAAAGGAAAGGGGCTCTTCCTGAAATGGGAAAGGCCACTTACCGGAATGGGAAAGGCTACTTCCTGTTATGGGAAATACCAATTACCGGAATGGGAAAGGTCAATTCCGGAATGGGAAAAGTCACTTCCCGGAAAGGGAAAGGTCACTTCCCGGACTGGTAAAGGTCAATTACCGGACTGGAAAAATCCACTTCCATGACTGGGAAAGGTCACCTACCGGACAGGGAAAGGCCTCTTCCCAGAATGGGAAAGATAACTTAGCGGAATTGAAAAGGCCACTTCCCGGACTTGGAAAGGTCACTTACCGGAACGGAAAAGTCCGATTCCCGGACTGGGAAAGGTCACTACCTGGACTGGGAAATGTCACTTCCCGGACTGGGAAAGGTCACTACCGGACTTGGAACAGTCACTTTACAGCCTGGAATATACCATTTACCGGAATGGGAAAGGTCACTTCCCGGACTGGGAAAGGTCACTTACCGGACTGGGAAAGGCCACTTTCCGGATTTGGAAAGGTCACTTACATGAAAGAGGAAGGCCACTTCCTCGAATGGGAAAGGTCACTTACCGGACGGGGAAAGGTCACTTACCGGAATTCGAAAAGCCATTTTCCGGACTGGGAAAGGTCACTACCGGACTAGGAACAGTCACTTTACAGTCTGGAATAGACATTTACCGGAATGGGAAAGGCCACTTCCCGGACTGGGAAAGGTCACCCACCGGACTGGGAAAAGCAACATCCTCGACTGGGAAAGGTCAACTAACGACCGGGGAAAAGGCCACTTACCAGAATGAGAAAATCAATTTCCTGGAATGGGAAAGGCCACTTACCGGAATGGGAAAGGCTTTTTCCTGTTATGGGAAAGACCACTTACCGGATTGGGAAAGGGCTCTTTCTTAAATGGGAAAGGCCACTTACCGGAATGGGAAACGCTACTTCCTGTTATGGGAAAGACCTCTTACCGAAATGGGAAAACTCATTTCCGGGTATGGGAAAAGTCACTTCACGGAAAGGGAAAGGCCACTTCCCGGACTGCGAAAGGTCATATACCAGACTGGAAAAGGCCAATTCCCGGACTTGGAAAGGTAAATTACCGGAATGGGAAACGTCGATCCCCGGAATGGGAAAGGACACTTCCCGGAATGGGAAAGGTCACTTCCCGGACTGGGAATGGCCACTTACCTGAATGAGAAAGGCCACTTCCTCGACTGGGAAAGGCCACTTCGTCGACTGGGAAAGGCCACTTAGCGGAATTAGAAATGTCACTTCCCGGAACGGAAAAGTCCACTTACCGGACTTGGAAAGGTCACTTACCGGAATGGGAAAGGCAACTTCCCGCACTGGGAAATGTCACTTACCGGACTGGAAAAGGCAACTTCCTCGACTGGGAAAGGTCAACTAAAGACCTGGGAAAGGCCACATACCGGAATGACAAAATAAATTTCCTGGAATGGAAAAGGCCACTTTCCGGAATGGGAAAAGGCTCTTCCTGAAATGGGAAAGGCCACTTACCGGATTGGGAAAGGGCTCTTCCTGAAATGGGAAAGGCCACTTACCGGAATGGGATAGGCTAATTCCTGTTATGGAAAAGACCAATTACCGGATTGGAAAAGTTCACTTCCGGGAATGGGAAAAGTCACTTCCCGGAAAGGGAAAGGCTACTTCCCGGACTGGGAAAGGTCAATTACCTGAATGAGAAAGGCAACTTCTTCGACTGGGAAAGCCAATTACCGGAATTAGAAATGTCACTTCCCGGAACGGAAAAGTCCACTTACCGGACTCGGAAAGGTCACTTACCGGAATGGAAAAGGCCACTTCCCGGATTGGGAAAGGTCACTTACAGGACTGGGAAAGGCAAATTCCACGACTGGGAAAGGCAACTTCCTCGACTGGGAAAGGTCAACAAACGACCTGGGAAAGGCCACTTACCTGAATAAGAAAATCAATTTCCTGGAATGGGAAAGGCCACTTACCGGAATGGGAAAGGCTACTTCCTGGTATGGGAAATACCACTTACCGGAAAGGGAAAGGGCTCTTCCTGAAATGGGAAAGGCCACTTACCGGAATGGGAAAGGCTACTTCCTGTTATGGGAAAGACCAATTACCGGAATGGGAAAGGTCACTTCCGGGAATGGGAAAAGTCACTTCCCGGTAAGGGAAAGGTCACTTCCCGGACTGGGAAAGGTCAATTAGCGGACTGGAAAAGTCCACTTCCAGGACTGGGAAAGGTCACTAACCGGACAGGGTAAGGCCTCTTCCCACAATGGGAAAGATAACTTAGTCGGAATTGAAAATGCCACTTCCCGGACTTGGAAAGGTCACTTACCGGAACGGAAAAGTCCGATTACCGGACTTGGAAAGGTCACTTACCGGAATGGGAAAGTACACTACCTGGACTGGGAAATGTCACTTCCCGGATTGGGAATGGCCACTTACTTGAATGAGGAATGCCACTTCCTCGAATGGGAAAGGTCACTTACCGGACGTGGAAAGGTCACTAACCGGAATTGGAAAAGCCATTTTCCGGACTGGGAAAGGTCACTACCGGACATGGAACAGTCACTTTACAGCCTGGAATAGACCATTTACCGGACTGGGAAAGGCCACTTCCTGGCCTTGGAAAGGTCACTTACCGGAACGGAAAAGTCCACTTACCGGACTGGGAATGGTCACTTACCGGAATAGGAAAGGACACTTTCTGGACTGGGAAATGTTACTTCCCGGATTGGGAATGGCCACTTACTTGAATGAGGAATGCCACTTCCTCGAATGGGAAAGGTCACTTACCGGACGGGAAAAGGTCACTAACCGGAATTGGAAAAGCCATTTTCCGGACTGGGAAAGGTCACTATCGGACTTGAAACAAACACTTTACAGCCTGGAATTGACCATTCAGGACTTGGAAAGGCCACTTATCTGAATGGGAAAGGCCACTTCCTCGACTGGGAAAGGCCACTTACCGGAATTAGAAATATCACTTCCCGGAACGGAAAAGTCCACTTACCGGAATGGGAAAGGTCACTTACCTGAATGGGAAAGGCCACTTCCCGGATTGGGAAAGGTCACTTACCGGACTGGGAAAGGCAACTTCCTCGACTGGGAAAGGCGACTTCCTCGACTGGGAATGGTCAACAAACGACCTGTAAAAGGCCACTTACCTGAATGAGAAAATCAATTTCCTGGAATGGGAAAGGCCACTTACCGGAATGGGAAAGGCTACTTCCTGTTATGGGAAAGACCACTTACCGGAAAGGGAAAGGGCTCGTCCTGAAATGGGAAATGACACTTCCCGGAATGGGAAAGGTCACTTCCCGGACTGGGAATGGCCACTTACCTGAATGAGAAAGGCCACTTTCTCGACTGGCAAAGGCCACTTACCGGAAATAGAAATGTCACTTCCCGGAACGGAAAAGTCCACTTCCCGGACTGGGAAAGGTCATTTACCGGAATGGGAAAGGCCACTTCCTGGACTGGGAAATGCCACTTCCCGGAATGAGAAAATCAATTTCCTGGTTTGGGAAAGGCCACTTACCGGAATGGGAAGGGTCACTTCCTGGACTGGGAAATGTCAATTCCCGGATATGGAATGGCCACTTACATGAATGAGGAAGGCCACTTCCTCGAATGGGAAAGGTAAATTACCGGACGGGGAAAGGTCACTTACCGGAATTCGAAAATCCATTTTCCGGACTGGGAAAGGTCAATTACCGGAATGGAAAAGGCCAATTCCCGGACTTGGAAAGGTAAATCTACCGGAATGGGGAACGTCACTTCCCGGACTGGGAATGGCCACTTACCTGA
Organism: Ampullaceana balthica; assembly: GCA_944989445.1. Classification (NCBI taxonomy): domain Eukaryota; kingdom Metazoa; phylum Mollusca; class Gastropoda; family Lymnaeidae; genus Ampullaceana; species Ampullaceana balthica. The sequence goes on along the minus strand of CALYLW010001311.1, from coordinate 42,053 downwards.
ATGAGAAAGGCCACTTCCTCGACTGGGAAAGGCCACTTACCGGAATGAGAAATGTCACTTCCCGGAACGGAAAAGTTCACTTACCGGTCTGGGAAAGGCAACATCCTCGACTGGGAAAGTTCAACTAACGACCGGGGAAAGGCCACTTACCAGCATGAGAAAATCAATTTCCTGGAATGGGAAAGGCCACTTACCGGAATGGGAAAGGCTTTTTCCTGTTATGGGAAAGACCACTTACCGGATTGGGAAAGGGCTCTTTCTTAAATGGGAAAGGCAACTTACCGGAATGGGAAAGGCTACTTCCTGTTATGGGAAAGACCACTTACCGAAATGGGAAACCTCAATTCCGGGAATGGAAAAATTCACTTCACGGAAAGGGAAAGGCCACTTCCCGGACTGCGAAAGGTCAATTACCGGACTGGAAAAGGCCAATTCCCGGACTTGGAAAGGTAAATTACCGGAATGGGAAACGTCACTCCCCGGAATGGGAAAGGACACTTCCCGGAATGGGAAAGGTCACTTCCCGGACTAGGAATGGCCACTTACCTGAATGAGAAAGGCCACTTCCTCGACTGGGAAAGGCCACTTCCTCGACTGGGAAAGGCAACTTAGCGGAATTAGAAATGTCACTTCCCGGAAACGAAAAAGTCCACTTACCGGACTTGGAAAGGTCACTTACCGGAATGGGAAAGGCAACTTCCCGAAATGGGAAATGTCACTTACCGGACTGGGAAAGGCAACTTCCTCGACTGGGAAAGGTCAACTAACGACCTGGGAAAGGCCACTTACCGGAATGACAAAATAAATTTCCTGGAATGGAAAAGGCCACTTACCGGAATGGGAAAGGGCTCTTCCTGAAATGGGAAAGGCCACTTACCGGATTGGGAAAGGGCTCTTCCTGAAATGGGAAAGGCCACTTACCGGAATGGGATAGGCTAACTCCTGTTATGGGAAAGACCAATTACCGGATTGGAAAAGTTCACTTCCGGGAATGGGAAAAGTCACTTCCCGGAACGGAAAAGTCCACTTACCGGACTGGGAAAGGTCATTTACCGGAATGGGAAAGGCCACTTCCTGGACTGGGAAATGCCACTTCCCGGAATGAGAAAATCAATTTCCTGGAATGGGAAAGGCCACTTACCGGAATGGGAAAGGTCACTTCCCGGATTGGGAATGGCCACTTACATGAATGAGGAAGGCCACTTCCTCGAATGGGAAAGGTCACTTACCGGACGGGTAAAGTTCACTTACCGGAATTCGAAAAGCCATTTTCCGGACTGGGAAAGGTCAATTACCGGAATGGAAAAGGCCAATTCCCGGACTTGGAAAGGTAACTTACCGGAATGGGGAACGTCACTTCCCGGACTGGGAATGGCCACTTACCTGAATGAGAAAGGCCACTTCCTCGACTGGGAAAGGCCACTTACCGGAATGAGAAATGTCACTTCCCGGAACGGAAAAGTTCACTTACCGGTCTGGGAAAGGCAACATCCTCGACTGGGAAAGTTTAACTAACGACCGGGGAAAGGCCACTTACCAGCATGAGAAAATCAATTTCCTGGAATGGGAAAGGCCACTTACCGGAATGGGAAAGGCTTTTTCCTGTTATGGGAAAGACCACTTACCGGATTGGGAAAGGGCTCTTTCTTAAATGGGAAAGGCCACTTACCGGAATGGGAAAGGCTACTTCCTGTTATGGGAAAGACCACTTACCGAAATGGGAAAACTCAATTCCGGGAATGGAAAAATTCACTTCACGGAAAGGGAAAGGCCACTTCCCGGACTGCGAAAGGTCAATTACCGGACTGGAAAAGGCCAATTCCCGGACTTGGAAAGGTAAATTACCGGAATGGGAAACGTCACTCCCCGGAATGGGAAAGGACACTTCCCGGAATGGGAAAGGTCACTTCCCGGACTAGGAATGGCCACTTACCTGAATGAGAAAGGCCACTTCCTCGACTGGGAAAGGCCACTTCCTCGACTGGGAAAGGCAACTTAGCGGAATTAGAAATGTCACTTCCCGGAAACGAAAAAGTCCACTTACCGGACTTGGAAAGGTCACTTACCGGAATGGGAAAGGCAACTTCCCGCACTGGGAAATGTCACTTACCGGACTGGGAAAGGCAACTTCCTCGACTGGGAAAGGTCAACTAACGACCTGGGAAAGGCCACTTACCGGAATGACAAAATAAATTTCCTGGAATGGAAAAGGCCACTTACCGGAATGGGAAAGGGCTCTTCCTGAAATGGGAAAGGCCACTTACCGGATTGGGAAAGGGCTCTTCCTGAAATGGGAAAGGCCACTTACCGGAATGGGATAGGCTAACTCCTGTTATGGGAAAGACCAATTACCGGATTGGAAAAGTTCACTTCCGGGAATGGGAAAAGTCACTTCCCGGAACGGAAAAGTCCACTTACCGGACTGGGAAAGGTCATTTACCGGAATGGGAAAGGCCACTTCCTGGACTGGGAAATGCCACTTCCCGGAATGAGAAAATCAATTTCCTGGAATGGGAAAGGCCACTTACCGGAATGGGAAAGGTCACTTCCTGGACTGGGAAATGTCACTTCCCGGATTGGGAATGGCCACTTACATGAATGAGGAAAGCCACTTCCTCGAATGGGAAAGGTCACTTACCGGACGGGTAAAGTTCACTTACCGGAATTCGAAAAGCCATTTTCCGGACTGGGAAAGGTCAATTACCGGAATGGAAAAGGCCAATTCCCGGACTTGGAAAGGTAACTTACCGGAATGGGGAACGTCACTTCCCGGACTGGGAATGGCCACTTACCTAAATGAGAAAGCCCACTTCCTCGACTGGGAAAGGCCACTTTTTGGAATTAGAAATGTCACTTCCCGGAACGGAAAAGTTCACTTACCAGACTGGGGAAGGTCACTTACCGGAATGGGAAAGGCCACTTCCCGGATTGGGAAAGGTCACTTACAGGACTGGGAAAGGTAACTTCCTCGACTGGGAAAGGTCAATAAACGACCTTTGAAAGGCCACTTACCTGAATGAGAAAATCAATTTCCTGGAATGGGAAAGGCCACTTACCGGAATGGGAAAGGCTGCTTCCTGTTATGGGAAAGGCCACTTACCGGAAAGGAAAGGGGCTCTTCCTGAAATGGGAAAGGCCACTTACCGGAATTGGGAAAGGCTACTTCCTGTTATGGGTAAGACCAATTACCGGAATGGGAAAGGTCACTTCCGGGAATGGGAAAAGTCACTTCCCGGAAAGGGAAAGGTCATTTCCCGGACTGGGAAAGGTCAATTACCGGACTGGAAAAGTCCACTTCCAGGACTGGGAAAGGTCACTTACCGGACGGGGAAAGGCCTCTTCCCACAATGGGAAAGATAACTTAGCGGAATTGAAAAGGCCACTTCCCGACGTGGAAAGGTAACTTACCGGAACGGAAAAGTCCGATTCCCGGACTGGGAAAGGTCACTACCTGGACTGGGAAATGTCACTTCCCGGACTGGGAAAGGTCACTACCGGACTTGGAACAGTCACTTTACAGCCTGAAATAGACCATTTACCGGAATGGGAAAGTTCACTTCCCGGACTGGGAAAGGTCACATACCGAACTGGGAAAGGCCACTTTCCGGATTTGGAAAGGTCACTTACATGAAAGAGGAAGGCCACTTCCTCGAATGGGAAAGGTCACTTACCGGACGGGGAAAGGTCACTTACCGGAATTCGAAAAGCCATTTTCCGGACTGGGAAAGGTCACTACCGGACTAGGAACAGTCACTTTACAGTCTGGAATAGACATTTACCGGAATGGGAAAGGCCACTTCCCGGACTGGGAAAGGTCACCCACCGGACTGGGAAAAGCAACATCCTCGACTGGGAAAGGTCAACTAACGACCGGGGAAAAGGCCACTTACCAGAATGAGAAAATCAATTTCCTGGAATGGGAAAGGCCACTTACCGGAATGGGAAAGGCTTTTTCCTGTTATGGGAAAGACCACTTACCGGATTGGGAAAGGGCTCTTTCTTAAATGGGAAAGGCCACTTACCGGAATGGGAAACGCTACTTCCTGTTATGGGAAAGACCTCTTACCGAAATGGGAAAACTCATTTCCGGGTATGGGAAAAGTCACTTCACGGAAAGGGAAAGGCCACTTCCCGGACTGCGAAAGGTCATATACCAGACTGGAAAAGGCCAATTCCCGGACTTGGAAAGGTAAATTACCGGAATGGGAAACGTCGATCCCCGGAATTGGAAAGGACACTTCCCGGAATGGGAAAGGTCACTTCCCGGACTGGGAATGGCCACTTACCTGAATGAGAAAGGCCACTTCCTCGACTGGGAAAGGCCACTTCGTCGACTGGGAAAGGCCACTTAGCGGAATTAGAAATGTCACTTCCCGGAACGGAAAAGTCCACTTACCGGACTTGGAAAGGTCACTTACCGGAATGGGAAAGGCAACTTCCCGCACTGGGAAATGTCACTTACCGGACTGGAAAAGGCAACTTCCTCGACTGGGAAAGGTCAACTAAAGACCTGGGAAAGGCCACATACTGGAATGACAAAATAAATTTCCTGGAATGGAAAAGGCCACTTTCCGGAATGGGAAAAGGCTCTTCCTGAAATGGGAAAGGCCACTTACCGGATTGGGAAAGGGCTCTTCCTGAAATGGGAAAGGCCACTTACCGGAATGGGATAGGCTAATTCCTGTTATGGAAAAGACCAATTACCGGATTGGAAAAATTCACTTCCGGGAATGGGAAAAGTCACTTCCCGGAAAGGGAAAGGCTACTTCCCGGACTGGGAAAGGTCAATTACCTGAATGAGAAAGGCAACTTCTTCGACTGGGAAAGCCAATTACCGGAATTAGAAATGTCACTTCCCAGAACGGAAAAGTCCACTTACCGGACTCGGAAAGGTCACTTACCGGAATGGAAAAGGCCACTTCCCGGATTGGGAAAGGTCACTTACAGGACTGGGAAAGGCAAATTCCACGACTGGGAAAGGCAACTTCCTCGACTGGGAAAGGTCAACAAACGACCTGGGAAAGGCCACTTACCTGAATAAGAAAATCAATTTCCTGGAATGGGAAAGGCCACTTACCGGAATGGGAAAGGCTACTTCCTGGTATGGGAAATACCACTTACCGGAAAGGGAAAGGGCTCTTCCTGAAATGGGAAAGGCCACTTACCGGAATGGGAAAGGCTACTTCCTGTTATGGGAAAGACCAATTACCGGAATGGGAAAGGTCACTTCCGGGAATGGGAAAAGTCACTTCCCGGTAAGGGAAAGGTCACTTCCCGGACTGGGAAAGGTCATTTAGCGGACTGGAAAAGTCCACTTCCAGGACTGGGAAAGGTCACTAACCGGACAGGGTAAGGCCTCTTCCCACAATGGGAAAGATAACTTAGTGGAATTGAAAATGCCACTTCCCGGACTTGGAAAGGTCACTTACCGGAACGGAAAAGTCCGATTACCGGACTTGGAAAGGTCACTTACCGGAATGGGAAAGTACACTACCTGGACTGGGAAATGTCACTTCCCGGATTGGGAATGGCCACTTACTTGAATGAGGAATGCCACTTCCTCGAATGGGAAAGGTCACTTACCGGACGTGGAAAGGTCACTAACCGGAATTGGAAAAGCCATTTTCCGGACTGGGAAAGGTCACTACCGGACATGGAACAGTCCTTTACAGCCTGGAATAGACCATTTACCGGACTGGGAAAGGCCACTTCCTGGCCTTGGAAAGGTCACTTACCGGAACGGAAAAGTCCACTTACCGGACTGGGAATGGTCACTTACCGGAATAGGAAAGGACACTTTCTGGAATGGGAAATGTTACTTCCCGGATTGGGAATGGCCACTTACTTGAATGAGGAATGCCACTTCCTCGAATGGGAAAGGTCACTTACCGGACGGGAAAAGGTCACTAACCGGAATTGGAAAAGCCATTTTCCGGACTGGGAAAGGTCACGATCGGACTTGAAACAAACACTTTACAGCCTGGAATTGACCATTCAGGACTGGAAAGGTCACTTACCGGACTGGGAAAGGCAACTTCCTCGACTGGGAAAGGTCAACTAACGACCTGGGAAATGCCACTTACCGGAATGGGAAAGGTCACTTCCCGGACTGGGAATGGCCACTTACCTGAATGAGAAAGGCCACTTCCTCGACTAGGAAAGGCCATTTAGCGGAATTAGAAATGTCACTTCCCGGAACGGAAAAGTCCACTTACCGGACTGGGAAAGGTCACTTACCGGAATGGGAAAGGCCACTTCCCGGACTGGGAAAGGTCACTTACCGGACTAGGGAAAGGCAACTTCCTCGACTGGGAAAGGTCAACTAACGACCTGGGAAAGGCCACTTACCGGAATGAGAAAATAAATTTCCTGGAATGGGAAAGGCCACTTACCGGAATGGGAAAGACTACTTCCTGTTATGTGAAAGAACACTTACCGGAAAGGGAAAGGGCTCTTCCTGAAATGGGAAAGGCCACTTACCGGAATGGGAAAGGCTACTTCCTGTTATGGGAAAGACCAATTACCGGAATGGAAATGTTCACTTCCGGGAATGGGAAAAGTCACTTCCCGGACTGGGAAAGGTCAATTACCGGACTGGAAAAGGCCACTTCCCGGACTTGGAAAGGTAACTTACCGGAATGGGAACGTCACTTCCCGGACTGAGAACGGCCATTTATCTGAATGAGAAAGGCCACTTCCTCGACTGGGAAAGGCCACTTACCGGAATTAGAAATATCACTTCCCGGAACGGAAAAGTCCACTTACCGGAATGGGAAAGGTCACTTACCTGAATGGGAAAGGCCACTTCCCGGATTGGGAAAGGTCACTTACCGGACTGGGAAAGGCAACTTCCTCGACTGGGAAAGGCAACTTCCTCGACTGGGAAAGGTCAACAAACGACCTGGGAAAGGCCACTTACCTGAATGAGAAAATCAATTTCCTGGAATGGGAAAGGCCACTTACCGGAATGGGAAAGGTTACTTCCTGTTATGGGAAAGACCACTTACCGGAAAGGGAAAGGGCTCGTCCTAGAAATGGGAAATGACACTTCCCGGAATGGGAAAGGTCACTTCCCGGACTGGGAATAGCCACTTACCTGAATGAGAAAGGTCACTTCCTCGACTGGGAAAGGCCACTTTACCGGAAATAGAAATGTCACTTCCCGGAACGGAAAAGTCCACTTACCGGACTGGGAAAGGTCATTTACCGGAATGGGAAAGGCCATTTTCCTGGACTGGGAAATGCCACTTCCCGGAATGAGAAAATCAGTTTCCTGGAATGGGAAAGGCCACTTACCGGAATGGAAAAGGCCAATTCCAGGACTTGGAAAGGTACCTTACCGGAATGGGGAACGTCACTTCCCGGACTGGGAATGGCCACTTACCTGAATGAGAAAGCCCACTTCCTCGACTGGGAAATGTCACTTCCCGGATTGGGAATGGCCACTTACATGAATGAGGAAGGCCACTTCCTCGAATGGGAAATGTCACTTACCGGACGGGGAAAGGTCACTTACCGGAATTCGAAAAGCCATTTTCCGGACTGGGAAAGGTCACTTCCCGGAACGGAAAAGTTCACTTACCGGACTGGGGAAGGTCACTTACCGGAATGGGAAAGGCCACTTTCCGGATTGGGAAAGGTCACTTACAGGACTGGGAAAGGCAACTTCCTCGACTGGGAAAGGTCAATAAACGACCTGGGAAAGGCCACTTACCTGAATGAGAAAATCAATTTCCTGGAATGGGGAAAGGCCACTTACCGGAATGGGAAAGGCTACTTCCTGTTATGGGAAAGACCACTTACCGGAAAGGGAAAGGGGCTCTTCCTGAAATGGGAAAGGCCACTTACCGGAATGGGAAAGGCTACTTCCTGTTATGGGAAATACCAATTACCGGAATGGGAAAGGTCACTTCCGGGAATGGGAAAAGTCACTTACCCGGAAAGGGAAAGGTCACTTCCCGGACTGGGAAAGGTCAATTACCGGACTGGAAAAGTCCACTTCCATGACTGGGAAAGGTCACCTACCGGACAGGGAAAGGCCTCTTCCCAGAATGGGAAAGATAACTTAGCGGAATTGAAAAGGCCACTTCCCGGACTTGGAAAGGTCACTTACCGGAACGGAAAAGTCCGATTACCCGGACTGGGAAAGGTCACTTACCGGAATGGGAAAGGACACTACCTGGACTGGGAAATGTCACTTCCCGGAATGGGAAAGGTCACTACCGGACTTGGAACAGTCACTTTACAGCCTGGTATAGACCATTTACCGGAATGGGAAAGGTCACTTCCCGGACTGGGAAAGGCTACTTTCCGAATTTGGAAAGGTCGCTTACATGAAAGAGTAAGGCCATTTCCTCGAATGGGAAAGGTCACTACCGGACTAGGAACAGTCACTTTACAGTCTGGAATAGACATTTACCGGAATGGGAAAGGCCACTTCCCGGACTGGGAAAGGTCACTCACCGGACTGGGAAAGGCCACTTCCCGGTCTGGGAAAGGCAACATCCTCGACTGGGAAAGTCAACTAACGACCGGGGAAAGGCCACTTACCAGCGTGAGAAAATCAATTTCCTGGAATGGGAAAGGCCACTTACCGGAATGGGAAAGGCTTTTTCCTGTTATGGGAAAGACCACTTACCGGATTGGAAAAGGGCTCTTTCTTAAATGGGAAAGGCCACTTACCGGAATGGGAAAGGCTACTTCCCGGACTGCGAAAGGTCAATTACCGGACTGGAAAAGGCCAAATCCCGGACTTGGAAAGGTAAATTACCGGAATGGGAAACGTCACTCCCCGGAATGGGAAAGGACACTTCCCGGAATGGGAAAGGTCACTTCCCGGACTAGGAATGGCCACTTACCTGAATGAGAAAGGCCACTTCCTCGACTGGGAAAGGCCACTTCCTCGACTGGGAAAGGCAACTTAGCGGAATTAGAAATGTCACTTCCCCGAAACGAAAAAGTCCACTTACCGGACTTGGAAAGGTCACTTACCGGAACGGGAAAGGCAACTTCCCGCACTGGGAAATGTCAACTAACGACCTGGGAAAGGCCACTTACCGAATGACAAAATAAATTTCCTGGAATGGAAAAGGCCACTTACCGGAATGGGAAAGGGCTCTTCCTGAAATGGGAAAGGCCACTTCCCGGACTGGGAAAGGTCAATTACCGGACTGGAAAAGGCCACTTCCCGGACTTGGAAAGGTAACTTACCGGAATGGGAACGTCACTTCCCGGACTGAGAACGGCCACTTATCTGAATGAGAAAGGCCACTTCCTCGACTGGGAAAGGCCACTTACCGGAAATAGAAATGAAACTTCCCGGAACGGAAAAGTCCACTTACCGGACTGGGAAAGGTCATTTACCGGAATGGGAAAGGCCACTTCCTGGACTGGGAAATGCCACTTCCCGGAATGAGAAAATCAATTTCCTGGAATGGGAAAGGCCACTTACCAGAATGGGAAAGGTCACTTCCTGGACTGGGAAATGTCAATTCCCGGATTGGGAATGACCACTTACATGAATGAGGAAGGCCACTTCCCCGAATGGGAAAGGTCACTTACCGGACGGGGAAAGGTCACCTACTGGAATTCGAAAGACATTTTCCGGACTGGGAAAGGTCAATTACCGGAATGGAAAAGGCCAATTCCCGGACTTGGAAAGGTAACTTACTGGAATGGGGAACGTCACTTCCCGGACTGGGAATGGCCACTTACCTGAATGAGAAAGCCCACTTCCTCGACTGGGAAAGGCCACTTACCGGAATTAGAAATGTCACTTCCCGGAACGGAAAAGTTCACTTACCGGACTGGGGAAGGTCACTTACCGGAATGGGAAAGGCCACTTCCCGGATTGGGAAAGGTTAATTACAGGACTGGGAAAGGCAAATTCTTCGACTGGGAAAGGCAACTTCCTCGACTGGGAAAGGTCAATAAACGACCTGGGAAAGGCCACTTACCTGAATGAGAAAATCAATTTCCTGGAATGGGAAAGGCCACTTACCGGAATGGAAAAGGCTACTTCCTGTTATGGGAAATACCAATTACCGGAATGGGAAAGGTCACTTCCGGGAATGGGAAAAGTCACTTCCCGGAAAGGGAAAGGTCACTTCCCGGACTGGGAAAGGCCAATTACCGGACAGGAAAAGGCCTCTTCCCAGAATTGGAAAGATAACTTAGCGGAATTGAAAAGGCAACTTCCCGGACTTGGAAAGGTCACTTACCGGAACGGAAAAGTCCGATTCCCGGACTGGGAAAGGTCACTTACCGGAATGGGAAAGGACACTACCTGGACTGGGAAATGTCACTTCCCGGATTGGGAATGGCCACTTATTTGAATGAGGAATGCCACTTCCTCGAATGGGAAAGGTCACTTACCGGACGTGGAAAGGTCACTAACCGGAATTGGAAAAGCCATTTTCCGGACTGGGAAAGGTCACTACCGGACTTGGAACAGTCACTTTACAGCCTGGAATAGACCATTTACCGGAATGGGAAAGGTCACTTCCCGGACTGGGAAAGGTCACTTACCGGACTGGGAAAGGCCACTTTCCGGACTTGGAAAGGTCACTTACATGAATGAGGAAGGCCACTTCCTCGAATGGGAAAGGTCACTTACCGGACGGGGAATGGTCACTTACCGGAATTCGAAAAGCCATTTTCCGGACTGGGAAAGGTCACTACCGGACTAGGAACAGTCACTTTACAGTATGGAATAGACATTTACCGGAATGGGAAAGGCCACTTCCCGGACTGGAAAGGTCACTCACCGGACTGGGAAAGGCAACTTCCCGGTCTGGGAAAGGTCACTTACCGGACTGGGAAAGGCAACATCCTCGACTGGGAAAGGTCAACTAACGACCGGGGAAAGGCCACTTACCAGAATGAGAAAATCAATTTCCTGGAATGGAAAAGGCCATTTACCGGAATGGGAAAGGTCAATTACCGGACTGGAAAAGGCCAATTCCCGGACTTGGAAAGGTAACTTACCGGAATGGGAAAACGTCACTCCCCGGACTGGGAATGGCCACTTACCTGAATGAGAAAGGCCACTTCCTCGACTGGGAAAGGTCACTTACCGGACTGGGAAAGGCAACTTCCTCGACTGGGAAAGTCAACTAACGACCTAGGAAAGGCCACTTACCGGAATGAGAAAATAAATTTCCTGGAATGGGAAAGGCCACTTACCGGAATGGGAAAGACTACTTCCTGTTATGTGAAAGAACACTTACGGGATTGGGAACAGGCACTTCCTGAAATGGGAAAGGCCACTTACCGGAATGGGAAAGGCTACTTCCTGTTATGGGAAAGACCAATTACCGGAATGGAAATGTTCACTTACGGGAATGGGAAAAGTCACTTCCCGGAAAGTGAAAGGCCACTTCCCGGACTGGGAAAGGTCAATTACCGGACTGGAAAAGGCCACTTCCCGGACTTGGAAAGGTAACTTACCGGAATGGGAAACGTCACTTCCCGGACTGGGAATGGCCACTTATCTGAATGAGAAAGGCCACTTCCTCGACTGGGAAAGGCCACTTACCGGAATTAGAAATATCACTTCCCGGAACGGAAAAGTCCACTTACCGGAATGGGAAAGGTCACTTACCTGAATGGGAAAGGCCACTTCCCGGATTGGGAAAGGTCACTTACCGGACTGGGAAATGCAACTTCCTCGACTGGGAAAGGCGACTTCCTCGACTGGGAAAGGTCAACAAACGACCTGGAAAAGGCCACTTACCTGAATGAGAAAATAAATTTCCTGGAATGGGAAAGGCCACTTACCGGAATGGGAAAGGCTACTTCCTGTTATGGGAAAGACCACTTACCGGAAAGGGAAAGGGCTCGTCCTGAAATGGGAAATGACACTTCCCGGAATGGGAAAGGTCACTTCCCGGACTGGGAATGGCCACTTACCTGAATGAGAAAGGCCACTTTCTCGACTGGCAAAGGCCACTTACCGGAAATAGAAATGTCACTTCCCGGAACGGAAAAGTCCACTTCCCGGACTGGGAAAGGTCATTTACCGGAATGAGAAAGGCCACTTCCTGGACTGGGAAATGCCACTTCCCGGAATGAGAAAATCAATTTCCTGGTTTGGGAAAGGCCACTTACCGGAATGGGAAGGGTCACTTCCTGGACTGGGAAATGTCAATTCCCGGATATGGAATGGCCACTTACATGAATGAGGAAGGCCACTTCCTCGAATGGGAAAGGTAAATTACCGGACGGGGAAAGGTCACTTACCGGAATTCGAAAAGCCATTTTCCGGACTGGGAAAGGTCAATTACCGGAATGGAAAAGGCCAATTCCCGGACTTGGAAAGGTAAATCTACCGGAATGGGGAACGTCACTTCCCGGACTGGGAATGGCCACTTACCTGAATGAGAAAGGCCACTTCCTCGACTGGGAAAGGCCACTTACCGGAATGAGAAATGTCACTTCCCGGAACGGAAAAGTTCACTTACCGGTCTGGGAAAGGCAACATCCTCGACTGGGAAAGTTCAACTAACGACCGGGGAAAGGCCACTTACCAGCATGAGAAAATCAATTTCCTGGAATGGGAAAGGCCACTTACCGGAATGGGAAAGGCTTTTTCCTGTTATGGGAAAGACCACTTACCGGATTGGGAAAGGGCTCTTTCTTAAATGGGAAAGGCAACTTACCGGAATGGGAAAGGCTACTTCCTGTTATGGGAAAGACCACTTACCGAAATGGGAAAACCTCAATTCCGGGAATGGAAAAATTCACTTCACGGAAAGGGAAAGGCCACTTCCCGGACTGCGAAAGGTCAATTACCGGACTGGAAAAGGCCAATTCCCGGACTTGGAAAGGTAAATTACCGGAATGGGAAACGTCACTCCCCGGAATGGGAAAGGACACTTCCCGGAATGGGAAAGGTCACTTCCCGGACTAGGAATGGCCACTTACCTGAATGAGAAAGGCCACTTCCTCGACTGGGAAAGGCCACTTCCTCGACTGGGAAAGGCAACTTAGCGGAATTAGAAATGTCACTTCCCGGAAACGAAAAAGTCCACTTACCGGACTTGGAAAGGTCACTTACCGGAATGGGAAAGGCAACTTCCCGAAACTGGGAAATGTCACTTACCGGACTGGGAAAGGCAACTTCCTCGACTGGGAAAGGTCAACTAACGACCTGGGAAAGGCCACTTACCGGAATGACAAAATAAATTTCCTGGAATGGAAAAGGCCACTTACCGGAATGGGAAAGGGCTCTTCCTGAAATGGGAAAGGCCACTTACCGGATTGGGAAAGGGCTCTTCCTGAAATGGGAAAGGCCACTTACCGGAATGGGATAGGCTAACTCCTGTTATGGGAAAGACCAATTACCGGATTGGAAAAGTTCACTTCCGGGAATGGGAAAAGTCACTTCCCGGAACGGAAAAGTCCACTTACCGGACTGGGAAAGGTCATTTACCGGAATGGGAAAGGCCACTTCCTGGACTGGGAAATGCCACTTCCCGGAATGAGAAAATCAATTTCCTGGAATGGGAAAGGCCACTTACCGGAATGGGAAAGGTCACTTCCTGGACTGGGAAATGTCACTTCCCGGATTGGGCGTGGCCACTTACATGAATGAGGAAGGCCACTTCCTCGAATGGGAAAGGTCACTTACCGGACGGGTAAAGTTCACTTACCGGAATTCGAAAAGCCATTTTCCGGACTGGGAAAGGTCAATTACCGGAATGGAAAAGAAAAGGCCAATTCCCGGACTTGGAAAGGTAACTTACCGGAATGGGGAACGTCACTTCCCGGACTGGGAATGGCCACTTACCTGAATGAGAAAGGCCACTTCCTCGACTGGGAAAGGCCACTTACCGGAATGAGAAATGTCACTTCCCGGAACGGAAAAGTTCACTTACCGGTCTGGGAAAGGCAACATCCTCGACTGGGAAAGTTCAACTAACGACCGGGGAAAGGCCACTTACCAGCATGAGAAAATCAATTTCCTGGAATGGGAAAGGCCACTTACCGGAATGGGAAAGGCTTTTTCCTGTTATGGGAAAGACCACTTACCGGATTGGGAAAGGGCTCTTTCTTAAATGGGAAAGGCCACTTACCGGAATGGGAAAGGCTACTTCCTGTTATGGGAAAGACCACTTACCGAAATGGGAAAACTCAATTCCGGGAATGGAAAAATTCACTTCACGGAAAGGGAAAGGCCACTTCCCGGACTGCGAAAGGCCAATTCCCGGACTTGGAAAGGTAAATTACCGGAATGGGAAACGTCACTCCCCGGAATGGGAAAGGACACTTCCCGGAATGGGAAAGGTCACTTCCCGGACTAGGAATGGCCACTTACCTGAATGAGAAAGGCCACTTCCTCGACTGGGAAAGGCCACTTCCTCGACTGGGAAAGGCAACTTAGCGGAATTAGAAATGTCACTTCCCGGAAACGAAAAAGTCCACTTACCGGACTTGGAAAGGTCACTTACCGGAATGGGAAAGGCAACTTCCCGCACTGGGAAATGTCACTTACCGGACTGGGAAAGGCAACTTCCTCGACTGGGAAAGGTCAACTAACGACCTGGGAAAGGCCACTTACCGGAATGACAAAATAAATTTCCTGGAATGGAAAAGGCCACTTACCGGAATGGGAAAGGGCTCTTCCTGAAATGGGAAAGGCCACTTACCGGATTGGGAAAGGGCTCTTCCTGAAATGGGAAAGGCCACTTACCGGAATGGGATAGGCTAACTCCTGTTATGGGAAAGACCAATTACCGGATTGGAAAAGTTCACTTCCGGGAATGGGAAAAGTCACTTCCCGGAACGGAAAAGTCCACTTACCGGACTGGGAAAGGTCATTTACCGGAATGGGAAAGGCCACTTCCTGGACTGGGAAATGCCACTTCCCGGAATGAGAAAATCAATTTCCTGGAATGGGAAAGGCCACTTACCGGAATGGGAAAGGTCACTTCCTGGACTGGGAAATGTCACTTCCCGGATTGGGAATGGCCACTTACATGAATGAGGAAGGCCACTTCCTCGAATGGGAAAGGTCACTTACCGGACGGGTAAAGTTCACTTACCGGAATTCGAAAAGCCATTTTCCGGACTGGGAAAGGTCAATTACCGGAATGGAAAAGGCCAATTCCCGGACTTGGAAAGATAACTTACCGGAATGGGGAACGTCACTTCCCGGACTGGGAATGGCCACTTACCTAAATGAGAAAGCCCACTTCCTCGACTGGGAAAGGCCACTTTTTGGAATTAGAAATGTCACTTCCCGGAACGGAAAAGTTCACTTACCAGACTGGGGAAGGTCACTTACCGGAATGGGAAAGGCCACTTCCCGGATTGGGAAAGGTCACTTACAGGACTGGGAAAGGTAACTTCCTCGACTGGGAAAGGTCAATAAACGACCTTTGAAAGGCCACTTACCTGAATGAGAAAATCAATTTCCTGGAAGGGGAAAGGCCACTTACCGGAATGGGAAAGGCTACTTCCTGTTATGGGAAAGACCACTTACCGGAAAGGGAAAGGGCTCTTCCTGAAATGGGAAAGGCCACTTACCGGAATGGGAAAGGCTACTTCCTGTTATGGGAAATACCAATTACCGGAATGGGAAAGGTCAATTCCGGAATGGGAAAAGTCACTTCCCGGAAAGGGAAAGGTATCTTCCCGGACTGGTAAAGGTCAATTACCGGACTGGAAAAATCCACTTCCATGACTGGGAAAGGTCACCTACCGGACAGGGAAAGGCCTCTTCCCAGAATGGGAAAGATAACTTAGCGGAATTGAAAAGGCCACTTCCCGGACTTGGAAAGGTCACTTACCGGAACGGAAAAGTCCGATTCCCGGACTGGGAAAGGTCACTACCTGGACTGGGAAATGTCACTTCCCGGACTGGGAAAGGTCACTACCGGACTTGGAACAGTCACTTTACAGCCTGGAATATACCATTTACCGGAATGGGAAAGGTCACTTCCCGGACTGGGAAAGGTCACTTACCGGACTGGGAAAGGCCACTTTCCGGATTTGGAAAGGTCACTTACATGAAAGAGGAAGGCCACTTTCTCGAATGGGAAAGGTCACTTACCGGACGGGGAAAGGTCACTTACCGGAATTCGAAAAGCCATTTTCCGGACTGGGAAAGGTCACTACCGGACTAGGAACAGTCACTTTACAGTCTGGAATAGACATTTACCGGAATTGGGAAAGGCCACTTCCCGGACTGGGAAAGGTCACTCACAGGACTGGGAAAGGCCACTTCCCGGTCTGGGAAAGGCAACATCCCCGACTGGGAAAGGTCAACTAACGACCGGGGAAAGGCCACTTACAGGAATGAGAAAATCAATTTCCTGGAATGGGAAAGGCCACTTACAGGAATGGGAAAGGCTTTTTCCTGTTATGGGAAAGACCACTTACCGGATTGGGAAAGGGCTCTTTCTTAAATGGGGTAGGCCACTTACCGGAATGGGAAAGGCTACTTCCTGTTATGGGAAAGGCCACTTACCGAAATGGGAAAACTCATTTCCGGGAATGGGAAAAGTCACTTCACGGAAAGGGAAAGGCCACTTCCCGGACTGCGAAAGGTCAATTACTGGACTGGAAAAGGCCAATTCCCGGACTTGGAAAGGTAAATTACCGGAATGGGAAACGACACTCCCCGGAATGGGAAAGGATACTTCCCGGACTGGGAATGGCCACTTACCTGAATGAGAAAGGCCACTTCCTCGACTGGGAAAGGCCACTTCCTCGACTGGGAAAGGCAACTTAGCGGAATTAGAAATGTCACTTCCCGGAAACGAAAAAGTCCACTTACCGGACTTGGAAAGGTCACTTACCGGAATGGGAAAGGCAACTTCCCGCACTGGGAAATGTCACTTACCGGACTGGGAAAGACAACTTCCTCGACTGGGAAAGGTCAACTAACGACCTGGGAAAGGCCACTTACCGGAATGACAAAATAAATTTCCTGGAATGGAAAAGGCCACTTACCGGAATGGGAAAGGGCTCTTCCTGAAATGGGAAAGGCCACTTACCGGATTGGGAAAGGGCTCTTCCTGAAATGGGAAAGGCCACTTACCGGAATGGGATAGGCTAATTCCTGTTATGGGAAAGACCAATTACCGGATTGGAAAAGTTCACTTCCGGGAATGGGAAAAGTCACTTCCCGGAAAGGGAAAGGCTACTTCCCGGACTGGGAAAGGTCAATTACCTGAATGAGAAAGGCCACTTCTTCGACTGGGAAAGCCAATTACCGGAATTAGAAATGTCACTTCCCGGAACGGAAAAGTCCACTTACCGGACTCGGAAAGGTCACTTACCGGAATGGAAAAGGCCACTTTCCGGATTGGGAAAGGTCACTTACAGGACTGGGAAAGGCAAATTCCTCGACTGGGAAAGGCAACTTCCTCGACTGGGAAAGGTCAACAAACGACCTGGGAAAGGCCGCTTACCTGAATAAGAAAATCAATTTCCTGGAATGGGAAAGGCCACTTACCGGAATGGGAAAGGCTACTTCCTGGTATGGGAAAGACCACTTACCGGAAAGGGAAAGGGCTCTTCCTGAAATGGGAAAAGGCCACTTACCGGAATGGGAAAGGCTACTTCCTGTTATGGGAAAGACCAATTACCGGAATTGGAAATGTCTTTTCCGGGAATGGGAAAAGTCACTTCCCGGAAAGGGAAAGGTAACTTCCCGGACTGGGAAAGGTCACTTACCGGAACGGAAAAGTCCGATTACCGGACTGGGAAAGGTCACTTACCGGAATGGGAAAGTACACTACCTGGACTGGGAAATGTCACTTCCCGGATTGGGAATGGCCACTTACTTGAATGAGGAATGCCACTTCCTCGAATGGGAAAGGTCACTTACCGGACGTGGAAAGGTCACTAACCGGAATTGGAAAAGCCATTTTCCGGACTGGGAAAGGTCACTACCGGACATGGAACAGTCACTTTACAGCCTGGAATAGACAATTTACCGGACTGGGAAAGGCCACTTCCCGGACTTGGAAAGGTCACTTACCGGAACGGAAAAGTCCACTTACCGGACTGGGAAAGGTCACTTACCGGAATAGGAAAGGACACTTCCTGGACTGGGAAATGTTACTTCCCGGATTGGGAATGGCCACTTACTTGAAATGAGGAATGCCACTTCCTCGAATGGGAAAGGTCACTTACCGGACGGGAAAAGGTCACTAACCGGAATTGGAAAAACCATTTTCCGGACTGGGAAAGGTCACTATCGGACTGGGAAAGGCAACTTCCTCGACTGGGAAAGGTCAACTAACGACCTGGGAAATGCCACTTACCGGAATGGGAAAGGTCACTTCCCAGACTGGGAATGGCCACTTACCTGAATGAGAAAGGCCACTTCCTCGACTAGGAAAGGCCACTTAGCGGAATTAGAAATGTCACTTCCCGGAACGGAAAAGTCCACTTACCGGACTGGGAAAGGTCACATACCGGAATGGGAAAGGCCACTTCCCGGACTGGGAAAGGTCACTTACCGGACTGGGAAAGGCAACTTCCTCGACTGGGAAAGGTCAACTAACGACCTGGGAAAGGCCACTTACCGGAATGGGAAAGACTACTTCCTGTTATGTGAAAGAACACTTACGGGATTGGGAAAGGGCTCTTCCTGAAATGGGAAAGGCCACTTACCGGAATGGGAAAGGCTACTTCCTGTTATGGGAAAGACCAATTACCGGAATGGAAATGTTCACTTCCGGGAATGGGAAAAGTCACTTCCCGGAGAGTGAAAGGCCACTTCCCGGACTGGGAAAGGTCAATTACCGGACTGGAAAAGGCCACTTCCCGGACTTGGAAAGGTTACTTACCGGAATGGGAACGTCACTTCCCGGACTGAGAACGGCCACTTATCTGAATGAGAAAGGCCACTTCCTCGACTGGGAAAGGCCACTTACCGGAATTAGAAATATCACTTCCCGGAACGGAAAAGTCCACTTACCGGAATGGGAAAGGTCACTTACCTGAATGGGAAAGGCCACTTCCCGGATTGGGAAAGGTCACTTACCGGACTGGGAAAGACAACTTCCTCGACTGGGAAAGGTGAACAAACGACCTGGGAAAGGCCACTTACCTGAATGAGAAAATCAATTTCCTGGAATGGGAAAGGCCACTTACCGGAATGGGAAAGGCTACTTCCTGTTATGGGAAAGACCACTTACCGGAAAGGGAAAGGGCTCGTCCTGAAATGGGAAATGACACTTCCCGGAATGGGAAAGGTCACTTCCCGGACTGGAAATGGCCACTTACCTGAATGAGAAAGGCCACTTCCTCGACTGGGAAAGGCCACTTACCGGAAATAGAAATGAAACTTCCCGGAACGGAAAAGTCCACTTACCGGACTGGGAAAGGTCATTTACCGGAATGGGAAAGGCCACTTCCTGGACTGGGAAATGCCACTTCCCGGAATGAGAAAATCAATTTCCTGGAATGGGAAAGGCCACTTACCAGAATGGGAAAGGTCACTTCCTGGACTGGGAAATGTCAATTCCAAGATTGGGAATGACCACTTACATGAATGAGGATGGCCACTTCCTCGAATGGGAAAGGTCACTTACCGGACTGGGAAAGGCCACTTACCTGAATGAGAAAATCAATTTCCTGGAATGGGAAAGGCCACTTACCGGAATGGGAAAGGCTGCTTCCTGTTATGGGAAAGGCCACTTACCGGAAAGGAAAGGGGCTCTTCCTGAAATGGGAAAGGCCACTTACCGGAATTGGAAAGGCTACTTCCTGTTATGGGTAAGACCAATTACCGGAATGGGAAAGGTCACTTCCGGGAATGGGAAAAGTCACTTCCCGGAAAGGGAAAGGTCATTTCCCGGACTGGGAAAGGTCAATTACCGGACTGGAAAAGTCCACTTCCAGGACTGGAAAGGTCACTTACCGGACGGGAAAAGGCCTCTTCCCACAATGGGAAAGATAACTTAGCGGAATTGAAAAGGCCACTTCCCGACGTGGAAAGGTAACTTACCGGAACGGAAAAGTCCTATTACCGGACTGGGAAAGGTCACTTACCGGAATGGGAAAGGACACTACCTGGACTGGGAAATGTCACTTCCCGGATTGGGAATGGCCACTTACTTGAATGAGGAATGCCACTTCCTCGAATGGGAAAGGTCACTTACCGGACGTGGAAAGGTCTCTAACCGGAATTGGAAAAAGCCATTTTCCGGACTGGGAAAGGTCACTATCGGACATGGAACAGTCACTTTACAGCCTGAAATAGACCATTTACCGGAATGGGAAAGTTCACTTCCCGGACTGGGAAAGGTCACATACCGAACTGGGAAAGGCCACTTTCCGGATTTGGAAAGGTCACTTACATGAAAGAGGAAGGCCACTTCCTCGAATGGGAAAGGTCACTTACCGGACGGGGAAAGGTCACTTACCGGAATTCGAAAAGCCATTTTCCGGACTGGGAAAGGTCACTACCGGACTAGGAACAGTCACTTTACAGTCTGGAATAGACATTTACCGGAATGGGAAAGGCCACTTCCCGGACTGGGAAAGGTCACCCACCGGACTGGGAAAAGCAACATCCTCGACGGGAAAGGTCACTAACGACGGGGAAAAGGCCACTTACCGATGGAAAATCAATTTCGGGAAAGGCACTTACCGGATGGGAAAGCTCGTATGGGAAAGACCACTTACCGATGGGAAAGGGTCTCTAAATGGGAAAGGCCACTGGGAAACGCACCCTGTGGGAAAGGCCACTTACCGAAATGGGAAAATCATTTCGGGTAGGGAAAAGTCACTTCACGGAAAGGGAAAGGCCACTTACCCGGAATGCGAAAGGTCAATTACCAGACTGGAAAAGGCCAATTCCCGGACTTGGAAAGGTAACTTACCGGAATGGGAAACGTCACTCTCCGGACTGGGAATGGCCACTTACCTGAATGAGAAAGGCCACTTCCTCGACTGGGAAAGGCCACTGGGATGAAAGCACTTACGGAAAAGTCACTTACCGGACATGGGAAAGGCAACTTCCCGACTGGGATGCACTCCGACTGGGAAAGTCAACTAACGACCTGGGAAAGGCCACATACCGGAATGACAAAATAAATTTCCTGGAATGGGAAAAGGCCACTTACCGGAATGGGAAAGGCTACTTCCTGAAATGGGAAAGGACACTTACCGGATTGGGAAAGGGCTCTTCCTGAAATGGGAAAGGCCACTTACCGGAATGGGAAAGGCTAATTCCTGTTATGGAAAAGACCAATTACCGGATTGGAAAAATTCACTTCCGGGAATGGGAAAAGTCACTTCCCGGAAAGGGAAAGGCTACTTCCCGGACTGGGAAAGGTCAATTACCTGAATGAGAAAGGCAACTTCCTCGACTGGGAAAGGCCAATTACCGGAATTAGAAATGTCACTTCCCGGAACGGAAAAGTCCACTTACCGGACTCGGGAAAGGTCACTTACCGGAATGGGAAAAGGCCACTTCCCGGATTGGGAAAGGTCACTTACAGGACTGGGAAAGGCAAATTCCACGACTGGGAAAGGCAACTTCCTCGACTGGGAAAGGTCAACAAACGACCTGGGAAAAGGCCACTTACCTGAATAAGAAAATCAATTTCCTGGAATGGGAAAGGCCACTTACCGGAATGGGAAAGGCTACTTCCTGTATGGGAAATACCACTTACCGGAAAGGGAAAGGGCTCTTCCTGAAATGGGAAAGGCCACTTACCGGAATGGGAAAGGCTACTTCCGTTATGGGAAAGACCAATCGGAATGGGAAAGGTCACTTCCGGGAATGGGAAAAGTCACTTCCCGGTAAGGGAAAGGTCACTTCCCGGACTGGGAAAGGTCAATTAGCGGACTGGAAAAGTCCCACTTCCAGGACTGGGAAAGGTCACTAACCGGACAGGGTAAGGCCTCTTCCCACAATGGGAAAGATAACTTAGCGAAATTGAAAATGCCACTTCCCGGACTTGGAAAGGTCACTTACCGGAACGGAAAAGTCCACTTACCGGACTGAGAAATGTCACTTACCGGAATGGGAAAGGACACTACCTGGACTGGGAAATGTCACTTCCCGGATTGGGAATGGCCACTTACTTGAATGAGGAATGCCACTTCCTCGAATGGGAAAGGTCACTTACCGGACTGGGAAAGGTCACTATCGGACTTGAAACAAACACTTTACAGCCTGGAATTGACCATTTATCGGAATGGGAAAGGCCACTTCCAGGACTTGGAAAGGTCACTTACCGGACTGAGAAAGGCAACTTCCTCGACTGGGAAAGGTCAACTAACGACCTGGGAAATGCCACTTACCGGAATGGGAAAGGTCACTTCCCGGACTGGGAATGGCCACTTACCTGAATGAGAGAGGCCACTTCCTCGACTAGGAAAGGCCAATTAGCGGAATTAGAAATGTCACTTCCCGGAACGGAAAACTCAGGAGTTTTTCAGTTTTGTCAGGATTGGTTCAGTTTGGTCAGCGGTGTTTCAGTTTGGTCAGCGTTGGTTCAGTTTGGTCAGCGTTGGTTCAGTTTGGTCAGCGGTGTTTCAGTTTGGTCAGAGGTGGTTCAGTTTTGGTCAGGAGTTGTTCAGTTTGGTCAGGAGTGGTTCAGTTTGGTCAGGAGTGGTTCAGTTTTGGTCAGCGGTGTTTCAGTTTGGTCAGCGTTGGTTCAGTTTGGTCAGGAGTGGTTCAGTTTGGTCAGGAGTGGTTCAGTTTTGGTCAGGAGTGGTTCAGTTTGGTCAGGAGTGGTTCAGTTTGGTCAGGGTGGTTCAGTTTGGTCAGCGGTGGTTCAGTTTGGTCAGGAGTGGTTTCAGTTTTGGTCAGGAGTGGTTCAGTTTGGTCAGGGGTAGTTCAGTGTGGTCAGGGGTGGTTCAGTTTGGTCAGGAGTGGTTCAGTTTGTCAGGATTGGTTCAGTTTGGTCAGGGGTGGTTCAGTGTGGTCAGGGGTGGTTCAGTTTGGTCAGCGGTGTTTCAGTTTGGTCAGCGTTGGTTCAGTTTGGTCAGCAGTGGTTCAGTTTGGTCAGGAGTGGTTCAGTTTTGGTCAAGGGGGTTCAGTTTGGTCAGGGTAGTTCATTTTGGTCAGCGGTGGTTCAGTTTGGTCAGAGGTGGTTCAGTTTGGTCAGGATGTGTTCAGTTTGGTCAGGAGTGGTTCAGTTTGGTCAGGAGTGGTTCAGTTTGGTCAGCGGTGTTTCAGTTTGGTCAGCGTTGGTTCAGTTTGGTCAGGAGTGGTTCAGTTTGGTCAGCGGTGGTTTCAGTTTGGTCAGAGTTGTTCAGTTTGGTCAGGAGTGGTTCAGTTTGGTCAGGAGTGGTTCAGTTTGGTCAGCAGTGGTTCAGTGTGGTCAGGGTGGTTCAGTTTGGTCAGAGTGGTTCAGTTTGGTCAGGGTGGTTCAGTTTGGTCAGCGTGGTTCAGTTTGGTCAGGAGTGGTTCAGTTTGGTCAGGAGTGGTTCAGTTTGGTCAGCGGTTGTTCAGTTTTGGTCAGCATTGGTTCAGTTTGGTCAGGAGTGGTTCAGTTTGGTCAGGAGTGGTTCAGTTTGGTCAGCGGTGGTTCAGTTTGGTCAGCGTGGTTTAGTTTGGTCAGGAGTGGTTCAGTTTTGGTCAGCGGTGGTTCAGTTTGGTCAGGAGTGGTTCAGTTTGGTCAGGAGTGGTTCAGTTTGGTCAGGAGTGGTTCAGTTTGGTCAGGGTGGTTTCAGTTTGGTCAGCGGTGGTTCAGTTTGGTCAGGAGTTGTTCAGTTTGGTCAGGAGTGGTTCAGTTTGGTCAGCGGTGGTTCAGTTTGGTCAGGGTGGTTCAGTTTGGTCAGGAGTGGTTCAGTTTGGTCAGGAGTGGTTCAGTTTGGTCAGGGTGGTTCAGTTTGGTCAGGAGTGGTTCAGTTTGGTCAGGAGTGGTTCAGTTTGGTCAGGAGTGGTTCAGTTTGGTCAGGAGTGGTTCAGTTTGGTCAGGAGTGGTTCAGTTTGGTCAGGATGGTTAGTTTGGTCAGGAGTGGTTCAGTTTGGTCAGGGGTGGTTCAGTTTGGTCAGGAGTGTTCAGTTTGGTCAGCGGTGGTTCAGTTTGGTCAGCGGTGGTTCAGTTTGGTCAGTGGTGGTTCAGTTTGGTCAGAGGTGGTTTATTTTGTCAGGACTGGATCAATTTAGTCAGAAGTGGTTCACTTTGGTTAGGGGTTGTTCAGTTTGGTCAGCGGTGGTTCAGTTTGGTCAGGAGTGATTCAGTTTGGTCAGGGTTGGTTCAGTTTGGTCATCCGTGTTTCAGTTTGGTCAGGAGTGATTCAATTTTATCAGGATTGGTTCAGATTGGTCAGGGGGGGTTTCAGTTTGGTCAGGGGTAGTTCAGTATAGTCAGCGATGGTTCAGTTTGGTCAGAAGTGGTTCAATTTGGTCAGGGGTGGTTCAGTTTGGTCAGGCTGGTTCATTTTGGTCAGGTGTGGTTCAGTTTGGTCAGGAGTGATTGAGTTTGGTCAGCTGTAGTTCAGTGTGGTCAGGGGTGGTTCAGTTTGGTCAGATGTGGTTCAGTTTGGTCAGGGGTGGTTCAGTTTGGTCAGCGTTGGTTCACTTTTGTCAGGAGTGGTTCAGTTTGGTCAGGAGTGGTTTAGTTTTGTCAGCGGTTTTTCAGTTTGGTCAGCGTTTGTTCAGTTTGGTCAGGAGTGGTTCAGTTTGGTCAGGAGTGGTTCAGTTTGGTCGGTGGTGTTTCAGTTTGGTCAGGAGTGGTTCAGTTTGGTCAGGAGAGGTTCAGTTTGGTCAGTAGTGGTTCAGTTTGGTCTGCGGTGTTTCAGTTATGTCAGCGTTGGTTCAGTTTGGTCAAGAGTGGTTCAGTTTGGACAGTGGTGGTTCAGTTTGGTCAGGATTGGTTCAGTTTGGTCAGGAGTGGTTTAGTTTTGTCAGGAGTGGTTCAGTTTGGTCAGGAATGGTTCAGTTTGGTCAGCGGTGGTTCAGTTTGGTCAGGAGTGGTTCAGTTTTATCAGGATTGGTTCAGTTTGGTCAGGGGTAGTTCAGTGTCGTCAGTGGTGGTTCAGCTTGTTCAGGAATGGTTCAGTTTTATCAGGATTGGTCCAGTTTGGTCAGGACTAGTTCAGTGTCGTCAGGGGTGGTTCAGTTTGGTCAGCGGTGTTTCAGTGTGGTCAGCGTTGGTTCAGTTTGGTCAGCGTTGGTTCAGTTTGGTCAGGAGTGGTTCAGATTGGTCAAAGGGGGTTCAGTTTGGTCAGGGTAGTTCAGTTTGCTCAGGAGTTGTTCAGTTTAGTCAGGAGTGGTTCAGAGTGGTCAGGAGTGGTTCAGTTTGGTCTGCGGTGTTTCAGTTATGTCAGCGTTGGTTCAGTTTGGTCAGTGGTGGTTCAGTTCGGTCAGGAACGAATCAGTTTGGTCAAGAGTGGTTTAGTTTTGTCAGGAGTAGTTCAGTTTGGTCAGGAATGGTTCAGTTCGGTCAGCAGTGGTTCAGTTTGGTCAGTGGTGGTTCAGTTTGGTCAGCAGTGGTTCAGTTTGGTCAGGAGTGGTTCAGTTTTATCAGGATTGGTTCAGTTTGGTCAGGAATAGTTAAGTGTCGTCAGAAGTGGTTCAGTTTGGTCAGGAGTGGTTCAGTTTGGTCAGGGGGGTTCAGTTTGGTCAGGGGTAGTTCATTATAGTCAGCGGTGGTTCAGTTTGGTCTTCGGTGGTTCAATTTGGTCAGGAGTGATTCAGTTTGGTCAGGCTGGTTCATTTTGGTCAGGAGTGGTTCAGTTTGGTCAGGAGTGATTGAGTTTGGTAAGCTGTAGTTCAGTGTGGTCATTGGTGATTCAGTTAGGTCAGCTGTGGTTCAGTTTGGTCAGGAGTGGTTCAGATTAGTCAGGAGTGGTTCAGTTTGCTTAGTGGTGTTTCAGTTTGGTCAGGGGAGTTTCAGTTTGGTCAGGGGAGGTTCAGTGTGGTCAAGAGTGGTTCAGTTTGGTCAGGAGTGGTTCAGTTTGGTCAGCTGTGTTTCAGTTTGGTCAGCAATGGTTCTGTTTGGTCAGGAGTGGTTCTGTTTGGTCAGGAGTTGTTCAGTTTTGTCAGCGGTGTTTCAGTTTGGTCAGCATTGGTTCAGTTAGGTCAGGAATGATTCACTTTGGTCAGTGGTGGTTCAGTTTGGTCAGTGGTGTTTCAGTTTGGTCAGGAGTGGTTCAGTTTGATCAAGAGTGGTTCAGTTTGGTCAGCATTATTTCAGTTTGGTCAGGAGTGGTTCAGTTTGGTCAGTAACGGTTCAGTTTTGTCAAGAGTGGTTCAGTTTGGTCAGGAGTGGTTCAGTTTGGTCAGCAGTGGTTCAGTTTGGTCAGTGGTGGTTCAGTTTGGTCAGGAGTGGTTCAGTTTTGTCAGGAGTGCTTCAGTTTGGTCAGGAATGGTTCAGTTTGGTCAGCAGTGGTTCAGTTCGGTCAGTGGTGGTTTAGTTTGGTCAGGGGTGGTTTAATTTAATCAGGAGTGGTTCAGTTTAGTCAGAAGTGGTTCACTTTGGTTAGGGGTGGTTCAGTTTGTCAGCGGTGGTTCAGTTTGGTCAGGAGTGATTCAGTTTTGTCAGGGGTGGTTCAGTTTGGTCATACGTGTTTCAGTTTGGTCAGGAGTGATTCAGTTCGGTCAGGAGTTAATCAGTTTGGTCAGGAGTGGTTTAGTTTTGTCAGGAGTGGTTCAGTTTGGTCCTGAATGGTTCAGTTTGGTCAGCAGTGGTTCAGTTTGGTCAGTGGTGGTTTAGTTTGGTCAGGGGTGGTTTAATTTGGTCAGGAGTGGTTCAGTTTGGTCAGCAGTGGTTCAGTTTGGTCAGTGGTGGTTTAGTTTGGTCAGGGGTGGTTTAATTTGGTCAGGAGTGGTCAGTTTAGTCAGAAGTGGTTCACTTTGGTTAGGGGTGGTTCAGTTTGGTCAGCGGTGTTTCAGTGTTGGTCAGCGTTGGTTCAGTTTGGTCAGGAGTGGTTCAGTTTGGTCAGGAGTGGTTCAGTTTGGTCAGGAGTGGTTCAGTTTTGTCAGGAGTGGTTCAGTTTGGTCAGCAGTGGTTCAGTTTGGTCAGTGGTGGTTTAGTTTGGTCAGGGGTGGTTTAATTTGGTCAGGAGTGGTCAGTTTAGTCAGAAGTGGTTCACTTTGGTTAGGGGTGGTTCAGTTTGGTCAGGAGTGATTCAGTTTGGTCAGGGGTGGTTCAGTTTGGTCATCCGTCGTTCAGTTTGGTCAGGAGTGATTCAATTTTATCAGGATTGGTTCAGTTTGATCTGGGGGGGTTCAGTTCGGTCAGGGGTAGTTCAGTATAGTCAGCGGTGGTTCAGTTTGGTCAGAAGGGGTTCAATTTGGTCAGAAGTGGTTCAGTTTGGTCAGGGTGGTTCATTTTGGTCAGGTGTGGTTAAGTTTGGTCAGGAGTGATTGAGTTTGGTAAGCTGTAGTTCAGTGTGGTCATGGGTGGTTCAGTTAGGTCAGCTGTGGTTCAGTTTGGTCAGGAGTGGTTCAGTTTAGTTAGGAGTGGTTCAGTTTGCTTAGTGGTGTTTCAGTTTAGTCAGCAATGGTTCAGTTTGGTCAGGGGTGTTTCAGTTTGGCCAGGAGAGGTATAGTGTTGGCAAGAGTGGTTCAGTTTGGTCAGGAGTGGTTCAGTTTGGTCAGCGGTGTTTCAGTTTAGTCAGCAATGGTTCAGTTTGGTCGAGAGTAGTTCTGTTTGGTCAGGAGTGGTTCTGTTTGGTAAGTGGTTTTTCAGTTTGGTTAAATGTGGTTCTGTTTGGTCAGGAGAGGTTCAGTTTGGTCAGCTGTGGTTCAATTTGGTTAGGGGTGGTTTAGTTTGGTCATCGTTGGTTTAGTTTGGTCAGGAGTTGTTCAGTTTTGTCAGCGGTGTTTCAGTTTGGTCAGCATTTGTTCAGTTTGGTCAGGAATGGTTCAGTTTGGTCAGGAGTGGTTCAGTTTGGTCAGTGGTGTTTCAGTTTGGTCAGGAGTGGTTCAGTTTGGTCAAGAGTGGTTCAGTTTGGTCAGCGGTATTTCAGTTTGGTCATGAGTGGTTCAGTTTGGTCAGCTGTGGTTCAATTTGGTTAGGGGTGGTTTAGTTTGGTCATCGTTGGTTTAGTTTGGTCAGGAGTTGTTCAGTTTTGTCAGCGGTGTTTCAGTTTGGTCAGCATTTGTTCAGTTAGGTCAGGAATGGTTCAGTTTGGTCAGGAGTGGTTCAGTTTGGTCAGTAGTGGTTCAGTTTGGTCAGGAGTGGTTCAGTTTGGTCAGGAGTGGTTCAGTTTTGTCAGGAGTGGTTCAGTTTGGTCAGGAGTGGTTCAGTTTGGTCAGCAGTGGTTCAGTTTGGTCAGTGGTGGTTCAGTTTGGTCAGAGGTGGTTTATTTTGGTCAGGAGTGGTTCAATTTAGTCATAAGTGGTTCACTTTGGTTAGGGGTGGTTCAGAGTGGTCAGCGGCGGGTCAGTTTGGTCAGGAGTTATTCAGTTTGGTCAGGGGTGGTTCAGTTTGGTCATCCGTGTTTCAATTTGGTAAGGAGTGATTCAGTTTTATCAGGATTGGTTGAGTTTGGTCAGGGGGGGGGGTTCAGTTTGGTCAGGGGTAAATCAGTACAGTCAGCGGTGGTTCAGTTTGGTCAGAAGTGGTTCAATTTGGTCAGGGGTGGTTCAGTTTGGTCAGGCTGGTTCATTTTGGTCAGGTGTGGTTAAGTTTGGTCAAGAGTGATTGAGTTTGGTCAGCTGTAGTTCAGTGTGGTCAGGGGTGGTTCAGTTTGGTCAGATGTGGTTCAGTTTGGTCATGGGTGGTTCAGTTTGGTCAGCGTTGGTTCCATTTGTTCAGGAGTGGTTCAGTTTGGTCAGGGGTGGTTTAGTTTGGTCAAGAGTGAATCAGTTTGGTCAGGAGTGGTTCAGTTTGGTCAGCAGTGGTTCAGTTTGGTCACTAGTGGTTCAGTTTGGTCAGGAGTGGTCCAGTTTGGTCAACGGTGGTTCAGTGTGGTCAGGAGTGGTTCAGTTTGGTCAGCAGTGGTTCAGTTTGGTCAGTAATGGTTCAGTTTTGTCAAGAGTTGTTCAGTTTGGTCAGGAGTGGTTCCGTTTGGTCAGTGGTGGTTCAGTTTGGTCAGGAGTGGTTCAAGTTGGTCAGGAGTGGTTCAGTTTTGTCAGGAGTGGTTCAGTTTGGTCAGGAGTGGTTCAGTTTGGTCAGCAGTGGTTCAGTTTGGTCAGTGGTGGTTTAGTTTGGTCAGGGGTGGTTTAATTAGGTCAGGAGTGGTTCAGTTTAGTCAGAAGTGGTTCATTTTGGTTAGGGGTGGTTCAGTTTGGTCAGCGTTGGTTCAGTTTGGTCAGGAGTGATTCAGTTTGGTCAGGGGTGGTTCAGTTTGGTCAGCGTTGGTTCACTTTGGTCAGGAGTGGTTCAGTTTGGTCAGGAGTGGTTCAGTTTGGTCAGGAGTGGTTCAGTTTTGTCAGGAGTGGTTCAGTTTGGTCAGGAGTGGTTCAGTTTGGTCAGCAGTGGTTCAGTTTGGTCAGTGGTGGTTCAGTTTGGTCAGAGGTGGTTTATTTTGGTCAGGAGTGGTTCAATTTAGTCATAAGTGGTTCACTTTGGTTAGGGGTGGTTCAGAGTGGTCAGCGGCGGGTCAGTTTGGTCAGGAGTTATTCAGTTTGGTCAGGGGTGGTTCAGTTTGGTCATCCGTGTTTCAATTTGGTAAGGAGTGATTCAGTTTTATCAGGATTGGTTCAGTTTGGTCAGGGGGGGGGGTTCAGTTTGGTCAGGGGTAAATCAGTACAGTCAGCGGTGGTTCAGTTTGGTCAGAAGTGGTTCAATTTGGTCAGGGGTGGTTCAGTTTGGTCAGGCTGGTTCATTTTGGTCAGGTGTGGTTAAGTTTGGTCAGGAGTGATTGAGTTTGGTCAGCTGTAGTTCAGTGTGGTCAGGGGTGGTTCAGTTTGGTCAGATGTGGTTCAGTTTGGTCATGGGTGGTTCAGTTTGGTCAGCGTTGGTTCCATTTGTTCAGGAGTGGTTCAGTTTGGTCAGGGGTGGTTTAGTTTGGTCAAGAGTGAATCAGTTTGGTCAGGAGTGGTTCAGTTTGGTCAGCAGTGGTTCAGTTTGGTCACTAGTGGTTCAGTTTGGTCAGGAGTGGTCCAGTTTGGTCAACGGTGGTTCAGTGTGGTCAGGAGTGGTTCAGTTTGGTCAGCAGGGGTTCAGTTTGGTCAGTATTGGTTCAGTTTTGTCAAGAGTTGTTCAGTTTGGTCAGGAGTGGTTCCGTTTGGTCAGTGGTGGTTCAGTTTGGTCAGGAGTGGTTCAAGTTGGTCAGGAGTGGTTCAGTTTTGTCAGGAGTGGTTCAGTTTGGTCAGGAGTGGTTCAGTTTGGTCAGCAGTGGTTCAGTTTGGTCAGTGGTGGTTTAGTTTGGTCAGGGGTGGTTTAATTAGGTCAGGAGTGGTTCAGTTTAGTCAGAAGTGGTTCATTTTGGTTAGGGGTGGTTCAGTTTGGTCAGCGTTGGTTCAGTTTGGTCAGGAGTGATTCAGTTTGGTCAGGGGTGGTTCAGTTTGGTCAGCAATGGTTCACTTTGGTCAGGAGTGGTTCAGTTTGGTCAGGAGTGGTTCAGTTTGGTCAGCTGTGTTTCAGTTTGGTCAGCAATGGTTCTGTTTGGTCAGGAGTGGTTCTGTTTGGTCAGGAGTTGTTCAGTTTTGTCAGCGGTGTTTCAGTTTGGTCAGCATTGGTTCAGTTAGGTCAGGAATGGTTCACTTTGGTCAGTGGTGGTTCAGTTTGGTCAGTGGTGTTTCAGTTTGGTCAGGAGTGGTTCAGTTTGATCAAGAGTGGTTCAGTTTGGTCAGCATTATTTCAGTTTGGTCAGGAGTGGTTCAGTTTGGTCAGTAACGGTTCAGTTTTGTCAAGAGTGGTTCAGTTTGGTCAGGAGTGGTTCAGTTTGGTCAGCAGTGGTTCAGTTTGGTCAGTGGTGGTTCAGTTTGGTCAGGAGTGGTTCAGTTTTGTCAGGAGTGCTTCAGTTTGGTCAGGAATGGTTCAGTTTGGTCAGCAGTGGTTCAGTTCGGTCAGTGGTGGTTTAGTTTTGTCAGGGGTGGTTTAATTTAATCAGGAGTGGTTCAGTTTAGTCAGAAGTGGTTCACTTTGGTTAGGGGTGGTTCAGTTTGTCAGCGGTGGTTCAGTTTGGTCAGGAGTGATTCAGTTTTGTCAGGGGTGGTTCAGTTTGGTCATCTGTGTTTCAGTTTGGTCAGGAGTGATTCAGTTCGGTCAGGAGTTAATCAGTTTGGTCAGGAGTGGTTTAGTTTTGTCAGGAGTGGTTCAGTTTGGTCCTGAATGGTTCAGTTTGGTCAGCAGTGGTTCAGTTTGGTCAGTGGTGGTTTAGTTTGGTCAGGGGTGGTTTAATTTGGTCAGGAGTGGTTCAGTTTGTTCAGCAGTGGTTCAGTTTGGTCAGTGGTGGTTTAGTTTGGTCAGGGGTGGTTTAATTTGGTCAGGAGTGGTCAGTTTAGTCAGAAGTGGTTCACTTTGGTTAGGGGTGGTTCAGTTTGGTCAGCGGTGTTTCAGTGTTGGTCAGCGTTGGTTCAGTTTGGTCAGGAGTGGTTCAGTTTGGTCAGGAGTGGTTCAGTTTGGTCAGGAGTGGTTCAGTTTTGTCAGGAGTGGTTCAGTTTAGTCAGCAGTGGTTCAGTTTGATCAGGGGTGGTTCAGTTTGGTCATCCGTCGTTCAGTTTGGTCAGGAGTGATTCAATTTTATCAGGATTGGTTCAGTTTGATCTGGGGGGGTTCAGTTCGGTCAGGGGTAGTTCAGTATAGTCAGCGGTGGTTCAGTTTGGTCAGAAGGGGTTCAATTTGGTCAGAAGTGGTTCAGTTTGGTCAGGGTGGTTCATTTTGGTCAGGTGTGGTTAAGTTTGGTCAGGAGTGATTGAGTTTGGTAAGCTGTAGTTCAGTGTGGTCATGGGTGGTTCAGTTAGGTCAGCTGTGGTTCAGTTTGGTCAGGAGTGGTTCAGTTTAGTTAGGAGTGGTTCAGTTTGCTTAGTGGTGTTTCAGTTTAGTCAGCAATGGTTCAGTTTGGTCAGGGGTGTTTCAGTTTGGCCAGGAGAGGTATAGTGTTGGCAAGAGTGGTTCAGTTTGGTCAGAAGTGGTTCAGTTTGGTCAGCGGTGTTTCAGTTTAGTCAGCAATGGTTCAGTTTGGTCGAGAGTAGTTCTGTTTGGTCAGGAGTGGTTCTGTTTGGTAAGTGGTTTTTCAGTTTGGTTAAATGTGGTTCTGTTTGGTCAGGAGAGGTTCAGTTTGGTCAGCTGTGGTTCAATTTGGTTAGGGGTGGTTTAGTTTGGTCATCGTTGGTTTAGTTTGGTCAGGAGTTGTTCAGTTTTGTCAGCGGTGTTTCAGTTTGGTCAGCATTTGTTCAGTTAGGTCAGGAATGGTTCAGTTTGGTCAGGAGTGGTTCAGTTTGGTCAGTGGTGTTTCAGTTTGGTCAGGAGTGGTTCAGTTTGGTCAAGAGTGGTTCAGTTTGGTCAGCGGTATTTCAGTTTGGTCATGAGTGGTTCAGTTTGGTCAGCTGTGGTTCAATTTGTTTAGGGGTGGTTTAGTTTGGTCATCGTTGGTTTAGTTTGGTCAGGAGTTGTTCAGTTTTGTCAGCGGTGTTTCAGTTTGGTCAGCATTTGTTCAGTTAGGTCAGGAATGGTTCAGTTTGGTCAGGAGTGGTTCAGTTTGGTCAGTAGTGGTTCAGTTTGGTCAGGTGTGGTTCAGTTTGGTCAGGAGTGGTTCAGTTTTGTCAGGAGTGGTTCAGTTTGGTCAGGAGTGGTTCAGTTTGGTCAGCAGTGGTTCAGTTTGGTCAGTGGTGGTTCAGTTTGGTCAGAGGTGGTTTATTTTGGTCAGGAGTGGTTCAATTTAGTCATAAGTGGTTCACTTTGGTTAGGGGTGGTTCAGTTTGGTCAGGAGTGATTCAGTTTGGTCAGGAGTTATTCAGTTTGGTCAGGGGTGGTTCAGTTTGGTCATCCGTGTTTCAATTTGGTAAGGAGTGATTCAGTTTTATCAGGATTGGTTCAGTTTGGTCAGGGGGGGTTCAGTTTGGTCAGGGGTAAATCAGTACAGTCAGCGGTTGTTCAGTTTGGTCAGAAGTGGTTCAATTTGGTCAGGGGTGGTTCAGTTTGGTCAGGCTGGTTCATTTTGGTCAGGTGTGGTTAAGTTTGGTCAGGAGTGATTGAGTTTGGTCAGCTGTAGTTCAGTGTGGTCAGGGGTGGTTCAGTTTGGTCAGATGTGGTTCAGTTTGGTCAGGGGTGGTTCAGTTTGGTCAGCGTTGGTTCCTTTTGGTCAGGAGGGGTTCAGTTTGGTCAGGGGTGGTTTAGTTTGGTCAAGAGTGAATCAGTTTGGTCAGGAGTGGTTCAGTTTGGTCAGCAGTGGTTCAGTTTGGTCACTAGTGGTTCAATTTGGTCAGGAGTGGTCCAGTTTGGTCAGGGGTGGTTCAGTGTGGTCAGGAGTGGTTCAGTTTGGTCAGCAGTGGTTCAGTTTGGTCAGTATTGGTTCAGTTTTGTCAAGAGTTGTTCAGTTTGGTCAGGAGTGGTTCCGTTTGGTCAGTTGTGGTTCAGTTTGGTCAGGAGTGGTTCAAGTTGGTCAGGAGTGGTTCAGTTTTGTCAGGAGTGGTTCAGTTTGGTCAGGAGTGGTTCAGTTTGGTCAGCAGTGGTTCAGTTTGGTCAGTGGTGGTTTAGTTTGGTCAGGGGTGGTTTAATTAGGTCAGGAGTGGTTCAGTTTAGTCAGAAGTGGTTCATTTTGGTTAGGGGTGGTTCAGTTTGGTCAGCGTTGGTTCAGTTTGGTTAGGAGTGATTCAGTTTGGTCAGGGGTGGTTCAGTTTGGTCAGCGTTGGTTCACTTTGGTCAGGAGTGGTTCAGTTTGGTCAGGAGTGGTTTAGTTTTGTCAGCGGTTTTTCAGTTTGGTCAGCGTTTGTTCAGTTGGTCAGGAGTGGTTCAGTTTGGTCAGGAGTGGTTCAGTTTGGTCGGTGGTGTTTCAGTTTGGTCAGGAATGGTTCAGTTTGGTCAGGAGAGGTTCAGTTTGGTCAGTAGTGGTTCAGTTTGGTCAGGAGTGGTTCAGTTTGGTCAGCGGTGTTTCAGTTTGGTCAGCGTTGGTTTAGTTTGGTCAGGAGTGATTCAGTTTGGTCAGGGGTGGTTCAGTTTGGTCAGCGGTGTTTCAGTGTTGGTCAGCGTTGGTTCAGTTTGGTCAGCTTTGGTTTAGTTTGGTCAGGAGTGATTCAGTTTGGTCAGGAGTGGTTCAGTTTGGTCAGGGGGGGGGTTCAGTTTGGTCAGGGGTAGTTCATTATAGTCAGCGGTGGTTCAGTTTGGTCTGAGGTGGTTCAATTTGGTCAGGAGTGATTCAGTTTGGTCAGGGTGGTTCATTTTGGTAAGGAGTGGTTCAGTTTTGGTCAGGAGTGATTGAGTTTGGTAAGCTGTAGTTCAGTGTGGTCATGGGTGGTTCAGTTTGGTCAGCTGTGGTTCAGTTAGGTCAGGAGTGGTTCAGTTTAGTTAGGAGTGGTTCAGTTTGGTCAGGGGTGTTTCAGTTTGGTCAGGAGAGGTTCAGTGTGGTCAAGAGTGGTTCAGTTTGGTCAAGAGTGGTTCAGTTTGGTCAGCGGTGTTTCAATTTGGTCAGCAATGGTTCAGTTTGGTGTGGAGTAGTTCTGTTTGGTCAGGAGAGGTTCTGTTTGGTCAGGAGTGGTTCTGTTTGGTAATTGGTTTTTCAGTTTGGTTATGAGTGGTTCAGTTTGGTCAGGAGAGTTTCAGTTTGGTCAGCTGTGGTTCAGTTTGGTTAGGGGTGGTTTAGTGTGGTCATCGTTGGTTTAGTTTGGTCAGGAGTGGTTCAGTTTTGTCAGGAGTTGTTCAGTTTTGTCAGCGTTGTTTCAGTTTGGTCAGCATTTGTTCAGTTAGGTCAGGAATGGTTCAGTTTGGTCAGGAGTGGTTCAGTTTGGTCAGTGGTGTTTCAGTTTGGTCAGGAGGGTTATGTGTGATCAAGAGTGGTTCAGTTTGGTCAGCGGTATTTCAGTTTGGTCAGGAGTGGTTCAGTTTGGTCAGAAATGGTTCAGTTTTGTCAAGAGTGGTTCAGTTTGGTGAGGAGTGGTTCAGTTTGGTCAGTTCGGTCAGGAGTGAATCAGTTTGGTCAGGAGTGGTTTAGTTTTGTCAGGAGTGGTTCAGTTTGGTCATTAATGGTTCAGTTCGGTCAGCAGTGGTTCAGTTTGGTCAGTGGTGGTTTAGTTTGGTCAGAGGTGGTTCAGTTTGATCAGGAGTGATTCAGTTTGGTCAGGTGTGGTTCAGTTTGGTCAGCGGTGGTTCAGTTTGGTCAGGAGTGGTTCAGATTGGTCAGGAGTGGTTCAGTTTGGTCTGCGGTGTTTCGGTTATGTCAGCGTTGGTTCAGTTTGGTCAAGAGTGGTTCAGTTTGGTCAGTGGTGGTTCAGTTCGGTCAGGAGTGAATCAGTTTGGTCAGGAGTGGTTTAGTTTTGTCAGGAGTGGTTCAGTTTGGTCAGGAATGGTTCAGTTCGGTCAGCAGTGGTTCAGTTTGGTCAGTGGTGGTTTAGTTTGTTTAGAGGTGGTTCAGTTTGGTCAGGAGTGATTCAGTTTGGTCAGGAGTGGTTCAGTTTGGTCAGGGGGGGTTCAGTTTGGTCAGGGGTAGTTCATTATAGTGAGCGGTGGTTCAGTTTGGTCTGAGGTGGTTCAATTTGGTCAGGAGTGATTCAGTTTGGTCAGGGTGGTTCATTTTGGTCAGGAG
This sequence comes from Ampullaceana balthica, assembly GCA_944989445.1. Lineage (NCBI taxonomy): Eukaryota > Metazoa > Mollusca > Gastropoda > Lymnaeidae > Ampullaceana > Ampullaceana balthica. Next base: position 6,494 of record CALYLW010001311.1, on the reverse strand, counting down.
TGGTTCAGTTTTGTTAGGAGTGATTGAGTTTGGTAAGCTGTAGTTCAGTGTGGTCATGGGTGGTTCAGTTTGGTCAGCTGTGGTTCAGTTTGGTCAGGAGTGGTTCAGTTTAGTTAGGAGTGGTTCAGTTTGCTTAGTGGTGTTTCGGTTTGGTCAGGGGTGTTTCAGTTTGGTCAGGAGAGATTCAGTGTGGTCAAGAGTGGTTCAGTTTGGTCAAGAGTGGTTCAGTTTGGTCAGCGGTGTTTCAATTTGGTCAGCAATGGTTCAGTTTGGTCAGGAGTAGTTCTGTTTGGTCAGGAGTGGTTCTGTTTGGTAAGTGGTTTTTCAATTTTGTTATGAGTGGTCCAGTTTGGTCAGGAGAGTTTCAGTTTGGTCAGCTGTGGTTCAGTTTGGTCAGGGGTGGTTCAGTTTGGTAATCCGTGTTTCAGTTTGGTCAGGAGTGATTCAGTTTTATCAAGATTGGTTCAATTTGGTCAGGGGGGGGTTCAGCTTGGTCAGGGGTAGTTCAGTATAGTCAGCGGTGGTTCAGTTTGGTCAGAAGTGGTTCAATTTGGTCAGGGGTGGTTCAGTTTCGTCAGGCTGGTTCATTTTGGTCAGATGTGGTTAAGTTTGGTCAGGAGTGATTGAGTTTTGTCAGCTGTAGTTCAGTGTGGTCAGGGGTGGTTCAGTTTGGTCAGATGTGGTTCAGTTTGGTCAGGGGTGGTTCAGTTTGGTCAGCGTTGGTTCACTTTGGTCAGGAGTGGTTCAGCTTGGTCAGGAGTGGTTTAGTTTTGTCAGCGGTTATTTCAGTTTGGTCAGCGTTTGTTCAGTTTGGTCAGGAGTGGTTCAGTTTGATCAGAAGTGGTTCAGTTTGGTCGGCAGTGGTTCAAATTAGTCAGTGGTGGTTCAGTTTGGTCAGGAGTGGTTCAGTTTGATCAGGAGAGGTTCAGTTTGGTCAGGAGTGGTTCAGTTTGGTCAGCTGTATTTCAGTTTGGTCAGGAGTGGTTCAGTTTGGTCAGTAATGGTTCAGTTTTGTCAAGAGTGGTTCAGTTTGGTCAGGAGTGTTTCAGTTTGGTCAGGAGTGGTTCAGTTAGGTCAGCTGTGGTTCAGTTTGGTGGTCAGGAGTGGTTCAGTTTGGTCAGCAGTGGTTCAGTTTGGTCAGTGGTGGTTTAGTTTGGTCAGGGGTGGTTTAATTTGGTCAGGGGTGGTTCAGTTTAGTCAGAAGTGGTTCACTTTGGTTAGGGGTGGGTCAGTTTGGTCAGCGGTGGTTCAGTTTGGTCAGGAGTGATTCAGTTTGGTCAGGGGTGGTTCAGTTTGGTCATCCGTGGTTCAGTTTGGTCAGGAGTGATTCAATTTTATGAGGATTGGTTCAGTTTGATCTGGGGGGTTCAGTTTGGTCAGGGGTAGTTCAATATAGTCAGCGGTAGTTCAGTTTGGTCATAAGTGGTTAAGTTTGGTCAGGAGTGATTGAGTTTGGTCAGCTGTAGTTCAGTGTGGTCAGGGGTGGTTCAGTTTGGTTAGATGGGTTCAGTTTGGTCAGGGGTGGTTCAGTTTGGTCAGCGTTGGTTCACTTTGGTAAGGAGTGGTTCAGTTTGGTCAGGAGTGGTTCAGTTTTGTCAGCGGTTTTTCAGTTTGGTCAGCATTTGTTCAATTTGGTCAGGAGTGGTTTTGTTTGGTCAGGAGTGGTTCAGTTTGGTCAGGAGTGGTTCAGTTTGGTCAGCGGTGTTTCAGTTTGGTCAGCGTTGGTTTAGTTTGGTCAGGAGTGGTTCAGTTTGTTCAGGGGTTAGGAGTGAATCTGTTTGGTCAACGGTGTTTCAGTTTGGTCAGGGGTGGTTCAGTTTGGTCAGAGGTTGTTCAGGTTGCTCAGGAGTTGTTCAGTTTGGTCAGCGGTGTTTCAGTTTGGTCAGCGTTGGTTTAGTTTGGTCAGGAGTGGTTCAGTTTGTTCAGGGGTTAGGAGTGAATCTGTTTGGTCAACGGTGTTTCAGTTTGGTCAGGGGTGGTTCAGTTTGGTCAGAGGTTGTTCAGGTTGCTCAGGAGTGATTCAGATTGGTCAGGAGTTGTTCAGTTTGGTCTGCGGTGTTTCAGTTATGTCAGCGTTGGTTCAGTTTGGTCAAGAGTGGTTCAGTTTGGTCAGTGGTTGTTCAGTTCGGTCAGGAGTGAATCAGTTTGGTCAGGAGTGGTTTAGTATTGTCAGGAGTGGTTCAGTTTGGTCAGGAATGGTTCAGTTCGGTCAGCAGTGGTTCAGTTTGGTCAGTGGTGGTTTAGTTTGGTCAGAGGTGGTTCAGTTTGGTCAGGAGTGATTCAGTTTGGTCAGGTGTGGTTCAGATTGGTCAGCGGTGGTTCAGTTTGGTCAGGAGTGGTTCAGTTTTATCAGGATTGGTTCAGTTTGGTCAGGAATAGTTCAGTGTCGTCAGGGGTGGTTCAGTTTGGTCAGCGGTGTTTCAGTATTGGTCAGCATTGGTTCAGTTTGGTCAGCTTTGGTTTAGTTTAGTGAGGGGTATTTCATTATAGTCAGCGGTGGTTCAGTTTGGTCAGGGTGGTTCATTTTGGTCAGGAGTGGTTCAGTTTTGTCAGGAGTGATTGAGTTTGGTAAACTGTAGTTCAGTGTGGTCATGGGTGGTTCAGTTTGGTCAGCTGTGGTTCAGTTTGGTCAGGAGTGGTTCAGTTTAGTTAGGAGTGGTTCAGTTTGCTTAGTGGTGTTTCAGTGTGGTCAGGGGTGTTTCAGTTTGGTCAGGAGAGGTTCAGTGTGGTCAAGAGTGGTTCAGTTTGGTCAAGAGTGGTTCAGTTTGATCAGCGGTGTTTCAATTTGGTCAGCAATGGTTCCGTTTGGTCAAAAGTGGTTCAGTTTGGTCAGCAGTGGTTCAGATTGGTCAGTGGTGGTTCAGTGTGGTCAGGAGTGGTTCAGTTTGGTCAGGAATGATTCAATTTTATCAGGATTGGTTCAGTTTGATCTGGGGGGTTCAGTTTGGTCATGGGGTAGTTCAGTATAGTCAGCGGTGGTTCAGTTTGGTCAGAAGTGGTTCAATTTGGTCAGCTGTAGTTCAGTGTGGTCAGGGGTGGTTCAGTTTGGTCAGATGTGGTTCAGTTTGGTCAGGGTGGTTCATTTTGGTCAGGTGTGGTTAAGTTTGGTCAGGAGTGATTGAGTTTGGTAAGCTGTAGTTCAGTGTGGTCATGGGTGGTTCAGTTAGGTCAGCTGTGGTTCAGTTTGGTGGTCAGGAGTGGTTCAGTTTGGTCAGCAGTGGTTCAGTTTGGTCAGTGGTGGTTTAGTTTGGTCAGGGGTGGTTTAATTTGGTCAGGGGTGGTTCAGTTTAGTCAGAAGTGGTTCACTTTGGTTAGGGGTGGGTCAGTTTGGTCAGCGGTGGTTCAGTTTGGTCAGGAGTGATTCAGTTTGTTCAGGAGTGGTTCAGTTTGGTCATCCGTGGTTCAGTTTGGTCAGGAGTGATTCAATTTTATCAGGATTGGTTCAGTTTGATCTGGGGGGTTCAGTTTGGTCAGGGGTAGTTCAATATAGTCAGCGGTAGTTCAGTTTGGTCAGAAGTGGTTAAGTTTGGTCAGCGGTGTTTCAGTTTGGTCAGCAATGGTTCAGTTTGGTCAGGAGTAGTTCTGTTTGGTCAGGAGTGGTTCTGTTTGGTAAGTGGTTTTTCAGTTTGGTTATGAGTGGTTCAGTTTGGTCAGGAGAGGTTCAGTTTGGTCAGCTGTGGTTCAGTTTGGTTAGGGGTGGTTTAGTTTGGTCATCGTTGGTTTAGTTTGGTCAGGAGAGGTATAGTGTGGTCAAGGATGGTTCAGTTTGGTCAGGAGTGGTTCAGTTTGGTCAGCGGTGTTTCAGTTTGGTCAGCAATGGTTCAGTTTGGTCAGGAGTAGTTCTATTTGGTCAGGAGTGGTTCTGTTTGGTAAGTGGTTTTTCAGTTTGGTTATGAGTGGTTCAGTTTGGTCAGGAGAGGTTCAGTTTGGTCAGCTGTGGTTCAGTTTGGTTAGGGGTGGTTTAGTTTGGTCATCCGTGGTTCAGTTTGGTCAGGAGTGATTCAATTTTATCAGGATTGGTTCAGTTTGATCTGGGGGGTTCAGTTTGGTCAGGGGTAGTTCAATATAGTCAGCGGTAGTTCAGTTTGGTCAGAAGTGGTTAAGTTTGGTCAGCGGTGTTTCAGTTTGGTCAGCAATGGTTCAGTTTGGTCAGGAGTAGTTCTGTTTGGTCAGGAGTGGTTCTGTTTGGTAAGTGGTTTTTCAGTTTGGTTATGAGTGGTTCAGTTTGGTCAGGAGAGGTTCAGTTTGGTCAGCTGTGGTTCAGTTTGGTTAGGGGTGGTTTAGTTTGGTCATCGTTGGTTTAGTTTGGTCAGGAGAGGTATAGTGTGGTCAAGGATGGTTCAGTTTGGTCAGGAGTGGTTCAGTTTGGTCAGCGGTGTTTCAGTTTGGTCAGCAATGGTTCAGTTTGGTCAGGAGTAGTTCTATTTGGTCAGGAGTGGTTCTGTTTGGTAAGTGGTTTTTCAGTTTGGTTATGAGTGGTTCAGTTTGGTCAGGAGAGGTTCAGTTTGGTCAGCTGTGGTTCAGTTTGGTTAGGGGTGGTTTAGTTTGGTCATCGTTGGTTTAGTTTGGTCAGGAGTGGTTCAGTTTGGTCAGGAGTTGTTCAGTTTTGTCAGCGGTGTTTCAGTTTGGTCAGCATTTGTTCAGTTAGGTCAGGAATGGTTCAGTTTGGTCAGGAGTGTTTCAGTTTGGTCAGTGGTGTTTCAGTTTGGTCAGTAATGGTTCAGTTTGGTCAAGAGTGGTTCAGTTTTGTCAAGAGTGGTTCAGTTTGGTCAGCAGTGGTTCAGTTTGGTCACTAATGGTTCAGTTTGGTCATGAGTGGTCCAGTTTGGTCAGGAGTGGTTCAGTTTTGTCAAGAGTGGTTCAGTTTGGTCAGCAGTGGTTCAGTTTGGTCAGCAGTGGTTCAGTTTGGTCAGTGGTGGTTCAGTTTTGTCAGAGGTGGTTTATTTTGGCCAGGAATTGTTCAATTTAGTCAGAAGTGGTTCACTTTGGTTAGGGGTGGTTCAGTTTGGTCAGCGGTGGTTTAGTTTGGTCAGGAGTGATTCAGTTTGTTCAGGGGTGGTTCAGTTTGGTAATCCGTGTTTCAGTTTGGTCAGGAGTGATTCCGTTTTATCAGGATTGGTTCAGTTTGCTCAGGGGGGGTTCAGTTTGGTCATGGGTAGTTCAGTATTGTCAGCGGTGGTTCAGTTTGGTCAGAAGTGGTTCAATTTGGTCAGGGGTGGTTCAGTTTGGTCAGGCTGGTTCATTTTGGTCAGGTGTGGTTAAGTTTGGTCAGGATTGATTGAGTATGGTCAGCTGTAGTTCAGTGTGGTCAGGGGTGATTCAGTTTGGTCAGATGTGGTTCAGTTTGGTCAGGGGTGGTTCAGTATGGTCAGCGTTGGTTCACTTTGGTTAGGAGTGGTTCAGATTGGTCAGGAGTGGTTTAGTTTAGTCAGCGGTTTTTCAGTTTGGTCAGGAGTGGTTCAGTTTGGTCAGGAGTGGTTCAGTTTGGTCAGTGGTGTTTCAGTTTGGTCAGGAGTTGTTCAGTTTGGTCAGGAGTGGTTCAGTTTGGTCAGGAGTGGTTCAGTTTGGTCAGCTGTATTTCAGTTTGGTCAGGAGTGGTTAAGTTTGGTCAGTAATGGTTCAGTTTTGTCAAGAGTGGTTCATTTTGTTTAGGAGTGGTTCAGTTTGGTCGGCAGTGGTTTAAATTGGTCAGTGGTGGTTCAGTTTGGTCAGGAGTGGTTCAGTTTGGTCAGGAGTGGATCAGTTTTGTCAGGAGTGGTTCAGTTTGGTCAGGAGTGGTTCAGTTTAGTCAGCAGTGATTCAGTTTGGTCAGTTGTGGTTTAGTTTGGTCAGGGGTGGTTTAATGTGGTCAGGAGTGGTTCAGTTTAGTCAGAAGTGGTTCACTTTGGTTAGGGGTGGTTCAGTTCGGTCAGCGGTGGTTCAGTTTGGTCAGGAGTGATTAAATTTTGTCAGGGGTGGTTCAGTTTGGTCATCCGTGGTTCAGTTTGGTCAGGAGTGATTCAATTTTATCAGGATTGGTTCAGTTTGATCTGGGGGGTTCAGTTTGGTCAGGGGTAGTTCAGTATAGTCAGGAGTGAATTTGTTTGGTCAGCGGTGGTTCAGTTTGGTCAGCTGTGTTTCAGTTTGGTCAGCTTTGGTTTAGTTTGGTCAGAAGTGGTTCAGTTTGGTCAGGGGTTAGGAGTGAATCTGTTTGGTCAGCGGTGGTTCAGTTTGGTCAGGGGTGGTTCAGTTTGGTCAGAGGTTGTTCAGTTTGCTCAGGAGTTGTTCAGTTTAGTCAGGAGTGGTTCAGATTGGTCACGAGTGGTTCATTTTGGTCAGGAGTGGTTCAGTTTTGTCAGATGTGATTGAGTTTGGTAAGCTGTAGTTCAGTTTGGTCAAGGGTGGTTCAGTTTGGTCAGCTGTGGTTCAGTTTGGTCAGGAGTGGTTCAGTGTGGTCAAGAGTGGTTCAGTTTTGTCAAGAGTGTTTCAGTTTGGTCAGCGGTGTTTCAGTTTGG
>CALYLW010001310.1:0-154998 GCA_944989445.1 Ampullaceana balthica | reverse complement strand
AATGTAGAGATTGCGAAGGGACATAAGCGTATAGTTCAGTGGTTCCTAACCTTTTGGGGTCCATGCACCCCTTCAGAAGCTCAAAAAAGTTCATGCACCCCCTCGTGAAACTTGAAAGAAAATGCAAAATAAACTACGTTTATTTTAGGAACACAACAGTTTTGACCATAGGCAACAGGGAATTTAGTGAGAGATCTGCTGCTTCTTATGATCAATCAGCAATTTAAATCTGGGGACTGTTTTGGACAAAGCAACTCTCATGTCATCCTCTGCATTCAACTTATTCCTTTCCTTGGTTTTAATCGTCAAAGGTGTGGAGAATCCTGCTTCACAGAGATAGGTTGTGGCAAATGTAAGGAGAGTCAGTACTGCCCTCTTGGCTAGTTGTGGGTAGCAATCTAGCTGGGCGCACCAAAATTCAATCAAGGTATTGCAACTTAAGGCACTCCTCAGTACTTCTCTGGTTCTCTTATCAATCAGGTCATCTTTAGCAAAGTCACTGTCATCAATGTTGTCCAAGTCACAGAGAAAATGATTTTTCGAATCCAAAGGTCTCGCCTAGCAATTTCTTGACAGAAATACCCATCAAAGGACTTTTACAATGTTGACAGGTGCTCTGAAATTTCCCCTTTGATTTTGTCAGGCAGTGATCCCTCAGTGCTTCCTTCTGCACTAGATATTACAACTTCATCCAAGAGTGGAAAGTTGGCCAAGTTGGACTTTTCTGGTCGTCTTTGGAATAGAGGCACTTTGTTAAGGAAGGCTTTTAATCTCTCAGTAGCATCCATTACAGTCACAGCAGGCCCTTGGAGAGATGTGTTCAACTCATTCAAGATGGTGAAGATGTCAGCCAGGTATGCCAAGTAATTAATGAAATTTGGACAGTCAAACTTGTCAGCAAGGTCACTCTTTTTTTCTCGAAAGAAAATTGCAAGCTCCACTCTCAGTTCTACTAACCGAGAAAGTATCCGCCCCCTGGACAACCAGCGCATGCCAGGACCTGACGATGAAGGATATAGTGTGTAGTGACAATATCTGGAACTTCTTTCTTTACCAGTGCTGAAAATCCTGACTTATTACCGAGCATGGAGGGAGCACCACCTGTGCAAATTGAAGAAATTCTTGAAGTCCAGTCAAACTGGTTTTCAGTGATGAATGCCCTGACTAGCTGCAGCACATCAGCAGCTTTGGTAGTAGCTAGGAGGGGCTTACAAAAGAGAAATTCCTCCTTCAGCAATCCACTGAGAACATATCTCAGAAATACAAGAATCTAACTGCATTGTGCTACATCAGTGGATTCATCCAGCTGCATGCTAAATGGAAAAGGACTGCTCCTCATCACGCACAAGACTTGATCCAGAATGTCTGCAGCCATGTCACTAATCCTGGAATGAATAGTGTCATTGGACAAAGCAACTTTCTCAACCTGCTTCCTCTGTTGGTGACCACACATCAGTTCAACCATCTCCAGAGCACAAGGCTTCACCAAAGTTTTCCAATGGTGTGGGGCTTCATGTTCTTTGCAATAAGATATGCAACCTTGAATGATGCCTCAAGTGCAGGTTTCTGTGACAAAGAAAATCCAAGTTTGGGCAAGGTAACTGAGGTCAAGGAGCGAGCTCTCTTCTGCTTGAAGACCTCGACACTGTCCTTGGAATTGGATGGATGGACTTTCTCCAAGGGCTCTCGGAGTCTAACAGGCTTCATGTTGTCATTGCACAGGATTTATCCACAGAGGAAGCACTGAGGCTTTTGTGTTCCATCTCTCTCTCTTTTTTAAATATTATTTATTAACAATTTTGAGGGTTGATGACATTCGGAAAGTCGTACCAGTCACAGGAAAATTTTTAACTGACGAAGTTGATGTTTTCTAATTATCGGAATTGGATTCCCAACTCAAGATTTTAGGTTTCAATGACGAATATTGGCTTACAATTAACGTTTTTAAGAACTTTGCAGCGTACCGAGCAATAAAAGTGAAGGAAAAAAATTCCAACGTTTACATCCGCTCAAAACAGTGAGAGGGGCACCGGAAGCCATATATCTGACGTATTTGATGACAAAATTAAATTATTTTTAGAAAACTGTGACTTAAAACACGAAATTCCGAGGAACATGTAGAGCGAACCGTTCATTTTGCGAAAAGGTTTTTCCGTCAATTTTCGACATGCGCAGAACGATGCACTAACGAGTATCAAAAATGTTGTATATTGGCGCCCTTTAACGCGGCATACCTTGCTTATGGTTTATATTTTCAGATTATCAGTTTTTCTTTCTTTATTTTCCTTCTCCTTTTTTTTATTCCTCTTTTTCTTTTTTTTTCTCTGAATGGTTCATGCACCCCCTGGAACCTGCTCATGCACCCCTTGGGGGTGCATGCACCACTGGTTAGGAACCCCTGGTATAGTTTATCACCTCAACAGATTAACAAAATTTGTCGAAAATAACATGGATAACACAGATGCGAACTTATCGGCAGCAGAGAAAAATGAAAAGACAATTAGTGGTGCCAGTGCCACAGTGATAGCCGAAGAAGAAGAGGAAGATGTAAATAGTGAAGACATTAAGCAAATTCCGTTAATCAACGTTAATTCTCCTTTTTTCTTGGTGTAGTAGAAGCATGAAACTTTGGGTAGTCGTTAGTACCATTTCGCGATCGGTAAAAGGTTTAATAAAATTATATTATCCACTGACTATGAGGCCGGTCGGTCCCAATTTGTAGTTTGTGCTTATATAAAAACCTGACTATATCACTTATTCCCCCAACTTCCCGTGTATGTAGAAGTAGGATATACTCTATGCGGAATGTTGTTTGAGTGATTCTCATACCCTGACATAGAGCACATTCTAAAACATCGGTAGGGTTGCGGGCACCACCTATTTTTACTTGAAAAACTCCTTCAATAACTTGTCATTTTCCCATAATTTATTTTTTTATATTCATAATTTATTAATAAGTTATAAACAAAAATGTTTCAAAATAATAAAAATTATTATTCAAATTGCATACACACAGAGAAATGCATTTACAAAACGTAAGCGATGTTAACAAAAAGCACAAATACAAAGAAAACATTTTTAAAAAAATAAAATATCAATATGTCAATGTGATCCTTGATATTGAATATCATTGGTCAGTGCCTCATAATTAGGAGAGTATGACGATAATCCTGTTAGCAAACAATCATAAAGATGCTCATCGGTGAGTCGAGATCTATATCTTGATTTTATTACCTAAGTTAATGTTTGAAAACAATGATTCGCATAAATATGTTGAACTGAAAAATGATTCAATTATATATGCAGCTTTTATTAAAAAATGGGAACTTTTCTCTGTCACCTGTATTGCAAAAGTCCTCTGATATTAAGGATTTTAGCAATAACAAAATTCTTCATGTCCAAAATGTTTAACCCTAATTTTTCTGTCTTACCTTGAACAAAATCTGCAATACATGCGGACATTTCCGTTACATTTATTTGGCTAGTAAAATGATTGATACAGATGGAAACAATTGGCTCGATATGTGTAAACTGCACAAAATTCTCTTTAAACTGTTTTTTAACACTTGAAGATGTTTAATAAATAATTGCCCGTTTAATTCATTGTTACCTAGAATTTTCTTCATATGTGACAAATGCACGAGAGAATTAATCTGCAGATGTGATATCAACAAATCGAATTTAGCTTTGAATGACTTTACAGAGCTTACCATTTCAGCTATGTTTTTGTCTTTCCCCTGCAACTACAAATTTAAAGAATTCAATTTTTCCATGATGGCTTTGAGAGATCTCATTTCAATCAGCCAGCGAGAGTCAGCTAGTTCATCATAATTTTCCAATTTTATTGTTTATGAAGCCAACGTACTTTAGTATGCAGAATAAGATCATGGTCTTTATCTTCAGTATCTTCTAACAGGGCCTTGAAAATTCGGTGTTGCAAAGAATAGAACTGATTATTTTTGTAACTATTTTCATAACGTGTTCAAATGTCAATATTTTACAACACAGAGCTTCCTTGTGGATAATACAGTTGTAGGACATAAAGTTTGAAAATGATTAATCCTTCTTACAGAGGGCAATAGATCCTTTGTTATTACCTACCATCTGGTGCCCCATCAGTGGTTATCGAAGACAGCTTGTGCAAAGGGACATTTATTGACTTTGCGTGTGTTCTGAATGTATCTATCAATATATATAATTCTCTCTGTCGTCCAACCATGCGGGACACCACGCACGCATGCCGACTCTCTATCCCTCCTCCCGCTCCCTTCACCAAAGCGAGTATGTGCAACCGAGCATGACGAATGACCCTCGCTTTGGTCGACCAATGTCAAGAGACCAACAATGGTCCTTGCGTTCACTTGCATTGTCCCTTCACAAAATAACCTGAGATTCGTAGTGTACAGGTTATCACGGGGAAGGTGTAGTGTATTATAAATATCCTCACCCTTTTTCTGTCCTTTCATATGTAATATTTGCAACATATCCTCTGTTACTGTGAAGTTACTAAATATCGTTTTCACCATAACTGCTAACTGTGAGGTGTCTGATATATCTGTTGACTCGTCGAATTGTAGCGAGAACCAGTCACCTATTTCCAAGTCAGTCTTTAACTGAGTTAGTATGTCTTTTGAAATTGCATGTATTTTTCTTGTGACGGTGTTATTTGACTACTGCAAGTCTTGTATTGCTGAGACAATCTCTCGTTTGTTAGAAAGTCCTTCAAACAAACAATCGGGACCAGTCAAAAATGAAAGGTTTCAATGAAAGGTTTCTTCTTTTTTGCGTACATGTGAGAAATTTTGAAAGAAGCAATGGTGGCCTTTTTAGAATTTTCCAAATGTCTAGTGAAAACAGTCTGTTGTGCAGTTAGACTTGATTTTAGTTGACATATTGTTTTTCTTTCTTACTTCAGATTTAAGTGGATAATTCACATCAAAAGTGGCATAAATTGTCAGAAAGTGTTGTTCAACATTAAGTTTTTTCGGCACTGCAATGCTACTATTACACATAAAACAAACACATTTATTTTTCAAATTAACGAAGCAATATGATTCCTCCCAGTCAGTGTTAAACTTATAGGTTCGTTGTCTTTTACTCGGTTCACTCATTTTAGGGGAAAAAAAATAAATAAATAGTAATTGAAATACAATATAATATCAATGTTATAGCGCAAGTCTGTACTACATTATATGCATAAATGGATTATAGCAAGGACTATAACTATCCACCCAATCATAATAGATTATGGCTTATTAAGATAATAGATTACGCCACTCGCTTTTAGCCTGTTAAACATTTTCAGAAGGAATATCGCAAACATAAGAACGTATTTAATAAACCTATGCAGTCGGAAAAATTAAAACTCTAACAAATAAATAAAAATAATTCACATTTTTAATGAATGCTTATGAAAACATTCTGTCTCTGTCGAATAGTGGCGGGCACATACGAATCATTCCGCGGGCGTCATGGCGCCCGCGGGCACGGGGTTGGGAACCTCTGGTTTAAAGAGTATTGCCGTATTTAATTTGACAATGTATTTCACGGGACGCGGTGGCAGCGCGCTCAACTGGCGTACCGATGGTCACGGGTTCGAATCCATGTGGAGGCAAGGATTTGTTCCCAGGGCCTAGGGCGTCCCTGAGTCACCCAGCTCCGAATGGGTTCCTAACACTAGTTAGGCGGCTGGGTAATGCGTGGAACCCCACAAAGCCCTGGCCTGTGAACGCTGCATCACTTGCAAACATATCATCTGTCATGGATGGTCTGTGGACGCAATTATCTTCTGCATAGAAGGAGCGTCTGTATTGATAAGATAAGATAAGATATCCTATCATAGTGATACTCTATAAGTCTATTCACCATCTTGATAGTTATGATATTTTGGCGATTTATTCTTACTCTTATATAAGAACTAAAATAATTAGTGTAGTCTTCTTCTTGTTCATGAACTATGTAGTACTCTCTCATTACACATCCGTAGCATTCCTAGTCAAAACGTTTTCAAAACTATACGCAAAAATATACATATTTTCCTGATATATTATGCGCAACGACTTTATGAAATATTATTAACTATTAAATTAGTTTCTATTTCGTAGGACGCAATAATCTTTTGTATAACGGGCGTCTGTAACTGAAAAGAAATATGCAATGCATATCATTAAATGTTTTGTTGAATAATAAATGTTTCTTTTCAAATATTTTTTAAAGTTAATCTCATTGCACTTAGATTTCAAATTTCAATTAAAAACACTTAGAGAAAAGAACGTTGTAACATTGATTGATTATAATGTGTTTGTGAAGTGGACACGAATAACCTAAATTTAATTTTGCTATATAATTTTTTTTTAATGAACCATAAACACAGTCCACAGTTAATGCAATGAGGTAATTAAGACTTTGCTTTGAAATTATTTTACTGTTAATAAAAGTCACAGACTCACTTAAAGTTTAATAAAAATGAAAATGTCTTGCTTTTAATGATTTAACAGAAAAAGTTCAGTAAAAGGATATGTATTATAATTAATGGCCTAATTTAGATATTTCCTCAAAAGCAATAAAACTTGCTCTCACCATAGTTTCAGTTTTTAACTTCACTATTTCGTATTAAATTTTCAAAATCTTCTATATTTTGTTTTACTATGTATCCAGAATTTATAACTTGTCTCCTAATACCGTCTCGGTATTTATTTTCTTCTTATCACAGCTAAACAAAATCGTTCACGGTTGGTTAATATCAAATTATCCGTTTAGTAAAAGAGTGATAAAAAATCGTGTTACTCCTTTCATTTTTTATGACAAGCTGAATATAGCTTACTTCTTGTAGTAACGAATATTCACTAATAATTACAGTACACATTTTTAGCTTTTACTGATCAAAGAGAGAAGTATCTAGAGTTGCCAACCGTTCAACAAGTCTACTCAACAATGAAACTAAACGGTTCTATGAATATGATTCTGACATGTTTAATATCATCCTGTTAACAGGAGGTCATGTTTATATGATTCTGACATTTTTAATATCATCCTGTTAACAGGAGTTCATGTTAATATGATTCTGACATGTATAATATCATCCTGTTAACAGGAGTTCATGTTTTGTGTATAAAATCCTTAAAATCAATCAATACATAAGATAAATTAATATACGGATTTTTCAGTTGAAAGTTTTTTTTAAAATGCAATATTCTAAAAACATTTATTTTACATTTGTAAGTTAATTTCTTGTAATATTATATCACGGTGTTAGGCACAAGAACAGGGGTCTCCAAACTTTTCTGCTGGAGGGCCACTTTAACTGTCAAACACCAGTTTGGGGGCCGACTACACACAGTTTTGTGGTAAACTATAGGTAAAATAGCATCTTTTTTGGCAAGTAAAAGGTCTTCAGGAGCATGATGAGAGGACTTCGCGGGCAGTATCTGCCCCGCCGGCCGTAGTTTGGAGACCCCTGCACTAAAACTTTCGGGCAGTTTATAAAATGTAGGGATTAGTTATATTACAATTATATACCTTTTTATTGTATGTTTACTAAGTCTGACACGGATATTTAGCTAGGTCTTCTGAGCTATATCCTCCATTTCATAAAATAGGTAACTAAATATTTTTTACTGTTTATAGAAATATATTCCTTCGACCACCAATGATTGTATATTTATTAAAACGTATTTTTCATAATATTATCAGACACGTCTTATGCATTAGGAAACAGGATGTAAACTGGTAGCTCACGGGCCGTATCTTGTCAGACTTTTTAAATACATATTGACTCGCGCACTTCTTCATACTATTGTCAGATTCGTCGAAAATTCGTCTTATCTATAAATTAGAATAACTTCTCTAAGGTCTTCCTGTAAATAGAGTTCTATTTTTGCGCAGCTTAAAAATCATTTCAATAAAGCTTATATCAAGTATCTGCATTCTATAGTCTAGAAAAGAAATATGGTTGTGCTATTTATAACATCAGATAATCTTATCCAAATAGATATGAACATTTTTTAAAATAAAAATATATTTAAGAAGGACACATATATATGTAAACGGTTTTGAAATGGATGTTTTATCCATGTTTTAAATACATGTTTTATCCATGTTTTAAATACATGTTTTATCCATGTTTTAAATACATGTTTTTAATGGAAATTAAGACTAATGATAATTTATAACTTTTTAAAATATACAAGTGCTTGTTTGAAATTATTACCTTGTAAATGAACTAATTATGTCTTTGAATTCATATTTTCCACTGTAAGTTAAAAACTAGTATCTAGATGCCGTCACTAGTCGTCTGTAATGAATGCATAAAATTAACCTGATCCACTGCTTTATATCATAATGTATTAATAAAGAGGATGTATATCACACTGCTCTATGGATGTGACTCTTTATATCATAATGTACTAATAAAGATGATGTATATAACACTGCTCTAAGGATGTGATTCTTAGACCACCTTTACCAGGTAGGAATGGAGGCTCAATAGCTTCCACCTCAGATGAATGCGCCACATCCTAGACATCATGTGTCATGAATAAGTCCCAACACGGAGGTCTTGGATCAAGCGTGCAAAGTAGAATTCAACATTCTTACACATATTAAGTCAAAGACGCCTCCGATGGCTTCGACACGTCAAGAGAATGCAAACTGGTCGCATACCCAAGGATGTGCCCTACAGCGAGCTGGCGACAGTGAAAAGATCGGTTGGTCCACATCGTCTCAGATACACGGACATATGCTGTTTAAAAGATCGGTTGGTCCGCATCGTCTCTGATACACGGACATATGCTGTTTAAAAGATATGTTGGTCCACAACGTCTCAGATACATGGACATATGCTGTTTAAAAGATCGGTTGGTCCACAATGTCTCAGATACATGGACATATGCTGTTTAAAAGATCGGTTGGTCCACAACGTCTCAGATACATGGACATATGCTGTTTAAAAGATCGGTTGGTCCACAATGTCTCAGATACATGGACATATGCTGTTTAAAAGATCGGTTGGTCCACAACGTCTCAGATACATGGACATATGCTGTTTAAAAGATCTGTTGGTCCACAACGTCTCAGATACATGGACATATGATGTTTTCTGTATAAAGATACTAGTTAATTTTTCAAGGAAAAAATAAAAACTGGTAGTTTATTTTTAAATACCAACTTAACTACTGATATTTATACATGCATATTCCTTTAAATTTATATGTAAGAAAACATTTTATTTCTGTGTATATTTAATATAAAAAAATAACAAGTTAATTACCATAGTCACTCACCTTTTAGTCAGTTTGGTCTTGTTCAGATCCATTTTTTTTCCAATTTCTGTTTTCTCTCAGCCAAAATTAATAGAGAATTGGAAATACTATCGTAATACCAAACGCTTAATCTCAGTAAAACAAAAGTAATGAAAATCTATAAGACAACAGAACCTCCGGGGTGAAGACGAAAACAACAAGTCAATTGAGTTTAATCTCTAGTATTTACAATAACATAAAAAGACAGATGGAACAAAGAAACAAAGAGAAGAAATACAATAGCTAAAGTCAGTTTCCTATGAATATTCAGTGCCAGAAAAAAGAACATATAAAAATGTATCAAAATGAACATATTGAAAGGATATCTCTGGTGTGATCTTCTATTAAGGGGTGAATGTTGGACAATAGACAAAGAAACAAGGAAATCATTGGATACAGTAGAAATGTGGTTTATAAGAAGCTTTATGACTATGTCATGAAGGAAAACAAAACAAATACTGAGTTGTTAAGGTCAGCCTTTGCTCAAAGAATAATCATAAGAACTATAAAGAAGAGAAAAATGAAAGTATATCATTGTATATAGGAAATATTGAATAGGAAGCGTATCTTTATGTTGAAAATTTACTGTAAGGGAAACAGATGAAGACAGAAAACAACATCCGTGGAGAGCCTGACTGAATGGTCAACAAACAAACGTGTAAGCAATAACGTCTTCCTTGAAACAGATAACAACAGAGAGAAATGGAAGGTCATGATAGCCAACGTCTTTCCAAACCTGGCACCTCATAATAATCTTATAAATGAAGAATATATTTTACCAGTCTGTAAAAGCAAGACAAATATTTTTTATGGCGCCATGTTATCATATTAGACGTTCATAAAAATATTTATTGTCAGCATCACATGATATAGCACCATGTTTATGTCATTTTTTCAGAAAATGATAGTGCAATATTAATTATTAGTGAATTTGTTTGTTTAAAATTTATATTAAAACTAGGGTAAAGTATCCAGCTTTTTCTCGGGTTTAAAATAAGGTTTTCTGTAGAAGCGTACAAAACTGTTTATTTGCATGCAATAAAGGGTACATTTAACTTAAAGCAATGTGATAAAACAACATTTTTGGCAGTTCCATTTGGAGTGTGTACAAAAAGATTTTCCTCTTTGTCAACTCTGGAGCAGGCCACATACAACTGTCCATGAGAAAAGCATGGTGTCTGCAAGTCTATACCAGCAATCCCAAGAGACTAAGTGATAATTTACATAATTTGTTTACCTATTACTATCGCCAAATGATTCTTAACAACCACCGAAAGTTTCATGCTTCTACCTACACGGGAAATAGGATAATTTAAAAAAAAATTTTAAAGCTCCTATAAGGAAAAAAAAACCTACATTTTGGGAGTGTATTCAACAAGTTCCCAAAGTTTCATGCTTCTATCTTCACTGGAAGATGAAGAATTAGTGTTGAGTTAATTTTAAATATAGGAAAAAAACTACATTAGGGAACCCGGCCCCCAGTAAGTAATAATTTATATATTTTTTTTTACCTGTTACCATCGCCAAATGATACTTAACAACCACCAAAAGTTTCATGTGGTCTACCTACACGGGAAATAGGATATTTTAAAAAAAATATTTTTTATGTAGCTAATATAAGGAAAAACTACGTAAGTTAGTGTATTGCATTACAAAATTACAAGTGCATGCCACTTGATTTCGATCTCTAAATTAGTGATAGAATTATAATGTATTGATAAATTGCTTCTACCATGCTTTGTTAAAAAAAAATAATTAATTAATATAGTGTTTTATAAATGTTGTCACAAGAGCACATCATCATTTTTTTTTACAATTTCTTTTTTAAAAAATAATTCTCATAGTAACATGAAATACGTACAGCTTGCTGGTTCATTTTTTAATTAAAATGTCAATGTATTGCTAGAGTTCTCACTGATTCATCTTATCTTTTTAATTTCAGAATATATCTTATTTATTACATACGATTATTGCTTCCTAAGTTCTGATATTAAATTTAAGATGCTCTTACTCTTTAAGTAGAAGTCCTCTTGTATTCGGTTGCTTTTATAATGGCATAAAGGCAGGGGCCGATTAAGACTGCACGGGGCCCCTAGCTGCAATTCAAACTGGGGCCCTATCCAGCCAGTGTACCTTTAGATAAAATGATTGTTAGAAGCTAATATTAATATAAAACTGTAACTTGTAAATATTCATCCACAATGATTATTCGTGAAAAAACCGAATTCGAAGAAATAACTTTTTGCCGGTATCTTAAAATTGAGTGTAAAAGACAATTTATAAAATTAAAAAACACATGAAGAAAAAAATTCACATCCCACCCGGGGATTGAACCCGCTACCGCTTGCACAACAAGCCTTAGTACTTCTCATTCGGCCACGAGAACTCAACATTGGGTGTCAATTTAAAAAATATATATAATATTCTTTAATAATTTCTGTTATTGAGCCTATCAAATCAGGTTTTTTGACTGCTAAGACTATCGTGTGGTAAAAGAGATCATTTTAATAGATGAGATTTTATTAATTTATCATTATCATATTTTCAGCAATTCATGTATACATTTGTCCACATTTATTATAAAATATGCTAAGTTTGGGGGCCCTAAATCATCGGGTACCCCTGGCTTTAGGCCGTTAGCCCCCCCCCCTTAATCCACCATAGCATAAAGGTAGCGCCGTGTTAGTGCTGGATTTACCTAATAGATAAACAAGCCATAGGCATAGGTTAGAATACCCGCTTTCTTGGTGGCACCAAAAATGTGTTTTAGTAAGTCATTGTTATATACACTTAACTATTTTGTGATTGATTTTGTGTTTAGTTGAAAGACCTGAAAATTCTATAGATTATAAAACGGCTCCGGTAACATATCTTACAAGCAAACTTAGCTCCACAAATGACTGCTAAATAGGCCTATCAAAACCGAAACGGCCGTACTGGAAATCATGTTCTTGAACGAGTTATTGACAGTCATAATTACCTTGGCAGAGCGTGGCTTACCTTTCAGATGAGATAAAAAAAAATAGATTTTGTACTCCACAAATTCTGACTTTAATTGACTGCTGATTTACTTTTTATTTAAAAAAAGGTTTTTTTTTGTTTTCCTGAAAATATTATATCATTAGCGGTAAAAAAGAGGTTATATTTAGGCGAGGAAAGTTTTCGTTTCTTAAAAAAAACTATTTTATACTTAAATTATACTGGATGTTTTGTACTAACGGTTTTTCTTATTTTCAATTTTTGCACACAGCGAGTTTTCACAAATACTAGTGTTATCTTTTATAGCATCATATTTTGATATGTTTTTTTTTCTCTTTCGTTTTAGAATAAGGGATAAAAACAACGATCAACTAAAATATAAACGTATTGAAGTGAAAGCATTGTTCACTTTATAAATATTGGTGTGTAATACGGTATGATAAAAATTTATTCAACGTGTTTCAAAATTTTCGCATGGTATTCTCTGTTCCAATATTAATATATCTCAAATACAACGCCTTCTACAATGTGTTTATTTTTTGCTCAGATTGTTGTTCCAGTTACACCAACAACTTGATCAAATGTAAAACATTGAAGCATTTGAGCGTAATGTTACGTTGTTTATATCTGTAAGTGCCCTCTTGTGGAACAAGCTAATAAACAAAACAAAAAGTTCGAAGTTTAAGTGGAACAGAGACGTTTTGAGCTATACTATCCGTTATTTCTATTGCTAGAGTCAACAACGAGAATGTATGAACATAACAATAAACTCTCAATACTGGTCATTTAAAACTGAAAAATAGAGGTAAATAAAAAATAAAAATCACTCAGATAGTATAATTTAATTTTTAAAACAAATCTCTCGAATTGATTTAAAATGGATTTTTTTTTCAAGCGGAATGAATACTTTTACTATTACCATTAAAATAAATATTAAATAATTAGTTGGTTTTTAAATTGATAATATACCATCTTGGTTCATAAACGTTCAGCTCACTGTCAATTCATTACTTTGAAGCTGGGCGGAGTCACTGCTGATGCAGAGAATCAAGTACCGTAACTCTTACTAGATACATGATCTACCCCTAGGTTTAAAATCACATAATTCAAAAGGCGCTGAGATTGCAACGAGTAGAAGTAGGAAAATTCTCCCCTCCTTTGTGAGTTCAATTTCCGTGGAAGGTTCCTCTCACCCAACTCCTGGGTGCCTAGGGGAGGCCCCTCAAAGGAAACCATCCCGGGGTTGTCCCCTAGCTATTAGTTCCTCTAGGGGAGGGGCGAAATGGTTCGGAGAATTTTCCGAGAAGACCCATTAAGAGCCTTATGCCTAGGGCTGCTGACGCCATTCTCCATGTAGTATGTAGTTCCCAGATATCACATCTTTTCAGTAGTTAATTCATTGGATATTTTATAAATTATATAATATCTATTACAGATAACTTAACTAAAAAGGCATCTTTTCGTACATTATGTATTTATAGACAATATAAACCATTGGAAAGTAACGAATGATGTGAATCTAAATTCGTAATAGTGATGGACAAAATAAGATAAGAAAGAAGCAGCAGACCATGTCATTCATAGCAAAATTAAATTTGTATAAAAGTTTGAAACGCATAGTTTGCAGCTGTTATAAAAGGGAAGAAATTTCAATGCAGAATATTAAAATTGAAGTGGTTTTTTTTTCATTTTTCGTTCAAAAAGGCAATAACAGTGCGTAATACAATAAAATAAAACAACCCCGTAAAAACAAAGTTTTTGACTATAAATCCCTTAGTATGTATGGCATCTGTCCGTCTACGAAAGACGATAGATTTATCTTTATTATCTGCAGCTCTTGGTGTGGCTGATGAGACCAATCCTTGAGTGGCAGTCTCTTCTGCATGACACACACACGAAAGCAGTGGGGCAGTGTTTCCTGGCCTTTCTCCTCGCTCTTTTCCCGACTGCTTCTGCCCTAGTTTGCTCCTCTGCTCTTAGTGATCCTTCTTTCACTATAGCCCGCCACATGGACCTATCCTCTGCCAGGTTTTCCCAGTTTTGTATATCAATGTTGGCTACTTTCATGTCTCTCTTGCATATGTCCACGTATCTGAGACATGGCCGACCAACCGACCTTTTCCCTGTCGCCAGCTCGCTGTAGAGCACATCCTTGGGTATGCGACCACTTTGCATCCTCTTGACGTGTCCAAGCCAACGGAGGCGTCTTTGGCTTAGTATTGCTGCAATACTACTCATGCTTGCTTGAGCCAGGACCTCTGTGTTGGGGACTTTCTCTTGCCATTTGATGTCTAGGATGCGGCGCAGGCATCTGAGGTGGAAGCTATTGAGCCTTCTTTCATGCCTGGTATAGGTGGTCCAAGACTCGCATCCATAGAGGAGTGTGCTCAGTACGCAGGCCTGGTATACCTGCAGCTTAGTCCTTGCTGTGAGTTTGGCATTGGACCAGACTCTTTTGTACAGTCTAGCCATAACAGTTGCT
This sequence comes from Ampullaceana balthica, assembly GCA_944989445.1. NCBI lineage: Eukaryota > Metazoa > Mollusca > Gastropoda > Lymnaeidae > Ampullaceana > Ampullaceana balthica. Next base: position 140,238 of record CALYLW010001310.1, on the reverse strand, counting down.
GCCTTCCCTATCCTACTACTTATCTCATCTTCCAGTGAGAGGGTGCTCGAGATGTTTGATCCCAGATAAGTAAAACTGTCAACAGCATCCAAGTTGCAGTCGTCAATGGTGATAGTCGGGAGAGAGGCAGCATCCTGTGCCATAATGTTGGTTTTCTTTATACTTATGGTCAGGCCAAACTCTTTGCAGGCAGCGGAGAAGCTGGATACAAGGTTCTGCAGGCCGTCTGCTGTGTGGGATATTAAGGCGGCATCGTCTGCAAATAAGAGCTCACGCAGCAAAATCTTCCTTATTTTGGTCTTGGCTTTAAGTCGGGCAATATTGAATAATCTCTATATAATATATGAGACAAAACTAAAAGTATTGATTATGTTCAAACGCGACAAATATTTACAGACTGAATCTGTCTTAACTTCCTTTTGCTTTTAACCCGGGGGGGAGGGGTGGGAGAAGGGAAAAGTCTTGTCACCGATCGCTGGGCCAAGCTCAACGTGACACGCAAAATGTAAACAAAAGCACGCCGGTGCACCTGGTTAAAGTACGAGATGTGTTCACCTCTGCCTGGCGTGAACTCATGTGACCCGTAAAATGTAAACGATAGTGACCGATACATATAGTTTATTTAGATAAACTAAAAATGCATTAATTTAATTATGGTACGTTCGATCGGTCTGAATTTATGATACGATGCATTGTTAGGTGAGTCAAGTCTATGTGCCAAATTTTAGCTCGATGGCATGACGGGAAGTGGGTCATTTTTTACTTTTCTTTTTCCGGGCCGACCGACGTACTAAGAGATGACGACAAGATTTTGAAGTTAATATAAGGGATTTAATAACTAAATTAATATTTACATTTTTTTTTCAAGCTTCAGATCAACAAATGTTAACATTTTAAAAAGAGAATTATTTTCCTTAAAACGATAAATCAAAACATATTTCAAATTGTGACTTAGACGATATATAGTATATATAGCAGTGCTTCTCAAACTTTTTGGTAGTGCGGACCAGCAGGAAGTTTTTTCTTTGCTATACGAGGCAGGTTCAATAATTTACCAGTACAAAAGCAGTAGTAAAATGTAATTTATTTACTTATTGCAGAAAAAACTAACGTATTCCTTAAGGTTACTATTATTGGTTGCAAATGAAGTATTATAATGACATATTCTGTACTTTTTGGATAACTTCTGTCGATTGATGACTCACAGACCGGCATTTTTTCGCTGACCATCGATTTGAGCAGCACTAATCTATGGTGATAACCAAACAAATGCCGAAAATAGTAATTGGTAAGTTATCATTACGTCATTGCCCCATAGGCCAACATGGTCTGTAAAGATAAATGTTACTTACTATCAATACGTGGTATGTAACAGGGGAGGTATTTGAGAAATGTAACCTCACATCAAAACTCGCAACTTTAAATAAAAGTTTTAAAAGTGTTAAAAAGGAGTATTAATATAACATATATTAATGCATTTAATGAATTAATGAATTAATAATGAAAGTTCTCAGGAGAAAATTAAAATTCGCAGCCAAATAATATACGTGCCAAGACTTCAGGCTTACCCCGGCCCTTATTTTAAATCTTACAAATACAGTACATGTCTAGAATGTTCAGAATTGTGAAATATTTTTAAATAGGCCTAGGCCTAATTGTTTTTTCTTATTTTGTTTTTGAGTTTTTTGTTGTTGTTTTCAATAACAAATTTATTAACAAATGAATTAAAGACATTTTTTTTCTTTTGAATTTTACAGTGGAGAAATAACTTTCACAAGTTGTTGTATGAAGGTGTTTAAAGGCATGTCCCAAAAAGCGTAAGCAAGACTCTCAAAGAGAGGTAACTGAAATTTGGAATAAATTAGAAAAAGATGACGATTTGCTAACCAACGTAGATTCATTATTGAATAGTTTAGCCACCTTAACACAGAAAAATAAGACAACATTAAAGAGCTTCTGGGCAGACCAGTTTATGAAGAGTGTAGATGTCCCCCCAAAAAAAGAAGCAAACACATTTACAAATTGAAAAAGAAGTTGTGAAACATCAAACTCAAACCATTCAACAAGACCACATTGAAATCGATTTAGAAACCTGTCCATCCAGTACTACTTGTGATGTAAAATCTGTAAAATACAAAGCAATAAAACAAACCCGTAAAAACAAAGTTTTTGACTATAAATCCCTTATATATCAGACATAACTAGCAGTATTGATTATGTTCAAATGCGACAAACATTTACAGACTGAATCTGTCTTAAACCCCTTTGCTTTATAACCCTGACGTCAGCAGCAAATGGAAGATCCGACAGAAAGCTGGTCGACCAACAATTGATGAAGATAAGCAGCTCCTTTTAAAAATCATTGTTGACATTGCATTGTATGGATCTGCTGCTCCCGAAAAAAGACAGAGTGATATTTTTTGTAGTGCTAGAAATCTAAATTACAAAATACACAAACACATTTGTGGAATGAAAACAATAGATGTAAGCTTTCTTTTAAACTAGAACGACAATAGATGGTTCAGCTAATGCCTTTATCAGTACAATAACATAAAATAGATGCTTACATAAGTAATATCTACATTCTTAAAACATATTTTATCATAAGATAATTTAAAATGTTTATGCAAAATAAAAAGAAAGGAAAAAACAAAAACAAACAAGGACACAGGATATAGGAAAAAGAAGGTAGCATCTAAAGCTACAGTGAAAACCACAACGGGAAAAAATATTCTGCAGTTAGGTAAAGTTGTGAAATTGGTTAATTCCATATGGATCCAACTAACCAAATCGTTTATAAGTTAATTTTGCATGTGGATCCTATCATGGGTATTGCTTGCATATAAAATATCAGTAACTGCAATATCTGAAATGCCGTCATGGTCAACACTGTTGACATGTGTAGACACTGGACATTGAGCCTGTTTATTTATATTATACAGGTATTCTCGAAACCGATCTCCAAGACGATGACCTGTCTCAACCACGTAAATTGTATTACACTTCTTGCAAAGAATTGCATAAATCACGTTGCGACTTGTGCAAGTGAATCCATCGTTTATTATTATTTGTTCAAGAGGGAAAGATATTTTGTTAATTTCAATCACATATGGACAAATATTGCAACGGTTACGGTTGCAACCTTTTGTTCCTATATGTACTTTCATTGCGTGAAGGAGACTTCCACAAGTATATCTCTTAGGCTTCTATCTCTCCGGAAAGCAAAAAGAGGAGGTTTTTTTAAGACATGTTGCGTTAGAGGGTCAGCCGTGAGGATTGGTCGGTTTTTGAGAATCACCTGGTGGGCTTTAAAATTATGGGGATGAAAAGTTAAAATAAATTTTGATCGATCACATTGATCACAAAAAGATGATGTAAACGTACCCTGTCTGGTTATGCCTTTAATTCGACTGACAGCGGATATTAAAACTTTTTCCGGGTATGACATTCTTGGAAAAAAAATCCAGCATTTCTTTACTTTTCTTCAAAAAGTCTGCCTCATCACTGCAGCGTCATTTAAGTCTCAATAGTTGTGAAAATGGAATACAGTTCTTACAAGATTGAGGATGGGACGATGTAAACATAAGGAAACTATGCTGTCTGTAGACTCATAAAAAATTGATGTTGATATATTTTTTTCTTTTAATTTAATTTGTATGTCCAAAAAATTGACAACACTCCAATGGATGGTTGAAGTAAATTTGATTGAAGAATGGAAGTTACCAACGTAGTTAATAAAACTTTGCAATTGTTGCATGTCCATTTTTGTTACTCCAATGCCATCGTAAATGTATCTTCTGTAGTACTCTGGAGAGATATCTTTGTAATTTTCACTTCATATGAGTTCTAAATGACCCTTATATAAAAATGCGTAACTTGGTCCTATCTTCGTTCCCATAGCAACTCCACTAATTTGATTTTCTTAAAAACTGTCCGTTGAACTCAAACGTATTCCAAACAAAGGACGTATACCAAGTTGGACTTAAAGAAAAGCAGACGTATACCAAGTTGGACTTAAAGAAAATCAGACGTATACCGAAGTACAGTATATATATTATGTAGTTATTAAATATCTTACCAAGTTCAAAGAGCAGATGACTATTAAACTTTAACGTTATTGATTCGCATAAAATCCGTTGGGTTGTAGATCCATATCGATGTGACATTGAGAATATACCAGATGAGACTCAAAGGTTGGCAGAGGCACTTCTTGAACTTCAGTCTAATAATGAGGCACGTATTAAATTTGCAAACAAATCAGATCTAACACATTTTTGAATGTCAAATGCTGCAAAGGCTTTCAACACTGCACATGAGGAGGTCGTCAAGACGTTGCTGCCTTTTGCAATAACGTACTTTGTGAACGAGGATTTTCCACTCTAGTGAACATAAAAATGCTGTGAAATCGATTGGACCCTGAAGACATTATCCAACTTACCCTGACATCAGAAATGACCCAATTTCGACGGAATTGCGTAAAAAATGAAACGACATTATTTTTTTCTAAAACTGACCTGTAATGAGTTGTTTAAAGTAAAATTGTGTTCATCAGACTTTATTGCATTATGTCAGATTTATCATTATATCTAAAATGGACAGGGCCGTTAGACCTATAATCGTTAAAACCATAATGTTATCTTCGATTGTTAACTTTTTTTAATTGCATCATACGCATAATCCTCTTTGGTTTATTTTTAGACACTTGTCAGGCTTGTAAAGCTCAACAGATGCGTTTTTGGCCGGGGCTTAACCCTAGATCCTTTAAGTGTGTGTGTGGTGGGGGGGGAGCTTACAACGCCCGCAAAACGCCCAAATGGCGTGGGCAGGACCTTGAGCCTTCGGGGATAACGTCAACATAAACTTTTATATTTTGGGGTAACGGGAAAAAAAGTTCGCCGACACCTGAACTATACAATACAAATGTAATTTCAATTTTATTTAATTCACAAAACGTTGGATCGCTAAATAACAGGAACAATTGTTGTTGCGTTATCATAAAGGATGTGCAAACAAATTTACTTGCCGTCAGCGTGGTACCACAAAGCACCAGTGTTGACATATTTTTTATAAAATTGTAATTGATAAACTTAGACGACAAGATTAAAAATTTAAAACGTGATTAAAATATAATTTAAAACATGTATAAGAATTATTTCTAAAACTGTGTGCTACCAAAATGTGTTTATGTATAACACACACACAAAATATTGTGCAATTTTTTACAATTTGAAAATCGAAATTGATTTTATAACTCTGTTCATTTCAAATTCAGTAAACTAAAAAATTTATTTTTTTACTTTAATTTATATACAAATCTAAATTTTACGCTCCATTAACCTTAAATCCATCAACATTTATTTTTGTTGCAAGTGGCATGCCATTTGAGCTCGATCCTTATGATTAGGGATATAATGTTAATAAATATCACCTACCCGTTAAAATTTTGGTCATTTCGTGCGCCTTATGCTTTATATCACAGATATTTAATTGTAACACAACCAGGGATTTTGGAGGGTGACCCGTTGAATCCATTCAAGGACGGCCAGTCTCCGTATGAGCACGGCCAGTTTCGGGTTGAGCACGGCCAGTTTCGGGTTGAGCACGGCCAGTCTCGGGTTGAGCACGGCCAGTCTCGGGTTGAGCACGGCCAGTCTCAGGTTGACTACTTGAGCACGGCCAGTCTCCGATTGACCACTTGAGCATGTTCAGTCTCAGGTTAAGCACTTGAGCAGGGTCAGTCTCCGGCCTGTATTTTGTCACCGTACCAACAAGAGCTAGTCGTCAACCTGTCCAGCGTACCACCTTCCGCCGGACAGGGGTTTAGAAGGTCAATTCCGGGACCTGCGTTAATTTGATATTCATGAGCCATAAACAAAGTGAGAGTAGGCAAAATCTTCAACCCATTGAGGGAGTACCGTGTACGTTTCACCCCTTGCCCAGAGGGTCCTTCAGTCTTCGGCATTCCCTGACGGGCCCTTTTGTTAGTGAGGCCTAGCCCCCCTCCCCCACCCAGCACCAGATATCTCTGTGAGGTCGAGCCCGCCCCTAGGGTTGTCCGTCAGGGTTCTAGCACTTCGGTTTGACGTTGCGCCGGGGTTGTCGGTTTCAGGTCGCAGTCACACAACCTTACTCGTGTCCAGGACCAACGTAGAGATCAACCCTTTCCCTTCTTTCAACTCATGAATTGACATTTTCTTTTGGGTCGAGTTAAACTCTTAGGACTCGTCTCATCTTATCGCATGCGAGCCTCATCAAGCGGCCATCGCCATACAGATACTTTTACACAGGTATCGAAACTTCTCCATACAACTCCACCGCAATCTTGGGGCACTCCGCCAGCTCGGGTCACTCCACCAACAGCTGTTGGACTGTCCCCCCCCCCAGCTTGGGGCACTCTACCAGCATGTGTTCAACCATCTACTCAGAGCTATTTATACTAAATGTTTCATTATTATATTTCTTTAACTAAATCTTTTTGGTCACACAGCTATAAATGTATATTTCTGTGGATTTTGTTAAACTGAACATGAAATCTACACAACTTTTTGACTGAAGTTATTGCGCAAAATGCTTATATAAGAATCTAATAATATTTTTTAGGATAATTGTTATAACTTTTATAAGTAAAACTTAATTAATATCAAGATAAGCTTGTAGCGAAAAAACAAACGGTGATATCTATCAAATATTAGGTGTTTTACGTCATTAGCTGTAACGACTGATATGTTCTAGTTTCTAATATTGATAAGACAACAAGACAGGCAAAAACTCAATACCTATCAGGAATATATATAAGTTTAATATATATCTCTCTATAAGGTACACTTTCTCACTACAACATCTATAGTGAAACTCTCTAACTCAGTGGTTTTCATCCGTTTGAGATTCAAGGACCACTTGAAAATATTTGTGATGTAGCCGCGGACCACTACTGAAAATTGTGCTACTGCCATGCTACAAATGTATACATAATTTTAATTTGTATATAACTAGTTAAGAGTATACATGTTTTTCAGTAAAACTATACTAAAACTAGTTTGTGCTGCTGTGCCGTGGCGCCTGCGGCACCCCATTTTTTAAGGGCGCCTACGGTGCCCACCTTTTTCAAAAGCCCAAGTAACTTGTCCTTGTATGATAAATACGTAATATTAAACTTTCTTAAATGTACACATAGTATTTTATAATAGGGTGTTGTTTTTTTGTTGTTTTTTTTGCAAAAGCCCAAGTAACGTATCCTTGTATGATAGATACGAAATATTCCTGAAATGTACACAAAGTATGAATATCATATTTTTTTACAGTGCTAATCACCACACGATTTTTAAAGTAATTTTAGAAAGCAGCGCAACAAATTGCTGCACCACAAAAAAAATCGTGGAGCCAGTCAGCACTGTTTACAACCCAAATGCTGACGTCATAGGTTCGTGCGTTGTTTGGTTAATGTTAATCTGGAAACCAAATGATTATGATTTAGCGAATTTAGCGTTAGGCCACAGTCAGCTATAATTGAGCGTAAATATATATATGATGCTACGATTTGCGTACTCCTATTGAATATAAACAGATTGTAATAACTTCCTTTTGTAACGAACAAATGTCATTTTTACTAGTCTTATTAATATTATTATTAAATTCTTATTGCTTAATATAAACAAACTTTAAGTCATAAACAGTAGTTAATATTAGTAAGACTGCTGCATTAATTTAATTATTGCGAGCTGTGAGTTTGCAAGTTCAAACGCAGTACATCAAAACGAGGTGTAATACTTGAACGACTGCATCGCTGTTCATCTTCAACTCGAAATGATTTTGTTTTTTTAAATTTTAACCAATGCAGAAAATCCACATTTTTAAAGATGTGAGGTTTGCAAAGAATAAAAATATTTTTTAAACTTTATTAGACAGTTATGTTATGTGTCCTCCAAAATTTCATCAAGCACACTTTCTGATGAAACATAATCAAAGTAGTATCGCTGGTCAGTTCAATGATTTGGTTTAAATTCGATTTTGGTAAATATAATGTGTGCCAAATACGGACTGGAAATACACGAAAAAAACTGAACGATAAAATCATCAAAGAAGAAGTTACAACGATCCTGTGGTGATTAAATTTGGTCAAAAATTAAATTTATCAACACTTGTTTATTGTTTTTAGCATTTTCTGGTTTATCGAAAAATTCGTACAATTGTTCAAACATGTCAAAGTTACCCTGAATTAATCTTGTTTTCCTAAGATCAAGCTTTTTTCGTAAAAGCATTGACTTTGTCACTGATAGTAATTAAATGTGTCTGCTTTCCTTGCAGAGATGAATTAAGTTTATTCAGCTTTTCAAAAAAGCCAAGTAAGCCAAAACGGCTGGTTAGCTGAGAGCGTTGGATCGAGCCCACGATAATGCCACTATAATGAAGGACTAACGCTAAGAAAGTCCTCTGCGCCGCCAGGGTCTACCAAGCTTGAGAATGTTCCAATGGAAACATTAGAACCCCTAGGACCACAAAAAGAGGTTATGAGCCAAAACAACAACCAATAATCTATCGTTTAAATGACTAATTAGCTTTGATTTTCTCTCTCGAAGAAACTCTCTCACAGCATCACGTAATTCAACCACCCCTCCCTTTTTGATTTTCACAAGCGTCTTAATAATTATATCTAGACCGATTACACAAGAATATAACACAACACTACTAACGGAAACGAACTTTCATGGCCGAAACTCCTTGCAACAACACACTATACACAAAACTCTATAACTTTCCACACACATTCTAATGAGGTCAAACAAAAACAACTCACCTTTGCACGCTTTCAAACCGACGACCAAATAACACAAACACGACCACCAAACACACCACCGTGCGCAACTCACACCAAGTTACAGGGAAAATTGGTCATCTTTGACATTAATAACCAGGTTTGTTGGCCTGTGCAACTGGCATAGCCAAAAAAGAGGATGCTCTTAAAGCCTTTTCATTGTTTTTGGATGATTGTGGTATGCAGGAACTTTGAATATTAAGTGAATATTGTTTGCTCAGAAAGTATTGCAATGGTTTCTCTAAGCAGACATTAAGATTAGTTTTAAGATGTATTCGAGCTTTTACATGTTTCATGGCTTCATTTGAAAGAATTTGCGGTTATATTACACACTCAGATATGGGTTGCTCATTTACTATGACTCATGTAAACCCAAAGCGCGAATATTCTTCATCATACCGTTGTAATGCTATTCGTCTTTTTTTCTTCTCCGGAACTGAATTTGATTGACACGTAAATTGAGAGAATGAGTCTGATGAATCATTGCTGTCATTATCTCCTGTTTTCTCTATTAGAAATGTATCATTGTGTTAAATCAATATAATTAATTTCTTAATTTAATAATTTTAATATTAAATTAAGGCTAATTTTTCAATGGTTTGAAAAATGTATTCTTGAATGGCAATATAACTTTAACAACTATAGCCTTCTAGAATCTAGCGTGGCATCATGTGATTTCCGGTTTAGCTAAAAGTAAACATGGAATCAAACAATTTTTTTTCGGGTGCTAGTCTATCGCTAAAAAGTGATGAAAAGTAATCAATATATTAAAAAAGTGACAAAATTTGTAGCCTTTTCGTGTTTTTATTATACATTTTAAATAACAAAAATTTCATCCTATGCTCATGGACCACCAAGGACATCTTCGCGGACCACTGTTGGTCCACGGACAAAAGGTTGAGAACCACTGGGTTAAACCATGTTAACAAGAAAACACAATTTAGTCAACAAAACAGAACTTCCTACCATAAAATGTTAGACAGTTAATAAAATAAAAAATAAAAATAAAAAAAATCTTGAAAACGTGTTAGTCAATGATGAGATCAGGATTAAATCAACAAATCCAAACATATTTTAAAAGTTTTGTGAAGATGTGTGTGAGAGTTTTATCCATGACATCAGCAGGATTCAATACAAACAACTTTTAATCATCACTTTAAAAATACCAATATATACATATACAAGTAAATTTTCAACAGTATGAATGATATTTTTGGTCTGTAAGTAACAGCGAAAAAAAAATCATTGCATTAAATGGCTTTGTGCAGTCAAATCTGACATGCTTTAACTTTAAATTTCAATTCAGTGCGCACTAAAGAGCACCAGTAGTGATTTATTTAATATGACGTTGTACTTAAAACAACATACGTGCAAGAATAATACAAAGATCTTAACATGACAATGTTTCCCACAACTTAGATTAAATTGTTCTTTACAAATCTATTGGAAACAGTAATCTTAATTTGGCTTGCGTAAATGTTATGTTTTATGTAGCATGACATTTTAAAATATATATAATATTTAAAGTGAGGGGGAAAAATGATTTTTCAAAGCATATTCATTTAAAGTTACAGAAACTATTAAATTAATACAATTACGTTTATACATTTTGATGTCTACTATGTCCTTATGAATGGTTTTCCTTACTAAACAAGTGTGTCCACATGTCAGTCTAGAGACGGGTGGGATGCCATCAGGAGGGTTTCAATCACGTTCTTTCCTGGCATGTCCCATTGACTTGGCACCATGTTGTCTGTTTGTCTCACAGACTGCTGCGCAGTTCCTTATCGTAAGACGCCAGGAGGCTAGTTCGCTGTCTGCTGCCTGTCAGTAGTCATGTCTAATGTCGCAGGCCTTCATTGCGGTCTTGAGCTGTCTGCTGCCTCCCAGTAGTCATGTCTAATAACACAGGCCTTCATTGAAATCTTGAGCTTATCTTTGTAGAGAATTAAGGACACTTCGAACCCGGACGGTTCGACCCTGCCAGTTCGACAACAGGACGTTTCGATCCAGGACGTTTCGACCACGGTCGGTTCGACCACGGACGGTTTGACCACGGATGATTCGACCCTGGGTGATTCGACCCCGGACAGTTCAACCACAGGACGTTACGCCCCTGACGTTTCGACCCTTTTGCTTTTACATTGTATATATTTTTTTTAAATTTTGTGTAAATTATTATTTTAAAATTAATTTTTGGTATATTATCCATTAAAAAACGTTAAGACCTTCCTCGCAAAAATACTTTTTTTAATACGACGCACAATGTTGTCAGTATTTACAGTTAATAAATTTTATTAGTTAATACCGCCGCCTAGCAGACAACAACATTCAAGCTGCCGGGCCGTATAACTTGACTGAACGTTACGTCATGGTTGTTAACATTTTGTCCAGGCTTTTCATAATGAAACGTTAGGATGGCACGACTCAGTGAATGCAGCACGCCGGTGTGCTGGCGAGGGTTATGGGGTAGGTAAATAGAGTGAGTTCGCAGAGAGAATGTAGGCACCTTTAGAAAGGTGAATCTGACCACTTTTTATTGTCTGATTACATCGCACGGGGCGGGGCTAGAGTTGGATAGGTTTGGAAGGACTTTCTAGCTCAGAGGAGTGGCGCATTTATCACAATCATTAATTCACGTTGAATTTTGACTTGTTGTCCGCGTCTATACAAATAACGATTTCAAATTGTATTTAATTTTTAATAATATTTTTTGGATAGTAATTTTAAGTTAAATTAAATTTATACCAACAATTATTTTTAAAAATAATAAATTTTAAAAAGTTATTTATAAAAAAGTAAAACAATATCTACGGTGTAGATACCAAGGGGTCGAAAGGTGCGGGGTCGAAACGTCCTGTAGTCGATCTGTCCGGGGTCGAGTCGCCAGGGGTCGAAACGTCTGTGGTCGAACAGACCGGGGTCGAAATATCTTGGGGCTGAAACGTCCTGTCGTCCAAATGGCAGGGTCGAACCATCCGGGGTCGAAGTGTCCGACCACCCTTTGTAGAGCCACTTTGGACCATCTAAATCTGACATTTTTGTAAATTAAAATTGGATTTTAAAAATGAATTTTTGTATAGAGAAAGAAAGACGAAATACTTTATCTAGATTGCATGATTCCTTATAACCACTATGTATATTATTTATTTTCATGTTTATTGTAATTCTTAATGCCTTATATGTATAATAGTGTTAGTCTTCTCGAATTCGTAAACATTTTAAATGCGACAACTTAGTGATGACAAAGGATTATCTCAAAAAGATACTTAGCAATTTTATTCATTCACTCAAATTTTTTTAAACTGTTTAAGTAAAAAAAAGTATCTATTAAAATATGCTTGTATACCATACATGTAAAAAGAAAGCGAAAATATTTTATTGAATAATGTAGAATACATTTAAATAATATATCATGTCTGCATGCTTTATAAAATACACAAACGACATTTAAGCATAAAACGTTTATTTAAATGATTAAAAATTGTTATTCGATATAGAATTATACAAATAAAAATATTTTAATGCAATATTAGGTGGGACAGTAGCATGTAAATGATATCATAATATTTATTCGTATATTATTAGTTTCGGGGGAAAAGGCTGTCCCTGAGTCCACCAAGCTTCGAATGGGTACCTAACACTGGTTAGGAAAACAAAGGCGGCTGGGTAATGCGTGGAACAAACATAGCCGTGACCTGTGAACGCTGCGTCACTTGCTACCACATCATCATGATCTGTAGACGCAATAATTTTCTACATAGAAGGAGCGTCTGTGGACCTCTTACAAGATTACGAGTATTTATCTTACAAGACTACGAGTATTTATCTTACAAGAATACGAGTATTTATCTTACAAGAATACGAATATTTATCTTACAAGAATACGAGTATTTATCTTACAAGAATACGAGTATTTATCTTACAAGAATACGAGTATTTATCTTACAATAATACGAGTATTTATCTTACAAGAATACGAGTATTTATCTTACAAGAATACGAGTATTTATCTTACAAGAATACGATTATTTATCTTACAAGAATACGAGTATTTATCTTACAAGAATACGAGTATTTATCTTACAATAATACGAGTATTTATCTTACAAGAATACGAGTATTTATCTTACAATAATACGAGTATTTATCTTACAAGAATACGATTATTTATCTTACAAGAATACGAGTATTTATCTTACAAGAATACGAGTATTTATCTTACAATAATACGAGTATTTATCTTACAAGAATACGAGTATTTATCTTACAAGAATACGAGTATTTATCTTACAAGACTACGAGTATTTATCTTTTTCAGCTATTGAAAATTGAAACAAAAAGTTAGTTTTGACACTGTTAACGTTGGTGTAATGTGTTACAAATATCAAGACAATAATATTTACTTTCATTCGAAGCAAGATACTTCATTTTTTAATTGTTTCTAGTGTTTTACTTACTTTGAAAAATATGTGTATTGAAATACATATAGTCCACATTTTTATAGGTAATAATAAACAAAGTATAACTGCTATTTATTCATTACAAGCGTTAATTAGCAAGGACAAAAGTGAAACAAGATCAGTAAAAAGTAGGAAACATCACTTTAGGTCATTAAGGATAATACAATACACATAAGCTACGTTAATCATTAAAAGAGATGTTGTTTCATTAATTTTGTAAATACATTTTGAAAAGATGTGTTTTAAGTGCAGTACCAAAGGACTTGTTAGTTGGAATACTACAGATGTGTAATGGTAGATAATTACTTTGTTTGGATGCACAAAAAGAGAATGACCTTTCGCCAAAAGTTTTAGTTCGTGTCTCTAAAACAGAGAATACAACAATGAGCAGAAATTGTATGGCAACGTAAACAACAAAGACAATGTAAATACGCAATTTCTTTTTTACGATGAATGTATCAATTGTATAAACGTTCTATTATTTATAAATAATCTGAAAGTAGGAAAAACAGGAAGACTAGGGTAAGGGAATGCATGCAATTCATTCAACAATTTATCCCTAATTACAAGGATCGAAAATAAGTGGCATGCCACTTGGATAATATAGAACGCCTTTTTTTCTTTTTTTTCTTTTTTCATTACCGGAATTTATTGTTCATCGAAAGTCTATAATTTTCAAGAAACATTTAAAATCATTTAAAAAATGAATTAGTTTCATGAGATAGTTTGAATGTCATTCAGACTTTACAAAAGGTAAGAGAAAACAAGCAATTCATTGGCACATTATCCCTTTTTAAAGGGAACGAAGTCAAGTGTCAAGCCACATAATATAAATAAGATGTAATTTTTTTATTTATTTATTTATTTATTTATTTATTTATTTATTTTTGTTGTTGATTTGTTTATGTTTATGTTGTTTTTAAACTGAGTGGAAAAAATAAATTCATCTATAAATAGCCCAAACTAGGGTCATGAGTTGTTTTTAGGCTTACTATAAATAAAAAGTGGTAGAATTCTAGCAAACTATTGAAATTGTATCCCTAAATGTAGGGACCGAAGTCAAGTGGCGTGCCACTTTCATAAAAAAAATTTTTTTTATTTTTTTATATTTTTTTTTATAAAATTTATTTATGAAATTACATACATATTTTATATTAATTGACAAATAAAATAAAATACAAATATTTGATTATAACAAATAAAATGTACATTATATATTATTTCTTAAACGTAAAAACCTTAATTATCTTCTGTTATGTTTAATATCATGTTTTGAATTGTTTGTCTAAACATGTGTTCTAGTGTTATGTTTGTGTAACTGGGTTATGCCAAAAAGCCTTAAGTCTGTGATGCCATATGTGTTTTCTGTACTTTGAAAGTATTTTTAAGCTTAGTGTTTGTTGTTTCTTGTTTATAGAGTCTGGTATTATGTTTAGTGTTATTGCTTTGTCTATATCTACCTTGTGTATTGTGCCTGCTTGTATGAATTGTTGGAGTGTGTTTTTAGTTTGTAAAATTGTATTGCATTTGAGATATCTGATATATAATCGCCCTAAGTATGCGTGTGTCTCCCCGTTGAAAGGCGCGCAAAAAGGTGCTCGAAAGGCGCGCAAAAAAGGTGCGCAAAAAAGGCGCGCAAAATTATTATAAATAAATTAAAAATTTTCGCCGTAAAAAAAACATTATATGACGGCATTGCTTTAGCTAGAACGTCAATTACCGAAACAACGCACGAACCTGTGACGTCAGCATTTGTGTACACACAAACACACATTTGTTTTGAGTCTAGCATCGGCCACCAGCCTATGCGTGTGTGTGTCTCCGTTATAAATCATGATGTAAGTCACCACCAACCGGTTGATGTCGGTGTGTCGGTCTTCGGTTCTTGACCCACTGCCAACTGCATTGCTGCGCCGCATTCAAGTTACGACACCGTTCTCCTACGCCTGTACCCATCGTCAATGTCACGTTCGCATTGCTTTATTATTTCTTCTTCAACTCCACAAATTTACAAACCTTCGCATGTTGCCACGAGACAAATATGCCTCGAAAAAAGAACATTCGATGAAGCCGAAATTGCCGATCGAAAACGTCGCAGAAACGAAACTAACAGGAATCGAAGAAGAACAGAAACACACGAGGAGGCATCCCGGCAACGAGTAACGCGAAACCAACGCGAAAGCCTTTTTGGGTTCCACATGCACAGGCAGTCTCATGCAATTATCAGACTCCAAGTTCATCTCCTTGGCGAGCAATCAGTAGTTTTTATTACTGATAACGTTGAGGCTGCAGCACAGAACGCAGCTTCGAGAGACACTACTTTAACGGCATGGTTCAAACTAAATCAACAATACCAGATGGCTACAGGTATACTGTACTATACACACTGACATACCTGAACATTATGTTTTTCACGAGAGGACCAGAACATGGCAGAGAAGGCAAAGGGATTCTGACAGAATAATTTGTCGTATGTACTCTGTCAGTTTAGTGTCAGACATTCAGCGCTTCTGCTTGCGCTTACTTCTCCTTCATGTGCCAAGCTGCAACTTCCTTTGAGGACCTTCGGACCGTCCATGGTATTACATATCCAACATTCAAAGAAGCTGCACAACACCGAGGCCTCTTCAATGACAAGCAGGTCTGGGATATGACGTTACATGATGCAGTTCCCAAAAAGAGACCCGCTCTCCTACGGGAATTATTTGCACATATGTGCCTGCTCGCATCTCCTTCAAATATTCCACAATTGTTCCAGAAATATAAAGAATACTTTTATGAAGATTTTACGTTGCAGTTTCATCACAAAGTGAATTGCAAACACTGTCTCAATTTGGCCATTACTGATATTCAATTGATCTTTATTGCTGATAGGAAAACCTACTAGAATTTAGGTTTACCAGTTCCACCAAGTCACGTGGAAGACATACATGACAGCGTTTTTGATTCGGTCCAACAGCTCAGCAAAGCAATAGACATGGTACGGGGTCTCAAGGAACAGCAGAGACACGCATTTGATGAAATTATCACAACCGCAGCAAATGATCATCTTCGTCATAGGTGTTACTTTCTTGACGGACCTGGTGGCAATGGTAAAACATATTTGTACACAACCTTGCTTGCATCTTTTAGAGTGGAACAGAAGATTGCTTTAGCTACTGCATCAACTGGAATCGCGGCCAATTTACTGTAAAGTGGTCGAACGTATCATTCCCAATTTTAACTTCCCGGCCCAATTATCGACACCTCAACCTCCAGAATGAGAATGACCTCCTCCGATGCTGACATTCTCCGAAGAGCCACAATAATCATTTGGGATGAATCCATGATGGCCTCTAAGGATGCATTGAAATGCGTGAATAAACTCTTACAAGATATCATGCAAAATGACAAACCTTTCGGAGGAAAAACCATTCTCTTGGGTGGGGACTTCAGACAAACCTTGCCCGTTGTTTCTCATGGAACCAGGTCCACCATTGTCGAAGCGAGTATTAAGTTTACCGATCTTTGGTCTAATTTTACAATTCTCACATTGACAAGTAATGTGCGATCTATTGATCCAGAATTTACGTCTTGGTTAATTGAGCTAGGCAAAGGAACATTAAACAATGAACATGGATTGAACGAGAATATGTTTGAAGTTCCAGCCCATATGGGGTGCACAGGATCTATTGTTTCTGAAATATTCGGTGAACGACTTCTATCCAGAGATGCGGAAGAATTTGCAAATAAGGCTATTCTCTGCCCTACAAATGCCGATGTGGACCTTATCAATAGTCAGGTTCTGCATTTACTTGAAGGAGAACCCAGGACATACTTAAGTTCCGACTCCATCGACGACTGCACGCCAGATGATGAAAACAATTATCCCGTGGAATTTCTACAACAATTGGCACCTTCGGTAATGCCGCTTCATCAATTCACAATAAAAGTCGGAGCAATTATAATTCATCTTCGCAATTTGAACACTAAACGAGGTCTATGCAACGGCACCAGATTGGTGTTTAGGGACCTCAAACCCAACCTCATCATAGCTGAACTTCTGTCCGGAAGTGACAAAGGTCGAAATCTATTCATTCCACGCGTGGACATTGCCCCGAAAGCCACATACTTGCCTTTCATTCTACGGAGAAGGCAATTCCCTGTGAAGTTAGCTTTCAAAATGACCATAAACAAATCGCAGGGTCAGACACTGGATAAGGTCGGTATCTACCTACCACAACCTGTGTTTAGCCATAGGCAATTATACGTTGCTTTCTCCCGTGTACGCAGATCAGCAGATGTCAAGGTTTATGTGGCAGATGGTCCTAAACAAGGGAAACTGCTCCACGACAGCTCCACCTGCTACACTAAAATGAGGTGTACAAGGAGATCTTTCATATTTAGCTGTTCATATCGTATTGTGTTCATGGCAATAAAAGATACAAGTTCATTTTATTTGAGTACTAGCCGGGTTACCCGGCGTCGCACGATTAAAATAATAGTCAACAGATTTTTTAAAAAAATATTTCAATTCATTCATTGAAAAACAATTTAAAAAATAAATTGAAATGTAATTAAAAATAAGTACATGTAATTTATATATTGCTTATATTAAGGCTTGTCGATAGACTATATTTTTGGTTTTTCCGTCTGGTGCAAAAATGAAAAGATTTGTTGGTGACCCAACTCTAGAACATGCCACATATAGCTGTCCGTGGGCAAAGCATGCTTCCTCAAGTACAATGCCTGCCACTTTTAAAGACTGTCCCTGTGCCTTGTTGATAGACATGGCAAATGCAAGCCTGATTGGAAACTGGAGGCGCTTGAAATCAAAAGGCATATCTGTTGGTATGAGTGGAATTCTTGGGATGAAGACATCTTCTCCTTTGGCGCAGCCTGTCAAAATTGTGGCTTCTATTACATGAGGTAAGAGATGCTTGATGCTCAATCGTGTTCCATTGCATAGTTTAGGGGGATCCAAATTTCTCAGAAGTATGATAGGAGCTCCGATTTTAAGTTCCAAGTTATGTGATGGCATGCCAGGAGGATCTAATGAATTCAAAAATTCTGTTGGATAGTAAACAGCTTGGGCCGGATCTGTAACCGTATCAATAGATTTGTAGTTGTTTGAAATGCCTGGTAGAAAATTTTGAATTTGAGAATTGATGCTGTTGACACTTGAATTCTTTGGAGCAAGAATGGCCCTTTCGCACAACCACTCAGGATTTTTAAACTGGTCTTGGATGTTTGGAAAAACGGCAAGTTTCAACTCTTCAAGTGACTTTGCTACAGTGCAAAAATTTGATGGGAAAGAAACTGTTCCTGATGCTGGGTCTACCTGCCACTTTCCATCGCCAAGTTGAAGCAATTGATGTGAGAAGTAGCCTGCTGCATTATCTCCATGTAAATGGACTCTCATGTTGGTGGTCAGAGTCATTTTCTTGACCTGTTTCCACAGAGTTGAAGCTTTGAGGAAGGCATTCAACTCATCGCTTGGTGTTGACCTTGGAATGACAGGCAAAGTTTGTCTAAAATCTCCAGCTAATACCACAACTGTTCCTCCCATTAGTTTTGTGTTTCCTTTTAAATCCTGAAGAGTGTTGTTCAAGGCTTCAAGAGCTCGCTTGTGTGACATTGTACACTCATCCCAGACAATGAGAGAACACTGTTCTAGTACCTTGGCCTTTCCTGATCCTTTTGATATGTTGCAGGTTACATTCTCAGAATGGTTCATGTTCAAAGGTAACTTGAAGGCAGAATGAGCTGTTCTACCCCCGGCAAGCAATGTTGATGCTATGCCAGAAGAAGCAACGGCTAGAGCAATACCTTTGTCTCGTCTGATTGTAGCCAAGAGCAAATTGATCACAAATGTTTTACCTGTACCTCATGGAGCATCAAGGAATATGATTCCACCTTTTTTTGAGGTAACCAGTTCTAAGATGTGAATGTAGGCAGCTCTTTGATCCTCAACTAAACGTGGTTGATTTTCTGAGACATAGGCCATCAATTCATTTGTGTTATAATTTTGTTCTCGTAGAATTTCACTATTCTGAAGATTGTTTTCATTTCTTTGAGGCGTTGGTAACCCAAACTGGTCAAGGTTCCTTCCTGACATTGATACACACAAATCCTCCAACAACATAAGACACCTTTTGTAAATCTCATTAGAGAACTCAATTAGCAGTGTTTGATTCTCTCTCTTGGTTTGCAACATAATGTCCTCACTCAAATATGTTTTAAATGTATCCCAGAGAGCAAGTGGATTAGAAACAGAGCATGTTGTCAGCAAAATTGAAAACAGATGTCTCAAACGGGTAGGTGATTGAGATGTACACGCCTCCTCCATGGTCAAGACCCAATGGTGATCGTTTTCTAGTAGCCCTTGCATTTGGCAAGCTTCCCTAAATGTAGCACACACATGACCATCAACAGTTTTTAAGTCAGTGTAGGATGTTGGTCCTCTAACAACATGAAGTAGCATCCTCAAAAAGAAGCATTCTGCATTAGATGGGTGAACGGTGTACACACGTCCCAATGCATCTGAAGATTTTATCCCTGGATGATATTCAACATCTGCTCCTTGTTTTCGGCGTTTAAATAATTTTTGAGAAGCATTCCAAGTATAGTACCTTGGAACAACACAATAGAGAATGGTTTTTGCAAAGTCGTCTTGTTGGCACAGTTGAAAAAAAGCTGTCAAAGTTGTTCTTGGTGGCTCCAGAATTTGATGATATATATTTTCTTGGTTGAAGTATACTCTTTGCCCATTTTCAAGATGAACACTCAAGTGAACAACTGTTGGATACCGTTCATGAATTTGGAAATTCAAAATTCTCCAGACTGCTTCATTACTGCTGATGTAACGACCCATTAGAAATTTTTGCACCTCATCTGGATTCTCTTGGTTTCCTTCAAGACCAAAAACGGCCTGGTCACTTCCTTTATTGACGTACTTGCAGATGTATTTGATGGCCTTGACAGATTGGCAAGATTCGACATTTATGTGAGCTTGAAACATTTTTGTCAAAATTGGAGTGTAGGGAACCACCCATCTGTTGTCCATTTCTATTTCTTGATATGTTGAACCAACCTTCATTTTGATTTTTGCAGTAAAACCACCATCTCCTGGTTTACGGCGTCTGTACACAGGATAGCCATCTTCACCAGTTTTAGTTTCTTGTATCAAATTCCTTGGATATTTTTTTGAGCATTTCCCATCAACCATGCAAGCAGAGTTTCTGTTCAAGTTTCCACAGGGTCCATGCAGCATATTTTTCACAACAATTTCAAACAAAAAATTATCTTGTGTAGAGTTTGGTATTTCTGCTGAGATTACATTGTCAATTTGATTAGGTCGTAATTTTTTCATCAGCCAGATTAGGATGTGTGCATGGGGTAAGCCTCTCTTCTGCCATTCAATTGAGTACATCCAGCATCTCGTTTCACCATAGACATGACTTTTTGTAATGACTCCCATTAATTTTGATAGTTTTCGTTTGAAGACTCTAGCAACCAAATCATGTCGATCCACTGCTGATTGGCCAGGTAAAAGATGAGCCTGAATTTCTTGCCATAGTGGATTGCATGTAAAGGTGATAAACAAATCTGGCCTTCCATAATTTCTGACATAAGTCATAGCATCTTGAGTGTACTCATGCATGTGTCTTGGACTTCCTGTAAATGTTGCTGGCAAGATAACCATTTTCCCCAGATCATTTGGATTGGCATCATTTGCAATGGCATCTCTGAGGTGAATGTAGTCTTCAACTCTCAGCTTCTTTTGATTTAGACGGATGTAGAGCAAGCGTTCACTTTCAATTTTCGCGTACATATCTACGATGAATTGATGGAACAGCTGTCTAAATTTCAAGAGATGGTTATCTTCACCACTGCGAATCATGATTCGATATGCATAAAAGTCCATTGCTGTAACCTTTTTACCCAAAACATTGTTTCCCGTGTCTGGGTTTGTCTGAGGAATGCCAAAGGAGTACCCATCTTCACCTTGCCAAAACATTAGGGGGATATTGCAGAGCATCATAAGAGCGATGAGTTTCTGCAACTCTTTGGAGAAGGTTGTTTCGCTTTTGAAGGACAATGTCACGTCTGTCAAATTCATTTCCTACCATGACAATGGCCACTTCATCAAATGTTGGTACATTGAACCGCCTTTGGTGTTCATGTCTTGGTGCTTTGTCAGCTCGTATCACAACTTTGTATTCATCAGTTGGCATTCTTTCTAGAGCTGTCTTGAAAATTTGAAGGTAGGCATTGTTTGCATGTAGGAGTTCTTGCAACTCCAAAACAACATTTTGTTGCAAGTCTGGAAAGTTTGCACATCTTTGTTGGACTTCTCTAGCTTGGTCTCCCATGAAATAGATCTGCAGAAACTGTGGTTCGCCTTCAGCTGGCAGCAGAGATCCAGCCCTGTGATAAATTTGGCCTTGAACTTTAAATGTTGGCATGAATCCTTGTTCACGAATTTCTTTGCTGGCACCAAAAGATGTCATTTGAAAGCATGAGTTGTATTTTCTGATGTTGGCTAGGAAGCGTTTAGACGTTTGAGATACACCTTGAAGCAAATGATCAAGTGGCTCAGGTGGATGTTGCAGAGTCTCTAGTTTAACTTTGCCATTTGAACAGCACATTCCAGGGTGCTCATCTTTCCATTTAAATGCACTGCAATGCTTGCAGATCAAGTTCATCTCACCAATGTTGACCTTTTCATGTTGATGGTATGGAATATCTGGGTCATATTGATGAGCAGCACCTTTTAGGTCTTGCTGCATTTCATTTCTTCTTCTGTTTAAATTTCCATTTCTCTGGTCTGCAAGTCTTATTTGGGTTTGTTTTTTTGTTTCATTTGCTCTTCTCATTGAAGATCTGACTCTTTTTTCATCAAGTCTTGCCTGTGTTTGTTTATTGGTTTCATTAGCTCTTCTGATTGAAACTCTTTCTCTCTCATCATCAAGTCTTGCCTGTGTTTGTTCACTGGTTTCATTAGCTCTTCTGATTGAAACTCTTTCTCTCTCATCATCAAGTCTTGCCTGTGTTTGTTCACTGGTTTCATTAGCTCTTCTGATTGAAACTCCTTCTCTCTCATCATCAAGTCTTGCCTGTGTTTGTTCACTGGTTTCATTAGCTCTTCTGATTGAAACTCTTTCTCTCTTATCATCAAGTCTTGTCTGTGTTTGTTCACTGGTTTCATTAGCTCTTCTTATGGAACCTCTTTCTCTCTCATCATCAAGTCTTGCCTGTGTTTGTTCACTGGTTTCATTAGCTCTTCTGATTGAAACTCTTTCTCTCTCAACAGCAAGTCTTGCCTGTGTTTGTTCATTCGTTTCATTTTCTCTATGTAAGGCTTGCTTCTTTGCCGTTTTAGAAACACGACCTAATTGAGTTTTTCTTTTTGGGGGCATGATTTCTCTGAAGAAAGATTGGAACATAATAGCTTATATATTGTTTTAGTGTACAACTGCTTTTAAGTATTTCCCTTTGTTAAAACTTTCTTCTTAAATACCATACTGAAGGTTCCCCCCCCCCTTTTAGCATCAATAAACTTATAAGTAACTTAGATAAATAAGTAACTTATAAGTAAATTATTAAATTAGTTTAAATTTTGCTACCCCATGACTATTTGTTTAATTCGGACACATCAATTGTGTTTAGACATTTGTAAAACAGGTGAAGTGTTAATTTAAGTTTTGGATATATAATTTGTTTAGTGATATTTTGTATTGATTATAAGATCCAAAAAAAAATATTCAGAAGAGATTTATTTAATTTAACCTTCACAAGATCAATAAATATATGTATTTAATTCATCCTTCTTAACATCAATGAACAGATGAATTTAATTTATTCTATTAGCACCACTAAATGGCTGAAAGGTATTAGATAAGCTAATATATAAACTTGTTTACTACTTCAAGTTTGGTTAGGTAGGGTTAGTTATAGTAAAATCTTAAAAAACACATTCTAAAGAGATTAATTTCATTTGTTCTTCTTAAGAATGTCAAGTTCTAATGATTTTTATGACTCACAAGGCTTCAACTCAATAAGTAAAAACACCATCAGAAGAATCAATATTTTAATTGAACAAAGAAATCCTTCAAGGCAAAATAATAACAACACTGTGCGTGCTCTCCGCTACAAAATCGTCCCTCTAGCATATCTCTCTATTGACGTCATCCCACACCAAACTACGTCACACCAAGCATGTGTCAAAATAGTGCGCACTGTGCAACAGTCAAACATTGACATTCCCAAAGCGGGAAAACCCCATCTAATATATAAAGATGAAAGTTTGTTTGTTTGTTTCTTTTGTTTGTTTTGTTACTCATAGAATGCCACACCGTTGGACCTAGGTGCTGAAATTTTGCATGGGACCCTCATTTGACCCGGGACAGGTCATAGGCTATGTAGTTTTTTTCTTATATAAAAAACTGACTCATCACTAATTGAATTCTCCAACTTCGCGTGTAGGTAGAAGCATGAAACTTTGGGAAGTTGTTGAGTAGCCTCTCACGACGATCATTTGCGTAAAAAAGTTGCAATTCAGTCATGGGGGCCGGGGGCACAAAGACGTTTTTTTCATTATATGGGCTATATGAAAATTGATATTTAAATATTTTTTTTGCTCGTTACCACCACGGAAGTGTACTTAACAACCACCCAGAGTTTTATGCTTCTAACTACACGGAATTAGTGATCTTTAGGTTCACTTGTGTTAAGTTTAATGACTTTCTTAATAAGTTCGTTAGCTAAAGTTTAAATAGTTAATTTGTTTAGCTTATGTAAACATAAAATTATGTAAACATGAAATGACAACATAGGTCCTAGGCCTTTATATGCATGTCAAGATCATTGATTCTTATTTTTAATAAGTAAGTTTATAGTAATGAGCAAGTTTTATTATGTTGTTGAAAATATTCAAATAGTTATTTGTTAAGTATGTATGTGTATGCAACGATTTACTTTCTTCTTATTTTTTTGTATTTCTCTTGATTAACTTCATTTAGTGCCCTCCCCTTTTCTATACTAATAAAAGCCTAAGCCCCCTCTCACTAATGGTCCAACTTCCCATTTGACTAAAAGTCTGTAAAATTTACGAATCATACTAAAAACAATTAAGCACGACTCAACTCTGAACTAAAAGTAATTAGTAAAAATCGCCCTTTATCTAATTTCCAGAAACAAAAACAGGAATTTTTTTTTACAAAATATAATGTCTTATCTCAAAACGGGAATCAAAAAAGAATTGTATCCCTTGGTGAAACAGCAACATATAAGATTTTGGAATCCATCGCTAAATGGACCGTTTTGTAGAAAGGGACAAAAGTGAACAAATTATAGTCAATTTTTAGTCAATTAAAGTTAATTTAAAGGCGGGCGCTTAAAATGAAGTCTTATAATGCAGTACTGCTCCAAAAATAAATTGTATACTTTTTGATAGTCTTTATTTATTAGTGTTTTAATATGGAAATGATATATAATGCTTTTTTTTATATTTGTCTCTATGTTATACGATTTAAATTTACGGCTTTTATGTAATAGGTATAATTTTAAAAAAGAATTCAAGTATGTTTTGGACCATGTTTCCCGATGGGACATCATAGTTTGTAAATTATATTTCAAACAACAGATTTAGTTTCTGCAAAATAAATAAATTATTTACGAAATAGGAAAAAAAGATGCTATGTTTGACTAAACATCTATTTTTAAAATGGCTTTTGTTATTCCGCAACAGCGTAATGACCATGGCATATTCAATTCGCCGCCCAACTTAATTAATTGCTTATAGGTTCACTTGTATTGAGTTTAATATGCTTATGTTTATAAGTCCGGTAGAAAGGTTTAAATTGTAAATTTATAGAGCGTATGTAATAAAAAAAACACAGCATTGGTCGTAGGCTTTTATATGCATGTAATATTCCTTGATGATTTACGTTAATAATTAAATTTAAGGGATTGAGCAAGTAAAATAAGCAAGAAAAATTAATATAGAACACGCATCAAATTTTAAGAAAAACAAACGTATAGTTCCTCTAAATTACGATTAAGCTTTTTTGACTTGGGCAATTTCTTTTATTTGTTTAAATTAAAATTTGAGTCATTAGAAACAACATAATAAAACTCTTAATTTAAAAATAAATACCATACATCGTGTGACAAATGTAATGAAATAGTGTTAACAGATCTATAATATCAAGAAAGTATTTGTATAAAAGGCCACTGTTTTGTACCGCAAGGCCAAAACAAATATGAATGTTATTATAATAAAATTACACTGCTCACTTTTAGATGCGTACACGAAAAGGTGCGCACCGTAATTTGACAATAAAAGATTTTTGAAAGCGCACAGCTAAAAATAAAGTATTGTAAAAAATAACGCACCAAAATGAACTCGTTTTGAATGCCCGCATGAAGCTGTTCAATATCGAAATGAGAATTTATTTTGTCTTTATTTGGCTCTACATTTTCTGATTATGGGCCCCCTTACCCTAGGGGTGGTCACCTGGGGTTGAAACATAGCCTACGACCTGTCTAGGGTCGAATGAGAGCCCCATGCAAAATTTCAGCATCCTGGGTCCAACGGTGTAGATTTCCATTGGTAACAAACAAACACACAAACAAACAAACACACAAACTTTCATCTTTATATATTAGATTTCGTACATCTCTTTGTTATTTATTTTCATATCGTATTGTGTTCATGGCAATATAGGCCAAATGTTATTTTCTATTACAGTACTTCATACATTTCTTTGTTATTTCTGTTCATATATCGTATTCTCTTCATGGCAATAAAGGCCACGTGGTTTTTTCTATTTCAGTATTTGGTATATTTCTTTATTATCCCTTCTGTGGGGTGGGATTTCTTTCTGCCAGCTTCAGCAGGCTTTTGAACTAGTAAATATATATATATATAGTACGCCTTTTTTGCACTTATTACGGTAGTTTAGTCTTTACTGTAACTTAAAACAAGCATGTATTTTTATGTTATTAAATAAATTTATCGTTTTTTATACTTTAAAAATAAATACGTTTTTTTAGATTATTAATTTTTTTTAAATTTATATTACAGTGCGATTTTTTAATTTAGATTTAATAAAACCTTTGCGAAACACAAAATGTTTATGTTATATCTCTTAGTTTTAAATTTCTAATTTAATGGATGCTCTAAATATAAATTACGATTTTCACATTAATTTTTTTTTAGTTTTGTTCACACAAACTTATGATAAATACAAGTACTTCAGCACCGGTGCTTTTGTGTGCACCATTTAATGGAAACACAATATCAATGCACGTTCAAAATGAATATATTAATGTGTAAACATAACGTGTCCTCTCCATAATATGCCTTTTTGTCCATTTTTATAGTAAAGGATATTTTATTGCATGTGTGTAAGTGTGTATATAGTTATTTGAAAACTCTCAATATTGTTAGTACCATGTGTGTATGTGTGTATATAGTTATTTGAAAACTCTCAATATTGTTAGTATTTTTTGTACCATGTGTGTATGTGTGTATATAGTTATTTGAAAACTCTCAATATTGTTAGTACCATGTGTGTATGTGTGTATATAGTTATTTGAAAACTCTCAATTTTGTTAGTACCATGTGTGTTTGTGTGTATTTTCTAAGAACTTTCACAAAACTAACTATTAAATTAAATAACCCGTAAAAACAACGTTTTTGACTATAAATCCCTTATATTTTAGAATAAAAGTATTGATAATGTTCAAATATAAAAAAAAATTAATGAATGCAATGATTGTACATAGATAATTTTACATCAATTTAATGTTTTATAATTTGGAAAAACTATAAAATTGATAACTATCAAACTAATAATGATATTAATGAAAAGTTTATAGACACTATAAATACCATAAACCTTGAACAGACAGTTAAAAAAGCTAAAAGGAAAAAATAAAACATTGGTTTTTTTCTGAACAAATGGACCATTATTAGTGATAGACTTTGAAATAATTCCTGGACTCTGTGACCATGATATTGTTAGGGTAACCAATACAATAAAAAAATAAATAAATAAGATACATAGAAGAATAATCTATCTTTGGTATGAATGTAATTCAATAAAATTACACCAATCAGCGACTAAGTTCCAACAAAATTTCCTAAGTAAATTTCACACAAATAGTACATTAGAAGAAAGTTGGAAAGATATATAAAAACAAATCTAAAAAATATAATGGATGAGATTGTTGCAAAAAAACCAAACTATCATCTAATAAAATTATCAAATGCTGGTTCAATTCTAAACTAAAAATGATATCCAAACAAAGAGATATCTTATGTAAGAAATTTAAGTCTACAAATTTAAAAAGGATACACAAATAATACTTAAAGATTAAACACTTGACACAAAAACTTGGTCGAAACCTACAAAATAAATATATAAACAATGTAATTTCTAAAGATAACACATATTTTGCATCATAATCTTTTGCCTCAGGCGAAAAGTACGTTTTAATAAATTTAAATAAAATGGAAGAAATACGTAGCATAACTGTAGACGATATCGGTATACATTTAATTTTAAAAAAAAACTTTAACATAAACAAAGCCACTGGCCCAGATAAATTGCCTGTAAGGTTATTAAAAGAACTTAGCAATGCATTGTCCCCAATCCTTGCAGTTCTTTTTCAAGCTTCTCTAGGATTTTAAATTATCTAACGTAACTCCACTCTTTAAGAATGGGCATAAATCAGACCCTGGTAATTAAAGACATGTATCACTTAATTGTACCACCTGTAAATGACTAGAACACATAATATATAATAAAATAGTTAACCACCTAGACGAATAGAATGCCCTATGCCCACATCAACACGGCGTTAGAAAAAAAAGATAATGTGAAACACAATTAATAGGCTACATAGATAAACTATCAAAATGCTTAGACAATAATGATCAAATATATAAAATGTTGATAAAATTTTAAAAAGAATTTAACAAAGTTCACCACGTTAGTTAACTTTACTACATTGGAATCTCAGGCCCCTTACATTTACATCACTGGATCCAAGACTTCCTTGTTGGTATAGAGCAAACTTTAACAATTAATGGATCTAAATCTGCACCAATAAAGGTTAACCCATGAGTTCCACAAGGAACTGTGCTAGGTCCCCTACACTTTTTAATTTATATAAATATAAATGATTGACCCAACAACATCTCAACAGAAACAAAAGTTAGGTTAGTTGCTGATGATTTTATAATCTATAGAACAATAAATTAAATCAGAACAAGCTAGCACAATTTTACAAAACGACTTAGATGAATTGATAAAATGGGAAACTAACTGGAGTATGTCTTTCCACCCGGAAAAGTGTCAAATGTTAAGAGTAAAAATGAAAAACTAGAAAAAATTTTAAAAAGAGCTGCCAGATATATTACTGGATACTATTCAAAACTGACAATACTAACACCATTAGGTAAATCATTAAACCTTGAAACACTAGATGACAGAAGAACCAAGAGTAAATTAGTATAAATACATAAAGCAATTAATTGTAACTTAGAAATACAACACAAATATAAATTAATACAACCCTCAGATAGACATAAGGATAAAAACACCTTTCTTATTCCTTATGCAAGAATAAACTCATACAAAGTTTCATTCTTCCCATCCGGAATTCTGGCGTGGAATGGGTTGCCTGAAGAAACCAGGAAAACCAACACTATATCAAAATTAAATACTCTAATAATAATGCAGGACTAAACACAAACCATAGATAATCGTAGCACGCAATAATCTTCTGTATAGTAGGAGCGTCTGTAAAAGATAAGATAAGCTCTCTTATCTGACTGAACTTAATTCATAAATGTATTTTTCAAATAGATATATATTTTTTAAATGAGAGTCATTTTTATAATCATAAATTAAGGGCATTTATTTTTAGGATATTTGATTAATTTCCTTCTTGTACTTTATGCCACTGCCAACTCACAGCACCATTTGTAGAAAAATATGTTGCTAATTTATCTCTAACAGTTTCAGCTTCATGAGCTGTGTGACCCATCACCATTTTGGGCATAAGCCCAGTCATTCCTTGCCTGGCATTTACAACAGGAAGACAGTACTTGGTGTCACATCTTTGTCTAAGATAATTGTGTAATGTTACACAACAATAGACCACATGTTTTGCCTTTTCTGGTTCTAACATGAGTGCTCTTTTTAGAATTTGAAATCTATTTGCAAGAATGCCAAAGGCATCCTCTACAATTCCCTTGGCCCTTGAACATCTATAATTAAATACACTTTTCGTTAATGTTAAGTTTCTTTTAGCATAAGGCTTCATAATATATTTTTGTAATGGAAATGCCTCATCAGCTACAATTACAAAAGTCAAATCCCCATCAATGCCTTCAATCGGCTGATCTGGTGGAATGTTAAGTTTATTGCTCCTCAGAGTTTCAGCTAAACCTGAATTTTCAAAAACTGAACCATCCGGTACTCTTCCATTGCATCCTATATGTACATAAAGAAATTTGTAATCAGCATCCACTAAGCCCAAAAGAATTATACTGAAAATATTTTTATAATTATAATATTGAGATCCACTATTTTTAGGCTTTCTAATAGCTATGTGTTTCCCATCTAAGGCACCAATACATTGTGGGAAATTCCATCTGTTTTCAAATTCTTTAGCAATATGAGCTCACTTTTCTGGAGTATTGGGTACCTGAAAATATAAATGCACATTCTCGTGTCAATTTTAAATATTTATGTAAATGCATTTCATAAAGTCATTTAAATATCGTATTTCAGAAAAGCTCTGCTCAATTACAAAGTACAAGCCATGACATTGAGGAATGTATTGATGAAACACAATCTGTTATGAGTGATGGCACTGACATTTTGTAAAAAGACCTTGACCTAGTCAATAAAGAAAATGAATTTAATTCAGTTAACTTTGATACATTCCTTGTTTCAAATAATCACATGTTAAATTTTAATAGAACCCAACCATCAAATGATAAAATAAAAGCTAATGAAATAAATCCACCTAATGCTCTTGTCAAATGTAATGATATTTTAGATACTTTATCTAATAAATTAAATGAGTCAGGAAGTAAAGATGGGAGATTAACAGGTAACAAAATATTTTGTCAATTTGTTGAAACAGCTTTAGACCAAATTTCAGATTTAAAAAAAACTAAATGAAGCAAAGTATGAGATTCATACTACTCTTATTAACATTTTGAGAAATTAAAATGGGCGAATTTAATTTCATGATTAAAATAAATTAAAAATTGCGATATAGAATTTTAAAATTTAAAACAAAAAGGTGTGTAAAATATTATATTTCAGACAAATTAAACACTTCATCTCAATTGTATGTAGCCCTATAATTCTTCATGTCACAGATCACTGCACATATAAATTATTGGCCTATGATTCTTGTCAAATGCGTAGGTAATGCAATACCTTATTGCTTGATAGATTCGCCATTCACAACTACCTGGCTAAATATCAGTTTTTCAAGTCTTTACCATTAAAATAATTAAGTTGCTTATCTTATTTATCAGTGCCATAGTTTTTATAATTACTTCCTTACCACTAAAGTCTACAGATGCAACAATGGGTGACAGATTGTATTGTCATAATGTGACTCATATTGATATGAATTTATGTTCTGTAATTTTTTTCTTTAACACTTCAATAAAAGCATATGGAAGCAAAATTAATGTTAGTGATCAATGTTTTTTTATAATATATCTATGTTCATTAATTTTGTTAGTATGTACAGTAATATTGAAATTCATGATCTTATAAGTTACATAATGTTTAAAAAGAATCAGTAATTACAGTAAATATATTTTGAATTTCACTGTGATAACATTTAAATTTAAAATTGTTACTTTTATTTAATATTTTAACCAATTAAGTTATTAAAATAATATTAATCTTTTATATTGTGCTGCTTTTTTTCTATAATTTTGAAGCTTGTTATACTTGTTATTGAATTACTTTCTATCATTATTGAAACATAAACTCACTTTGATGTCACTGTCAAGAACAGACGAGATAGCCATGCATGTTTCTATGACAATTTCAGACACGGTACTCTTGACAACTTTATGGTACAGGCCTAAATCCTGAAATGCCATCCCTGTTAAAAGAAAAAGACATTTATTTTAAAAGTATGTCAGTTCAACATATGACATTCATTAGAGAATGTTTGGCTATTTAAACTATGTTTATTAAACAAAATTTTAATATTTAAAAAAAAAGATTAATTTCATATGATTGATAAATTTTAAACATGAGTATACTGAAACATTCATTGTTTTCTGACTTTTATATTGACTTATTGTTTTACTTATATTGACCTATTGTTTTACTTATATGGACCTATTGTTTTACTTATATTGACTTATTGTTTTACTTATGTTTGACCTATTATTTTACTTATATTGACCTATTGTTTTACTTATATGGACCTATTATTTTACTTATATTGACCTATTGTTTTACTTATATTGACATATTGTTTTACTTATATTAACTTATTGTTTTACTTATATTGACTTGTTTCACTTATATTGACTTATTGTTTTACTTATATTAACTTATTGTTTTACTTATATTGACTTATTGTTTTACTTATATTGACTTATTGTTTTACTTATATTGACTTATTGTTTTACTTATATTGACTTATTGTTTTACTTATATTGACTTATTGTTTTACTTATATTGACTTATTGTTTTACTTATATTGACTTATTGTTTTACTTATATTGACCTATTGTTTTACTTATATAAACTTATTGTTTTACTAATATTGACTTATTGTTTTACTTATATTGACTTATTGTTTTACTTATATTGACTTATTGTTTTACTTATATTGACTTATTGTTTTACTTATATTGACTTATTGTTTTACTTATATTGACTTATTGTTTTACTTATATTAACTTATTGTTTTACTTATATTAACTTATTGTTTTACTTATATTAACTTATTGTTTTACTTATATTGACTTATTGTTTTACTTATATTGACCTATTGTTTTACTTATATAAACTTATTGTTTTACTTATATTGACTTATTGTTTTACTTATATTGACTTATTGTTTTACTTATATTGACTTATTGTTTTACTTATATTGCCTTATTGTTTTACTTATATTGACCTATTCTCTTAATATATACAGAGGGGGGAGAGAGTTGTTTAGTTAACGGTATTTTGCATACAGGGAGGATGGGGGGGTGGGTTCCTCGACTGAGTGTAAACGTACGGACAACCAATTTAATTTGCATAATAATAAGCATAATAACGTAAACTGCTCAGCCTGCAAACGTCTTTCAATACCAACTGATTGAAATCTGATATGTAATAATGTTTTATAATTTAATGCAAACAAAATTCTGAACTTTTTAAATTACTTTGAAGTAAACTAACATTTGATTCAGATCAAACGTCCAGACATAACTGAAATAAGTACCCAAAATATATCCATCTGATTTATAAGGCCAGTACATAAATGAAGTCAAGCTATAGGGAGGGGTAGTACGAAAACATGGCTTTTTGTGAGTATTTAAATATGGGCCGTACATAAAGTAAGTCACGCTATTTTTGGACCCACCACCCCCCAACGCCGTTTGAACGTGACCTACCTTATGACCGGCCCCATACATTTTACATTGATTTTATTTGTTCATTTAAAAAAAAATCATTAAAAGCTATAGTTATTAGAATTAATATAATTTTTTTATTAAACTAACAATAAATATTATAAAAAATAATTTAGTTACAAATGAACTCTATTAATAATTAATGTTACAAATATTAATTATAAATATATTTTCTTACCTGATAAAATGTATTGAAGAGTCACAATAAATAAGTCTCATTTCTGGAGATATTGACAGCCTCAAAACGTATCATTTTTTTTATTAAAGGGCTGACACACTTTCATAATTCTTACACATTTTCTCCAGACATCTTTAAAAATCCCTTTGAAGTTAATTGTTTCATTATTTTAAGAATACTGGCTATTGACAGACACCTAAATTATTTATTTCTAAAAGTGATGCCCTACTCCAAACTCTCTTTTTACCATTTTTTTTCTGCTTTCAAATGTTCAGATTCAACATTTTGATTTACACAAGCAGTTGTTACTACTGCAATCAAAGTATTTTTAGCAAGTTGTCCTCTGCTTGCTGATGAAGATCCATATCATAACTGATATGGTTCGCCATTTATTTTGTCGCCAGCAAAATAAAAAGTTACAATATAAATATTCCTTTTAATGAATAATAATTTATTGGTTTTCGTTCTTTGTTCACTCGATATGGAGGTTGCGTAATAATACAAAAATATTTATAGTGCGTTTGTTTGATGCTTGAACAAATGCTCGCGAGCAAATGATTGAAGGTGTGGACCAACCTTAATACGAAATTCCCATTCTTACTCAAACACAAACATTATGTCACGTTTCAGATCATTTAGACATTGTTACATTTACTTAATAATTCACATTTAATTTAGTGTGCTATACATTGTTTGCATCAGGGGTTAAACTTCAAATATTTTCACAAATGTATGTCTCAGATAATAATGTCATAAGAGAATCATTATTATTATACAAGGACATATGACATGCAGTAATTTATGTGATTTCTTTCCACCAAACAATAAAAAAATAATGTATTTAAAAGCCTACTGTCAATGTGAGTTTAAACGACTAAAGCCTACTGTCAATGTGAGTTTGAAACGACTAAAAGCCTAATGTCAATGTGAGTTTAAACGACTAAAAGCCTACTGTCAATGTGAGTTTAAACGACTAAAAGCCTACTGTCAATGTGAGTTGAAACGACTAAAGCCTAATGTCAATGTGAGTTTAAACGACTAAAGCCTACTGTCAATGTGAGTTTAAACACTGCTTAAAGAAATATCAGGACACCTAATTTACAGTGACTTAAATAAATGAAACAAATGTCTCAAAAGTCTTGAACGTTACATAATATTTGAGATTAAGGAGAATGGGATTTCATCTTATGGTTTAGGTAGGAAACAAATGTACAATTGGTCATCCGACTGTTTGTAGTTAATAACTATCGTAAAAAAACATGTGTATATCGCTAGTGTATTTATAATTTATTTAGTCTACGTTAGCTTTAAACTCTTGTTAGTGTTGATTATTTAATTATTACTTTTTAATATTTCTAGAAAAATTCTACCATGAAATAGATGCATTTGATAGTAACAAAATAGCTTTTCTATTAAGTACCGGTATATATAAATGTACATGTGTTGTTTTTTTGTGTTGTTGAAAATGAAGAAATATGCATATTTTGGAGAGAACAGGTTATATTAACACATTTATATATTTAAATTAAATTGTGTTTCCCGTCAGAGACGCACTAGAAAGCACCGGTGCTGATGTTGTTAATATCACTTTGTTTTGACAAGACAAAGTGAAAATTAAATAAATGTGAAAATGTTCTTTTTTAAAAAAATCATGAAATATAAAATTAAGTCTATTAGACATAACAATAATAACTTGCGTTTTATAAATATTTCATGGTATGTAAATAACAAAAGTCGCATAGAAATTAAAAAATAAAAGCAATAATTACCTTTTAAAAATGTTTTTAATTTAAAATTCGAAACTATGAAATGTTTTTAATGACCATAATTTATATGCATGTCTTAGTGTTAGACAAATGGTTATTCAGTTTCGTGTCTATTGATAGAAAGCATTCTTTTTTATGTAAGTGGCATGCCACTTCATTTCGATCCCTATAATTAGGGATACAATGTAATTTATAGTGCCAGCATTCCCCTATACCTGTTCTCCTAAATTAATTGTGTTTATCAACGTTACAACGTATATAAAATTCGTATATTCATTTGAAAAAAAAAGAATCGCATTTTAACCTTGTCTTTGTTTTTTACATAGCTACGTAATTTCTGCTAAATGTAAAGTTCTCTCATAGTGACAACAATATTGATGTTCTTACAAAATGTGTTACTGTCATTATCTTATCGATCGGTTACAGACAAATATTTTATTTATTAGATCAGTGGTCCCCAACCTTTTTAACGCCGCGGACCACTAAAAGTTGGATAATTTTACCGCGGCCCACTAACCTGGGGGGGGGGCAAATGGGTCGGTGGGGGATGTGCTGCAGCTGCGTTGATTGTTTATACAGGTATTTAAGATTGTTTTGATTTTATAGTTTTAATTTAATTGTACTTAAACATGCATTCAAAATAAAATACAGTTACACAAAAAATGAATTAAACATTATTTAATATTTTAATTTACTAGAATGTTAAATCAATGAGAACCCTGAGCTTGTTTCTCTGCAACGAGACGGTTCCATCTGGGTGTAATGGGAGACAATGACACCCGAAGTGTGCTGCTTATGTCCATTTTATTCCGTTGTTTTGTCTTCGTTGCTGTCACTGCAGAAAACCCCGCTTCACACAGATAGGATGTCGGAAATGGCAATAGGGATTTAATTGCTTTGGTGGCAATCTCAGGATATTCCGCCATGACTTTAATCCAGAAGACTGGAAGAGTTGTTTTCTCGAACGTAGTTTTAAGGCCACCGTCATTTGCAATCTCGAGCAGTGTAACTTCTCTTGCACAGTCATGCTAGATTCGCCTGGTTTGTTGACAAATGGGTCACGAATCCATTCCCTACCAGTTCTTGGGTCTTTTGTGGTTGGGAAATAGCGCTCAAACTCTTTGAAAAGCTGAGACAGGTGATCATGCACCAACTGTGACAAAGAGTGTTCAGGCTCAGTCTCGCCTAGAATCCCAGCTAATGTTTGAAACATATCAAAAATTCCTTTGTTCACTCGCCGTTCCCACAACTCCAATTTGGCTTTAAATGCAGCTACTTTGTCAGCCAACTTGAAAACAGTTGTCATTTTCCCCTGAAGAGACAGACTGAGTTCATTGAGCTGGCTGAATATGTCACACAGGTAAGCAAGTTTTGCGACCCATACCTTGTCACTGAAATGTGCTGCCAGCGGTGACTTCTTTTGTGAGAGAAATCTTTGCAATGGCTCTCGTAATTCAAATACTCTGTTTAGCGATTTTCCTCTGGACAACCATCTTATTTCTGTGTACAAAAGGGGGCATCTGTGCTCTGCGTCCATCTCCTCACAAAGCTGCTCAAACAGGCGTGAGTTAAGGGCGTGTGCCTTGATGTGATTAATAACTTTAATGACATCAATCAATACACTGTTAAATTCTGGTGACATTTTTCGGCTGGCCAACATTTCCCTGTGAATGATACAATGCGTAGGTTCACACTCAGGTGCAACCTCCTTAATCCGAGCTGTTAAACCAGACAGTCGTCCGGTCATGGCAGCAGCTCCATCTGTGCAGATGCCGACACAAAATGACCATTTTAGTTGTCCTGACATATAACCATCCAATGACTTGAACAGTTCAGCTCCCGTGGTGTTTGTTGACTAAGATAGAGCACATAACAAATCCTCATGTACATCCTCATGATAAATATATCTCACATAAACAAGTAATATTGCCTTGTTATCGATGTCTGTAGATTCGTCAACTTGGAGTGCGTACCAAGGTGAGGAATTAATCCTCTCCAACAATTGTATCTCAATATCTTCGGCTATTTCCTCAATGCGCCTAGTTACAGTAGTAGCCGACAATGGCACATGAGCTATCTTTTTAACAGCAGCCTCTCCTAGAAGTTCATGGCAAATGTCTTTTGCAGAGGGCAAGATTAATTCTTCACCGATAGTGAATGGCTTTTTAGCCTTAGCAATGCGATTAGCCACCAAATATGAAACTCTCAGTGCGTTCTCATTTACTGAGGTGGTGGCCCTGAGAAATTTCTTCTATCCTTCATGTTCCAGTTTTTTCCTTTCAAAATACTCCATGGGCTTATCTTTTAATGCAGGGTGCATGGCGTTCAAGTGGCGATGCAGTTTTGAAGGTTTCATCGCCTCATTAGAAAGCCGATCACCGCAAAGTATGCAGAGTGGTGTTGGTATGTTGGAGTCAATTGTCTCAATAAATCCATATTTCAAGTAGGACCCATGGTATTGTCTGGTACGAGTTTTATGCTTTTTGGATGTTAAAGGCTCTTCTTCACTCTCTTCACTGGGTCTTATCTTTTACCAAGAAAACTTTTTAACGATGTCTGTTTCGAACTCATTTTTCTAATTAGTGGGTTTAATATGAGCGTTCAAGTGACCAATCTGTAAGCCGGAACATAAAAAACATAAAGGTCAAAAAGTAAATGTGAAAATATATTATTTCACTTTTATAACATATTAAATCATCATAAAAAGTATCTATTAACCGTATCAGTATAATCACAAATAGTTGTTTATTGGAAGTCATTCAAGGTGTTATTAAAAATTGTTTTTCTTAACATTCGAATTTGGCGCTATAAGTATAAGTCTAAGCTTTTATTTAAAATGTAAAGCATAAAAATGAATTAAATTATTTAAACTTACTTTATAGCTTTTTTGACACAAATAACACTCTTGGAATAATAGCGATGAAGTCACCAGAAGACACTTTGGAATCCCGTCGTTGATGAGATATCAATGAAATTTAGGAACACAAAAACGAAATAGGAAAAAAGCGGAAATAGAAGTAGTAAAGTAGATCAGCTTGCCAACATGGGTGACCATCAAAATCGCGCACAACAAAAGAGCGCCGACACAAAAGCGCTGTGATAAAAGCGCCGACACAGAGCGCCGACACATAGCGCAAAGACTGATTGTAGGCGGTTGTCCGCTCTGCGCTATGTGTCATTGATGTTCTTTGAACGTGGTGCCGCCAAAACGGGTAAAAAGCTTTTCCATAATGTATATGGAAAGACGCACAATCCCTTGAGAAATACACCACAGTAAAAAAAAAGTAAATAATTTAATGTTCCTTTGCTCGCGGACCACCGGGCACATCCCCGCGGACCACTAGTGGTCCGCAGACCCCAGGTTGGGGACCACTGTATTAGATTACTACGTCCTACGCATTTTTATTAGAGTTTTAAATGTTAATAGATTGTTGTGTTTCCTGGCAAACAATGCCACGTCCGAATTCCGGGTGGCAAAAACCCATTCTTGTGTACGGAATAAGAAAAGTTTAATTTTGTTTATACCTAATTCTATTTTAAAGTTGTGTTAGATTATATTTGTGTTGTTGGAATTGTCTTATGAATTATTACTATTTTGCTATGTATATATTTACTAGCGTATCACCCGTCTAAAATGACGGATGTTTTCAGCTGAAATCTATTTATTTTGGAAAAATTCACTTTTTTAGGGCGCTAACGGCGCCGACCTTTTTCAAAAGCCCAACTAACTTGTCCTTGTTTGATAAATACGAAATATTAAACTTTCTGAAATTTACACAAACTATTTTATAATAGGGGTTGTAGGGCGCATCATGAAATCCTCTTTTTACATTGTTCCCTTTTCAAAAATTAAAATATGAGCTAAAACAATGACCTCATATAATATTTTTTTACAGCGCATCTTTAATTTGCACACCTTTCGATGAATTGGTGCAGTAATTTGGTTCGCTGCTTTCTAAAATTAGTAGCGTCACGGACAGACACTACAGACGTGACTGAGATTGCAAATTATATATATTGATAATGGCCATTGCTTTATCATAAGTAATAAGCTACACATATCAAATGCATTTTTCTATGTATTAATGTAATTGCATGCAATTTAATGTTTTTAAGAGCATAATTGTTTTTATTATTTTATTTTGTTTCTATAGTGTTTAAATGTGACACGCCTATGACACATGTCCTTTTACCAAATATTATTTTAAAATTTAACTTTGATCATTCGTCTGCCATTAAAACAATTTTTATATGAATCCTATGATTGGAGTTAAATGTATCCTAAAGTTGTAACTTAAACATGGCCACAATGATTGGAGTTAAATGTATCCTAAAGTTGTAACTTAAACATGGCCACAATGATTGGAGTTAAATGTATCCTAAAGTTGTAACTTAAACATGGTCACAATGATTGGAGTTAAATGTAGCCTAAAGTTGTAACTTAAACTTGGCCACAATGATTGGAGTTAAATGTAGCCTAAAGTTGTAACTTAAACATCGCCACAATGATTGGAGTTAAATGTATCCTAAAGTTGTAACTTAAACATGGCCACAATGATTGGAGTTAAATGTATCCTAAAGTTGTAACTTAAACATGGCCACAATGATTGGAGTTAAATGTATCCTAAAGTTGTAACTTAAACATGGCCACAATGATTGGAGTTAAATGTAGCCTAAAGTTGTAACTTAAACATCGACACAATGATTGGAGTTAAATGTATCCTAAAGTTGTAACTTAAACTTGGCCACAATGATTGGAGTTAAATGTAGCCTAAAGTTGTAACTTAAACATCGACACAATGATTGGAGTTAAATGTAGCCTAAAGTTGTAACTTAAACTTGGCCACAATGATTGGAGTTAAATGTAGCCTAAAGTTGTAACTTAAACTTGGCCACAATGATTGGAGTTAAATGTAGCCTAAAGTTGTAACTTAAACATGGCCACAATGATTGGAGTTAAATGTAGCCTAAAGTTGTAACTTAAACATCGCCACAATGATTGGAGTTAAATGTATCCTAAAGTTGTAACTTAAACATCGACACAATGATTGGAGTTAAATGTAGCCTAAAGTTGTAACTTAAACATCGACACAATGATTGGAGTTAAATGTATCCTAAAGTTGTAACTTAAACATCGACACAATGATTGGAGTTAAATGTAGCCTAAAGTTGTAACTTAAACATCGACACAATGATTGGAGTTAAATGTAGCCTAAAGTTGTAACTTAAACATGGCCACAATGATTGGAGTTAAATGTAGCCTAAAGTTGTAACTTAAACATGGCCACAATGATTGGAGTTAAATGTAGCCTAAAGTTGTAACTTAAACATGGCCACAATGATTGGAGTTAAATGTATCCTAAAGTTGTAACTTAAACATGGCCACAATGATTGGAGTTAAATGTAGCCTAAAGTTGTAACTTAAACATCGACACAATGATTGGAGTTAAATGTATCCTAAAGTTGTAACTTAAACATCGACACAATGATTGGAGTTAAATGTAGCCTAAAGTTGTAACTTAAACATCGACACAATGATTGGAGTTAAATGTAGCCTAAAGTTGTAACTTAAACATCGACACAATGATTGGAGTTAAATGTATCCTAAAGTTGTAACTTAAACATGACACAATGATTGGAGTTAAATGTAGCCTAAAGTTGTAACTTAAACATCGCCACAATGATTGGAGTTAAATGTATCCTAAAGTTGTAACTTAAACATGGCCACAATGATTGGAGTTAAATGTAGCCTAAAGTTGTAACTTAAACATCGCCACAATGATTGGAGTTAAATGTATCCTAAAGTTGTAACTTAAACATGGCCACAATGATTGGAGTTAAATGTATCCTAAAGTTGTAACTTAAACATCGACACAATGATTGGAGTTAAATGTATCCTAAAGTTGTAACTTAAACATCGACACAATGATTGGAGTTAAATGTAGCCTAAAGTTG
The DNA here is from genome assembly GCA_944989445.1 of Ampullaceana balthica. Taxonomy (NCBI): domain Eukaryota; kingdom Metazoa; phylum Mollusca; class Gastropoda; family Lymnaeidae; genus Ampullaceana; species Ampullaceana balthica. The sequence continues at coordinate 99,395 of CALYLW010001310.1, read as the reverse complement.
TAACTTAAACATGGCCACAATGATTGGAGTTAAATGTAGCCTAAAGTTGTAACTTAAACATCGACACAATGATTGGAGTTAAATGTAGCCTAAAGTTGTAACTTAAACATGGCCACAATGATTGGAGTTAAATGTAGCCTAAAGTTGTAACTTAAACATGACACAATGATTGGAGTTAAATGTAGCCTAAAGTTGTAACTTAAACATCGCCACAATGATTGGAGTTAAATGTAGCCTAAAGTTGTAACTTAAACATGGCCACAATGATTGGAGTTAAATGTAGCCTAAAGTTGTAACTTAAACATCGACACAATGATTGGAGTTAAATGTAGCCTAAAGTTGTAACTTAAACATCGACACAATGATTGGAGTTAAATGTAGCCTAAAGTTGTAACTTAAACATGGCCACAATGATTGGAGTTAAATGTAGCCTAAAGTTGTAACTTAAACATGGCCACAATGATTGGAGTTAAATGTAGCCTAAAGTTGTAACTTAAACATGGCCACAATGATTGGAGTTAAATGTAGCCTAAAGTTGTAACTTAAACATCGCCACAATGATTGGAGTTAAATGTATCCTAAAGTTGTAACTTAAACATCGACACAATGATTGGAGTTAAATGTAGCCTAAAGTTGTAACTTAAACATGGCCACAATGATTGGAGTTAAATGTAGCCTAAAGTTGTAACTTAAACATCGCCACAATGATTGGAGTTAAATGTAGCCTAAAGTTGTAACTTAAACATCGACACAATGATTGGAGTTAAATGTAGCCTAAAGTTGTAACTTAAACATCGCCACAATGATTGGAGTTAAATGTAGCCTAAAGTTGTAACTTAAACATCGACACAATGATTGGAGTTAAATGTATCCTAAAGTTGTAACTTAAACATCGACACAATGATTGGAGTTAAATGTATCCTAAAGTTGTAACTTAAACATGGCCACAATGATTGGAGTTAAATGTAGCCTAAAGTTGTAACTTAAACATGGCCACAATGATTGGAGTTAAATGTAGCCTAAAGTTGTAACTTAAACATCGACACAATGATTGGAGTTAAATGTAGCCTAAAGTTGTAACTTAAACATGGCCACAATGATTGGAGTTAAATGTAGCCTAAAGTTGTAACTTAAACATCGACACAATGATTGGAGTTAAATGTAGCCTAAAGTTGTAACTTAAACATGGCCACAATGATTGGAGTTAAATGTAGCCTAAAGTTGTAACTTAAACATCGACACAATGATTGGAGTTAAATGTAGCCTAAAGTTGTAACTTAAACATCGACACAATGATTGGAGTTAAATGTAGCCTAAAGTTGTAACTTAAACATCGACACAATGATTGGAGTTAAATGTAGCCTAAAGTTGTAACTTAAACATCGACACAATGATTGGAGTTAAATGTATCCTAAAGTTGTAACTTAAACATCGACACAATGATTGGAGTTAAATGTATCCTAAAGTTGTAACTTAAACATCGACACAATGATTGGAGTTAAATGTAGCCTAAAGTTGTAACTTAAACATCGACACAATGATTGGAGTTAAATGTAGCCTAAAGTTGTAACTTAAACATCGACACAATGATTGGAGTTAAATGTAGCCTAAAGTTGTAACTTAAACATGGCCACAATGATTGGAGTTAAATGTAGCCTAAAGTTGTAACTTAAACATCGACACAATGATTGGAGTTAAATGTAGCCTAAAGTTGTAACTTAAACATCGACACAATGATTGGAGTTAAATGTATCCTAAAGTTGTAACTTAAACATGGCCACAATGATTGGAGTTAAATGTAGCCTAAAGTTGTAACTTAAACATGGCCACAATGATTGGAGTTAAATGTAGCCTAAAGTTGTAACTTAAACATGGCCACAATGATTGGAGTTAAATGTAGCCTAAAGTTGTAACTTAAACATGGCCACAATGATTGGAGTTAAATGTAGCCTAAAGTTGTAACTTAAACATGGCCACAATGATTGGAGTTAAATGTATCCTAAAGTTGTAACTTAAACATGGCCACAATGATTGGAGTTAAATGTAGCCTAAAGTTGTAACTTAAACATGACACAATGATTGGAGTTAAATGTAGCCTAAAGTTGTAACTTAAACATGGCCACAATGATTGGAGTTAAATGTATCCTAAAGTTGTAACTTAAACATCGACACAATGATTGGAGTTAAATGTATCCTAAAGTTGTAACTTAAACATCGACACAATGATTGGAGTTAAATGTATCCTAAAGTTGTAACTTAAACATCGACACAATGATTGGAGTTAAATGTAGCCTAAAGTTGTAACTTAAACATCGACACAATGATTGGAGTTAAATGTAGCCTAAAGTTGTAACTTAAACATGGACACAATGATTGGAGTTAAATGTAGCCTAAAGTTGTAACTTAAACATCGCACAATGATTGGAGTTAAATGTAGCCTAAAGTTGTAACTTAAACATCGCCACAATGATTGGAGTTAAATGTAGTCCTAAAGTTGTAACTTAAACATGGACACAATGATTGGAGTTAAATGTAGCCTAAAGTTGTAACTTAAACATCGACACAATGATTGGAGTTAAATGTAGCCTAAAGTTGTAACTTAAACATGGACACAATGATTGGAGTTAAATGTAGCCTAAAGGTGTAACTTACACATGGCCACAATGATATTAACAGTGGCTAAGCTAGAGATAGTGCCACCACGGTTTAGGCGATATTATTAACACATGCTTCTATCAAGGAAAGAACTAATTACAAAGGGTTACAATGGCGCCCCTCTATATACTTATAAGTTATAAGTGTGCCCCTCTAAATACTTATAAATGTGTCCCTCTAAATACTTATAAATGTGCCCCTCTATATAATTAGAAATGTTAATGTTCCCCTCTATATAGTTATAAACGTGCTCCTCTAGATTCTTATAAATTTGTCCCTCTGTATACTTATAAATGTGTCCCTCTATATACTTATAAATATGCCACTCGTTATACTCACTGTTAATCAGTGCATTTTATTCCTATCCATGATCCATTTTCTTCTTAGGAAGCCCAGGTGATATCATTTTGATTCTATCTCTTCCTTCGTGGCAATTTATGAAAGTAATCGCCCCTAAACAATCGCACGTACTATTGAAGCAACTAAACTGCAGTACACAATTTTAACATGTTTACACAGTATTTAAAAGATAAGTTATCTGTCTTCCATTAACGCGTAAATATTATGCATTTTACTACATTCACCTATAGATACAACTTCCTACATTTTGTATATACAACATATTAAAATATGCTGAACAAATTTAAATAACATAATCTCCTACCTAACAAATATATGCCATTGTTTGGACCACAAATTATTTTCTATATCAAATAATATAGATTGCCGCGCCTTTACACACACATTTAGTTTTACCCAATTCAGTGAAACAGACTTGCTGGTTTTATATATTTAAAAAAAATGTATCTATAGCATTGTCAAAGCGTTATAAGCCCGTATGTACTGAACTCTGGTATTTTAATTTTTTTGTAAATATTTTTTTTTGTAATATTGTTTTTTACATTCTAACTTTAAATTTACCTTAACCACCTAAAACATGTAACGTACTTCTTATTGATCTGGTTTCACTCTTGTCCCAGCTATTTAACACTTGTAAAATACATGTATTTGAAAGTAAGCAACACTATACAAAAATAAAATAGAACTATCTTATTTTGAATGAAACAAAATATTATTTACGCAACATTTGTCAACAATTACATTAAAGTTAACAGTGTCAAAACTAACTTTCTTGTAATTAGCTTAAAAAGATAAATACTTGTAGATTGGAGCCCCACACATTTATGTACAGTGGACAAGTTCAGTCATTTCACCTGTTATCATAGAACATTTTTATTTTCTTCTTTTTAGTGCATTTTATAAATTTAAATAAAACCTATCCTTTTAAAAAAAAATTTTTTTTAATATTTCATTTTACATTTAATTTTTTTTTGTTGTTGTCTGGAGCTGCTCCGCAATGTGTTTTTTTTTGTTGTAGTCACTGATGCGTTCTTGGTTCTGGATGAAAGAAGACTAAGTCTCGACTCTTGTCAATGGATAATATATCTTTAATTCGTCAGCAACATATTTACAGCAGTATGTTTTATGTAGACACGTAATCCTTCCACAATGCCACTTACTCCTGAGTTCGTACAATGGACTCTCTGTCACTAATGCTAGCCGTACTTCGCTCTAACATGCAAGCACACCTCGAAGTGTTACAGTGAGTCAAACTACCCTCTATCACTCAACCGCTAGTCCTCACAAGGACTTTTCACCTCTTACTCGTACAGTACTCTCCTGTGTTCCCCTCTCTCTGTCTCACACCACACTATTTATACCCAGCCTGGCTGTCTAACTCTCATACCGAGTGACTACAACTAACACTATTATTTACAAGTGAGCTCTTGTCAAGTCACGCCTTGACCCGAGTTCATGACAAAGTTACCACAATGTATCACAATTATTCGCAGTGATTCTCATACCCTGACATATCCCCCTCTTCCGTTAGATTCTACTTACGAGTAGAATCTCACAATAACAACAAAGTCAGGGCATAGAAACACTGCACCTTACAAATTCATTAATATAATACATCATGAATTAATCAACATCCTTTAAAAAAAATCGGTACACATAAATGCATGACAACAATAATTGTATATACAACACAGAGCAAAAAATCAACTTGGTCGTACTTTTATACGACTCCAATAACCCGCAACGTCATTCGAGAGGGACAGCCGTCCTACTACCACATCTGAATTACATACTCTATATATACATCAATTCAAAAAAAATGTATATGCATGTGAAGTCTTAATGTATCTCATTATCAATAATAATCAATCCATCTTTAATTATACAATTTACAAATCTAAGAAAAATCGAGACAAGAACTTTTCTAGCACTTAAGAACTTGCCCACATCATGTGGCATTTTACGGAGCAATCACTGCTCACTTAATTACTTTTCCCATCTGTGTTATTGACCTCTCTTATTCCCCCATAGGCACTGTTCTAAATCTATGTATATAAATACAGCCCATCGCTCCTGCCACACAGGAACTTGGTTAATTGATTAACAAAAACTGCCCATCACTCTTGCTGCATAGGACGTATTTAATTATAAACCAAAGGGAGCCTATCTCCCATGCCATACAGGTCTGACTTCACCAACCTACTACTCGTACGTTATCATTATCTTTAATCTCAAAGAACAACCTTCGACATCCTACTGGCAGGGCCGCAACCAGGGGTGAATCCACGAATTTATTCAGGGGCCCCAACTGAAGTGGGGCCCTATCAGCCACGCTTAATTTTTATAATGTGACATATATTCGGACAATTATTCAAGTTACATATAACCAAAAACAGTAAAATAAAACAACCCCGTAAAAACAAAGTTTTTGACTATAAATCCCATATATATGAGAAATAACTAAAAGTATTGATTATTTTGTGGGGAAAGGTATTGTCACCTGAAGTCAAGTGACCCGTAAAATGTAAACGATAGCGACCGCTACATATAGTTTATATAGATAAACTAAAAATGCATTAATTTAATTACGGTACGTTCGATCGATCTGACATTTTGATACGATGCATTCTTAGGTGACACGGGTCCGTGTGCCAAATTTATGCTCGATGGCTTTACTGAAAGTTGGTCATTTTAGACTTTTGTTTTTCCGCGGGACGAACGACGAATGAGACGGCGGTGAAGTTAATATAAAGGATTTAAAAATTAGATCACATCGAAAATTGACGGAAAAACCTTTCTGCACAATGAACGGTTCGCTAAAGGTGGTCCTAGGAATTTCGTGTTTTAGGTCACAGTTTTCTAAAAATAATATAACTTAGTCATCAAATGCGTCACAAATATGTCTTCCGGTGACTCTCCCACTTATTCGAGTGGATTTAAATATTGGAATTTTTTCGTCACTTTTACGACCCGTTAATGCGTAAATAAGACATAAATACTTTATTGTTAGAAAACAAAATAATTGAAATTTAGGGCAGGGTGACACCACCCATGTGTGAGCAGTCTTTATAACCTGGGGTCAAAAGGAATTCTCGGTCACTATATGCGCTGGATCACATATAAAGTTATAATTATTTGACAAAAAGATTAAAGTAGAACATAAAATGAATCGACACAAGTCTGGTTCTCAAAAGCAACGGGAAAAGAAACAGAGGGAGAAATAGGAAAAAGAATTGAAAACCAAAAATGTAATTGCCAATTATTATAAACACAGCGATGCTCCTAAACCTAATATCTTTGCTAAAACTGAAGATGTATCCTTTCCACCCACATCCCGCCAGGAATTGCAACGTGAAGATTTGCAGCACGCAGACGAAGACCGTGGTTGCGCAACTATCAGATCTGGAAACGAATCATCTGACCCTCTAAACAAGGTCGAGACAGTAGAACCATCAGGAAATTTAGGATTAGGAGAGGGAAATTATAATGTTGATGATTTTGTTGAACATGAAAACGAATTTCCCCACTACAGCGATCCTGGGCGATGGCCAGAATACTTGCATGTCCGAGACAGACAGTCCATCGTTTTATGCAAGTTAAAAACTGAAAGTCAGTTAAAAGAAATGATCAAAATCATGCCTTCAGACTACACTGGCAAAATGGTTCACAAAAGTCTGTTACACTCCCAGTTGTCCAATAGTCGAGAAAAGTTACTTAGAGATGGGATTGTCTCAAGCAGCTCAAAAAATGTTCTATACTGCATCACGTGCCTTCTCTATTCTTCTGATAAAAGTCTGGAACAGCACGTCAGTACTAGCCTTTTGGCGAGACGAGAAGGTTTTGATCCACACCAAAGAAAAACAACAGTGGAGGTTTCTTTACAAAAGGTTACGGAATCACGAAAAAAGTTCCCTGCATAGGGATTCTTAAGTGGCTTGGAAACGTTTGGAAAAATCAGTTACTGGTTCTTGTGGTATTGATAGCAGCTTTCAAAAGCGTCTCCAAAGTAAAAGTGATAAGTTCAATGCCCTACTGCGTATATTTTTTGAATTTACATTTGTTTCGGGCTTCCAGAGGACTCGCATTTTGCGGATAACAGCAAGACATAGGAAACTCTCACAATGGCAACTTTCTGGTTTACTAGAACTCGTATCTCGCTATGATCCTTTGCTGCTACATCATTTGAAGTGAATCAAAGACAATAAAGAGCATGGTGAAAGAATTTTAAATCATTATTTGTAATGGAAGACACAAAACGAATTCATTTCTTTATGTGGGAAACATGTTCAAGACAAGATTTTGCTTGAAAGAAGGGAAGCAATTTATTTTTCCATTATATGTGATGCTACTCCTGACGTATCCCATGCAGAACAAAATGTTCTCATATTACGATACGTCCATAAAAGCGATGAGAACAAATGGTCAATAGAAGAGAGATTTGTAGAGTTCTTCAAGTGCAATCAGAAGACAGGAGAAGAAATTGGAGAAACACTCATTTCACTCTTAGACGAACATGGATATGATCTTAAAGATTGTCATGGAAAGGGTTTTGAAAACGGCGCAAACATGGCTGGGAAAATGAAAGGTGTTCAAGCGCGGATTTTACAAAAGAATTATGCTGCTCTATTCTCTCCATGTGCAGCTCACACACTGAATCTGGTCGGGGTAAATGCTGCGTCATGTTGCAGAGATGCAGTAACATTCTTTTGAAACGTGAATCGCATCTACAAATTATTCAGCTCTTGTCCAGAAAGATGGAATCTCTTGCTGGAATCAACAAGATGTTCCCTGCATAATCTGAGTGACACGTGCTGGAGTTCAAGAGTTGATGCCTTGCGTCCAATTGCTCAGAGGTTGCCTAGCATTCTTCCTGTTCTAGAGACAGTGATGTCCACGACGAAGTACACAAATGAAATTAGAAGCGAAGCACGTGGATTGAAAACATATTTCTCTTCTTTCACCGCAGTACTGATGACAGCATTCTGGCTACAAATTTTGAGGTGCATCAATGAAAGAAATCTGATAATACTCCAATCAAAGGCAAACTCACTTGAAATCGCTTCACGTGACATCAAGGATCTCTCAAATGAATTGCAGCAGTTGAGAAATAATTGCAACACGATTTTCACATAAGCACAGCACAGTATCAAAAGAATTAGGACTTCCTAAAGAACTGAAGACGGCGCGAAGTCGCGGCCAAAGGCCAAGACCCCTCCGTTCAGATTCCGAAACGTCCAATGATTCCTAAGACGTCGCGGGTGTCGAGGAATCAGCAGAAGCTAAGTTCACTAGAGAATTTTTTTTATTTCATTTTGGATTCTGTGATTGGGTAGATGACCCATCGGTTCAAAGATTTGGACAAGATCTGGAAACTATTCAATCCAGTTCTAAATTTTAGAAGTCTGACTTCTGAAGAAATCTCGTCCTCTTGTGCTGATTTATTGGTTAAATATCCACGTGATCTTACCAGCCTTTTGAAATACTAGTTGCTTCACTTGAAGAATGTATAGTATACAGTGCAACATTCAACATCAAGTAAGCGTCTGCCTCTGCGTTGTCTGATCCACTTGATCTATTGAACTCAATTTATTCACTCGGGCTAGAAGGAATATTTAGTGAAGTGTGTATTGCCCTGAGGATTTTTTGTTGTCTTCCATTGTCGGTGGCTCAAGGAGAACGATCGCTCAGTAAATTGGCTATTATAAAAATAAAAAAAACTATTTGTTTTCTACCATGATCCAATAAAGATTTCAATTGAACACGAACTGACCAGGCAGATAAACGTCAATGAAGTTATACGTGATTTTTCTAATATGAAAATAAGAAAGTGGTCCTCCTCATCACAGTAAATATACAAACAGCCCTCACACACTTAAATATTAATAACATGTTGTGTTATCCACAGATGTTACTATATTTCAAAATTCAAATGAAAATTCCAGTTATAAATATGACTATTTCCCTTGGTATGTAACATTTTTTACACTTCAAATGATTTCTGATTGAACGATCTATTTTTTAAAAAATGTACTTCATATGACTGAATAGAACACAAACTTATTACTGTTTTTTTAACTATTGCTTTTGTTGTTAATTTTTTTTATATGAATGAATAAAGCAAAAAGAAGTTCTACTACTGCTTTTGTTGTTGCAAATATGTGGTGTTTTTTAAATTCAGTAGGAAATTCTTGCTCTCAAGATCGCTTGTATTGGTATTTATAAATGCAGCCAGAAATGTCGATGTCGGATAAGCTACATTTTGGTCATTTTGTATACATATTTCAAGGATTTTGGCATGTGGGGACCTGGATAAAGGCATAGGCACGATGTGGAGCCCAGAGGGGCCCAAAGTACCCAGTTTTCAGGGGCCCAAAAATTTCTGGTGGCGGCCCTGCTACTGGTCATAACACATCAAAATAAGTACCCAACAATTGACCATTTTTACGCTAGATTGTTTTCTATTTACAACTGGCTCTACTGGTTCCTCATATAAATTCCTTAAGATATTTATTCCAGGATTACCTCCAGCATGAGATAATGTTATAGGGATAACTACTTATCCAAACTATAAACATTTCAGCCTGATTGCATTTAATCCATTACAATCAATTATATAACAATCATGTGCATATCGTAGTCGTAATCAACATAATTCATCATAATAATCATGATCATGAACAATATCTTTATCACAACATATCATAATTACATTTCCTTATAATACAAAATGACCTGAAGTCATCGGGACCCAAAAATTCTCAAAAAAAAACATCATTTAGCAAGACAATACGACCATCTCATAGTTATTATCTCAATCACTACACAATCCAAGCACTAACTTAAAATAGTACCTAATCACTATGAAGCCTTACACTCATGTTCATATAATAATAATACTGGCCTCAGGCAACTCAGACCCCAATTTCTAACCAAACAACATTTTCCTTTCTACGTATAGTTATATAAAAAAACATCATCATCATAGAAAATACCATACTTATTTCCTCTTTGTTTACATCAATCAAGTATCCAGCAAAGGAAAAAAAAATTGTATACACCAAAAATCATAGCCATTATTTTGATGGTGATCCACTACAAAAACAGCCCTTATTAGTAATACAAGGTTAAATTGGTACCTGTGGTTACCCCAAAAATTATGGTAACGCCTACTCTTTATCATTCTCGTGGAATGAATTATGAGTTATTTTGATCAGTAATTATGATCAACATTAGCAGATCTGTGATGATCCTACCAGTCTCACTGGCACCGTGATCTTATATCGTAGTTTGTCTGTCTCAACACCCGTTGCCACCTCTGTCATCTCTCCGATCACCCATGTCACTACACCTACGACCTCCGAGGTCAACTCTAGTTCCACCTCTGACATCTCCCCGGCCGTCCTTGTCACAACCTTTAAATTCTACTTCACTTCTTTACCTGTCAATTTCCACTTGTCTCGCTTAATAACTCAACGAACCAGCAATCTTCACTCCCGTGAATCAATGTTTTCTCGAGGACCCCCATTATCATCCAAATGATTAATCCCCACGAACAAGCAATCTAATTTTGTTTTTTCGGCCTCCGTAATTCGACCGAATCATAAACTTGTCCTGCAAGTCCTTGTCGGTCATGGTCTGATTTCTGATCAGTCCTGTTCTCACTGTGTCAATCTCAATGTTTGAGGCTCGGTCACGAGAAACGTTTCCCGTGCTGTGGTCATACGCATAACCTTTGCTCAGTAATCAAACAATGGCCTGTCGGGCCAACGTCAGTTTTTTTTCTGTGAACAACTGTAGCATAAAGTGATACTACAGCAAAGAAGTTTGAAGTTCGAAGTAATAACAAATATTGCTGAGGAGTCAGCCGGACTTTAACTTGCGGCATTGAATAGTGCGCACCAATTATGAGTGCACCAATAATACAGCACAGAGCGTTAAAAATAAATTATGTGACTGTAATGTGATCCACACCAAGGACATCTGTGAATTGAAGCAGTTTAAGCTTCATTGATAATTATGACTTGTCAGTTTATTCGCCCATTTGTCCATACATTATTAACACAACATTATGAAAACATGTAAAAACTAAAATGTAATTTTTACACATGTCAATAAAAAGAACTATTCATTTTGCATGAAACGTATTATGCAATGTTTGTCACAGGATAACAGAAAATATATTAAATTATCAACTGTTAATTATATATGAATGTTGTTTGTATGGGTTCAGATATTGACAGAGTTTTGCTAGGCCGTGGTTTTGTTAACACCAGTTTTCAGATGTTTTATTTAAAGCCGACGATTTCATAACGAACATACCCTCCACTGGTGTAATTGAGTTGTACGTTCAATGTGATATGAATAAATTATTATAGTATGACGATACTTGTTTTACTTTATGACATTTGTCAATGTTTATTTCGGCTGCACATCTGTTTAGAGAATTTGATGACAAATTGACACACCCACTTCTAAACTCTCAGACAAAAAGTCAAACACTAACATCCGATTTTTAAGTATGTAACAAATTTTGTCTATAAAACGTTTTATTATTATTAATTTTAAAAAAATAATTATCATCTTTTAGTTGCTATTGTGTATATGCCTATTGCAATCATCCCTGGAATTTTTCAACAAAGCCTGCCTTTAAAATCCGTTAAGCAAATGAAACATGAAAAACGATTATAAAGAAAAATAATTGTATCTTAAATTAAAGGTTGACACTTTCAAATGTATTCTACTACTTACGTTATTCTAACTATCTCGTAATTGCATGCCACTCTTATCTCAGCTCTGATTTTGATAATTATTTACTAATTAATATTATTATTTGCTAGTTTTTAAAAAAGATTTATAGAAGAACACAAACATATTTTTCAGAGAATTTTTTTTACTGCATTTGTTTGATCCATGTATTAAAATTTGTATTTGTAACCATAGTGTTTTTTTGTGTGTATTTATGCGACATAAAAGTGTGGAGGGGAGGAGATTCAGCTAAATATTATTATGAAAATAAACATGTACAATGAAATATAATATCAACAATATGGGGGTAAAATAAGAATTTCTTTTTGGACCTGTAAAGAAGACAAATCATTCTTTGTGTTAAAACACTTTGTGTTATCATCTCGGAAGCAAAAAAAATGATGTTTCCGTTCAGCGTCGCACCAGAAAGCTATTGTTTAGAAGGTGTTATGAAGTGTTTCAGCTTTACATTTAATAATAGAAGCTATAGGTGCTACGACACTTAACATCGATCCCAAAGATAGGGGACAAAATGTCAATGAAATAGTACGAGTTTTCTATTCCGCGATTTTTACAGTCACACAAAAGTTAAATCAAAACCATGTAAATGGTTGATGCTATTTCTAGAATGTAGTTGTTTGAAGAAATGTGTAACATATGAGTACATAGAAAATGTGTAAACTTTTTCATTCAACTCTTTAGTGACCCAAAATAATACCAACGCAATTTGTACCAGTCTTCGCCTTGATGGTTCTGATAATACAAATATGGTAGCATGTTATTGTGATTTATCATATTTTACTTTAAACTGTATGGTTTTGGTCACAGAGAGAAACTGTTTACTTTACAATAACCATCAAAGTGGGTCACGAACGTTGACTAACGAGACAGCAAGTATCTTCTTCACAATGGAATATCAAACGGTAGTTTAAATTATTGCACTCATTGTAAGCGTTACTTATGCTCTTTGACTTATTTCTATGTCACACAACACATACATTTTTTTTCCTGAACATTTTAAAAGTAAACTTGCATGTATAGAAGATTGTCCATAAATCAAATTTCCCGTTTACATTCAACATAAAACATAACATTAAACCAAAATCTTAAATGAGATGGTGAAATTTATCTATCATTACATCTAGAATAATTCTGTTTTTTCCTTTGAAACTGCTTCCTGAGAGTTTGTAATGTTTCTAACATAGCAATGTTATGTGTATCATGTTTACGTACAAACTTTCTAACATAGCAATGTTATGTGTATCATATTTACGTACACACTTTCTAACATGGTTAGTTTAAAGTTTAAAGTGTTAGAGATTATAACAGAATAGGGAACTGCTTCATTTAACTCAAACAATTAGTAGATAGACCAACATCTTACTACCGGGTAGGGAAAATCTTTCTTTGTTTATTCACCAATTAATTAATAGACCATCATCTAACTACCAGGTTGTGACCTACGTCATTTAACTTTACCAATAGGAACAAAGATCGAAGTCTTACTATCACAGTAGAAATTTGATTAATTAAAAAACCCACAAAAACTAAGGAAGCAAGATTAAAAAAAGAAAACAAGTTATATATATATATACTAGGGGCAAGTACCCGGCTTCTCCCGGGTTTAACAACAGCAGCAACAACAACAAAAACAACAACAGCAACAAAACAACAAAAACAAACAACAAAAACAAAACAACAACTACAACAACAACAGCAACAACAACAAAGCAACAACAACAAAACAACAACTACAACAACAACAGCAACAACAACAGCAACAACAACAAAACCAACAACAGAAACAGCAACAGCAACAAAACAACAAAAACAAAACAACAACAAAAAAACAACAAAATCAACAACAAAACAACAATAAAACAACTACAACAACAACAGCAACAACAACAAAGCAACAACAACAGCAACAACAACAGCAACAACAACAAAAACAACAACAGCAACAACTACAAAAACAAAACATCAACAAAAAAATCAACAACAAAACAACGACAAAACAACAACAAAACAACAACTACAACAACAGCAACAACAAAAAAGCAACAACAACAAAACAACAACTACAACAACAAAAGCAACAACAACAAAAAAATTATTTTATGGCGATAATCGCCTTCTTGTTAATCTCGACACCAAAATGTTTATTAATTTGCGTCATTATTTTACGTCTTAATTTTCAAAATTTTTTATTTTATATAGCTCATATAGGGAAAAACTACATTTTGGGCCCCCGGGCCCCAGTATCTTATATATATGGAACGAAACCTGTTTAATAACCTTTCCGGTATAATTTTGTGTACGTGTACCAAATTTCACGTTATTTGGTTGTCTGGATCTTGAGTTATTAGGGAACAGACAGACAACCAGACAGACAACAAATGCGGCTTATAAATATAGAGATATTAACAAATTAACAAAATCAAAATAAAAGTATAACTTAGAATTCTTGTAGATAAAACACTATAATTTTGTGTCATGTAATATTTTATTGTTCTACTTATAAACTAGAATTGGTGTTTGCGAATATTACGGTACTTCTTTGGGCAAATGTGTAAATATTTTTTCTAAATAACGGAAAGTATGAAATTGTCATGCTTTAATCCATGTGTAATTTTGATCTACAAGCATCAGTCTGTCTCCTGACAAGACGTGACATTGCCACCAGTCTATCTCCTGACAAGACGTGACATTGCCACCAGTCTATGTCCTGACAAGACGTTACATTGACATCAGTCTATCTCCTGACAAGACGTGACATTGACATCAGTCTATCTCCTGACAAGACTTGACATTGCCACCAGTCTATGTCCTGACAAGACGTGACTTTGCCATCAGTATATCTCCTGACAAGACGTGACATTGCCATCAGTCTATCTCCTGACAAGACGTGACATTGACATCAGTCTATCTCCTGACAGGACATGCCATTGACACCAGTCTATCTCCTGACAAGACGTGACATTGCCATCAGTCTATCTCCTGACAAGACGTGACATTGTCATCAGTCTGTCTCCTGACAAGACATGACATTGACATCAGTCTATCTCCTGACAAGACATGACATTGCCATCAATCTATCTCCTGACAAGATGTGACTTTGCCATCAGTCTGTCTCCTGACAAGACATGACATTGACATCAGTCTATCTCCTGACAAGACATGATACTGACATCAGTCTATCTCCTGACAAGACGTGACATTGCAATCAATGAATTCAGTTTTATTCTTGCACCTATGTTTGATGACGTAAAGTTGAACATATTATTGTATTATATATTTTTTAAAAATATTACATTTGAATTAAATATGATAGAAGCATGATACAAAAACTAAATATGATAGAAGCATGATACAAAAACTAAATATGATAAAAGCATGATACAAAAAGTTGATGAAATTTAAGTCGCGATGGTCTCGGGATCGTTAAGGAGGTTGGAAGACACAAATCTTCGAGTTAAGGAGATCTAAAATATATTAGTCTTATGGAATTTCGCCGGGACCTAACAATGAATTCGAAATATGGAAGTTTTCGAATTAGGTAAGCTCGACTTAGCAAGGTCCGACTGTATATGTATTTGACAGTTTTAGAGGTAGTACTTTACTTTAATACAAGACAAAATACCAACAAGGTATTACACGCGTTAATTAGACACAACAAATGTACACCATATTAAATAGAATTAAACTGGATTTGTATTGTAACATCTGACGTGCATTAAAATTATATGTCCCTGACTGCTCTGCACTACAAAGCATCGGTATTCATATATTTAATGACATTGTGCATACGACAACTTAGATAGTAAGATTAATGAGACGATCTTATTATGCTATTTATTCTTTTATCACATTTTAAAAAAAAGTATGTCTCTGGTACATACTTATAATTATTTGTATTACAAAAATTGTATATTTATGTAACTTAAATTTATATATATATAATTTATATTTTTAAAAATTATATTTACTTTTAAAATTGCATTCATTTAAAATTACGGAAACTACGATTTACATATTATTTACTTTTAAAGATATTTTGATGTTTAGTCATTTTCACCGTCATTTCTTTCAGATAACTTTTCATTTCTAAATATTAAAGTAGCACGCTACTTTTCTTCGCTCCCTTTAATGAGGGATATTATGCAAATGAATTGCTTGGTGTCTTTTAACCCTGATATACTCGTGGATTAAAAAAAAACGTCCCTAGTAGGCCTGTCAACGGGTACCCGTTGCCATGTGATTACCCGGGTATTAAAGTTCCGCCCGGGTACCCGTGTAAATGTGAATTCCATGTCTATATTAACGGAGGCCAAACTTCGGCTTCCATGTCTATATTAACGGAGGCCAAACTTCGGCTTCCATGTCTATATTAACGGAGGCCAAACTTCGGCTTCCATGTCTATATTAACGGAGGCCAAACTTCGGCTTCAATTTCTATATTAACGGAGGCCAAACTTCGGCTTCCATGTCTATATTAACGGAGGCCAAACTTCGGCTTCCATGTCTATATTAACGGAGGCCAAACTTCGGCTTCCATGTCTATATTAACGGAGGCCAAACTTCGGCTTCCATGTCTATATTAACGGAGGCCAAACTTCGACTTCCATTACTATATTAACGGAGGCCAAACTTCGGCTTCCATGCGGCTTTTTGTGTTTAGATTGCGGTTTGCGAAACAATTTGTCAAATGAAAATTTGAGAATTGCTGAAATGCTTGGAGCCACAATATGTCATTAAGTCTCGTGCGACAACAACGGCGCAGATAAATGAGATATATTGCAGTGGGGTAATGCACATGAAGACTGAACTGTCAAGGGCGAATTTTGTTGCGTTCACCACAGATATGTGGACGTCATTACAAAATATTGCATTCATGTGTATGACCGTACACTGGCTGACCCCTGACTGGCGTCGGCTGTTATACAAACGAGAGAGGTGGGGGAGAGGCACACCTGAGAAAATATCAGCATTCGCCTGGCCGATGTAGCTACTGAGTGGGGCATCGGAGTTGAGACAATAGCAGTGAATGTTGATGATAATGGATCCAATTTAAATTTGGCAATTAATATGTTTGATTCATGACCAGATAAGCGTTGCTTGCACACACACACATACACACACACACACACACACACACATACACACACACACACTTCACTTAGCCATCAAAGCTGGTCTTAGCTTGTAGGCCATCGACAAAATGTAGGGTGCCGGCCGTCGTTGGCTGTCCATTTCAAGCGCAGTACCTTGACCACTGAGACATTGCGCAGAAAACAAGCTGCACTGGGTGGGGGTGGGGCTGGGGGTGGATGCTATTCAATCCGCTGGGCAGAAAGTTGGCGAAGAAAATTTAAAGAACCTGGAAGTAATTGTTGACTGCCCTACTCGATGGAACTCGTCACTAGATGTGCTGGAGAGGCTGGTGAAGCTGAGGTGGGTTATTGGGGCCGTGCTGTCTGATACAACAGTTACCGCACGAATTCATGACTCATCGATGACCGATGCAAACTGGTGTCTTGCAGAAGCTCTGATTACAGTTCTTAAACCACTGAAGCGTGTCACTGCCTTGTCATCACGACAGAGTCACCCATCTCTGTCCTCCATCTTCACGCATCTGTCTTTACCATCGCTGTCCTCTGTCTTCCCGCATCTGTTCTTTACCATATCTGTCCTTCATCTTCCCGCATCTGTTCATTACCATTTCTATCCTCCGTCTTCCCGCATTTGTTCATTACCATCTCTGTCCTCCGTCTTCCCGCATCAGTTTATTATCATCTCTGTCCTCCGTCTTCCCGCATCTGTTTATTACCATCTCTGTCCTCCGTCTTCCAGCATCTGTTTATTATCATGAAAAACATTGAAGTGCAGTTAGCTGACGAGCCTGCAGCTGCTAAAGAGTGACGTCAAGTTATTGTTAAAGAGTGCCGTCAAGTTATTGTTAAAGAGTCACGTCAAGTTATTGCTAATGAGTGACGTCAAGTTATTGTTAAAGGGTGACGTTTTGTTATTGTTAAAGAGTGACGTCAAGTTATTGTTAAAGAGTGACGTCAAGTTATTGTTAAAGAGTGCCATCAAGTTATTGTTAAAGTGTGCCGTCATGTTATTGCTAAAGAGTGACGTCAAGTTATTGTTAACGAGTGCCATCAAGTTATTGCTAAAGCGTGACGTCAAGTTATTGTTAAAGAGTGCCGTCAAATAATTTTAATCGATAAAAAATTTTAACGATTAATCGAGAAATTAATTGTTAATTTCCGCAGCACTAATATATATATATATATATATATATATATATATATATATATATATTAAATAGTATTAATATATCTTACGAAACAATTTTAAAAAATATTTTTAAAAAAATATTTTAAGAAGTAAACTATGCAACCAGAGTTCAAAATAATATCCATACATGGCCAGCCTTAGGCCACTGCAACCTTTGCGTCCAAAGTGGGCCCCGCACTTTCATAGGCGTCGCCTATCTCAAATTTCAATTATTATCCTAATTCCTTATCCCTACCCAGAATGGGACCCGCGCAATCCATTTCACATACTAAGCCGCATAAGGCCCCGCCTTTGCTAAGACCGGCCCTGTATCTATACAATATATTTTTTAAGCACATCCATATTGTTGTCATCATGAGAGAATCCTACAATTAGCAGAAATTATGTAGCTACGTGAACAACAAAGACAATGTTAATATGCAATTGGTATTTTCCCATGTATGTACTAATTGTAGAAACGTTCTAATATCTCTAAGTAAAACTCAGTTCAGGACAGGAGTCGGGAAACCATGGTACGCGACCCAGATGTGGCTCTATTGATGGCGGCATCTGGCACCCGGACAAATACTAGATTTAAAAAAAACACATTCATTTAGAATCCTTTGATCTACATATTAATTGCATATAAAATACAGCATAACAATGTGTTTAAGAAAGAATTCAGAGACAACATTTTTGTACTTTTAAAGTTGAAATTACACGAAATGCGCACATTTAGTTGATTTATTTTTAATTTTAAACATAATGTATTGCTCTTACAGAATTACTTTTCATTTTATGTGGTGTTTATGGCTCTCTCAGATAAAAGTTTCCCGACCCCTGGTTTAGAACAACGTCGATAAGGACATGGTTAGCAAATATTAACATTGTATCCCAAGTTTATTGCGATCGAAGTCAAGTGGCGTGCAACTTGGATAAAATAGAATGCCGTACAACAAAAAGGCACAACAACGATTAGTACGTAACATTGACTGAAAGACACATAAATATGGTATTGTCATTAATTAAACTTCATCGTTTTAATGTTGTTTTTTAAAATACTATTATAATAAATAATAATACTTTTCTCTTGGAACTTTATATACTATGTGACTTTATTAATTGTATACAATGAAACATTTACAAAACACACGTTGTTAAAGTTATGTCATATACATTTTAATGGATTTTAATAAATTAATTAAGATTTTCACATTAATCTACTTTTCTCAGTTTTGTAAACACAGCGTCATATAAAATAAATTACTACCGGTGCTTTTTAGTGCGTCACCGACGGAAACTCAATTTTTAATGCACCTCTAAATGAAATTATCAACCTACATAATTTGCAATGTATGTCACGTCCAGTCAGTCCTATCCTTGACGCTACTAATTTTAGAAAACAGCGCACTAAATATACTGCATGAAAAATTAACTCTTTTGGAACGTCCGCATAAAATTGTTCAATAGGGAAATACATGAATAAAGTAGAATAAATAAAATAAATGAAAGTTCTGTATTAGTATTAGGTTATTTTTTAATCTGGTGTGTATTTATTTTGAAAACTTCCGTCATTTTTGACGGGAGATACACTAGTTAATTCATAATAATATTGTGTTCTTTTCAAATTATGGCTTTTTATATTAATTTTTATTGATAACCAATGTTTTTTATTATATACTACCCGTGGTGTAGCATACGCCAAAGACTTGCTCATAGAAAGTGCAGAAAAAGGGAGGAGAGAGCGGACACAAACTACAGCACGAAGAAATTAAACAACGCGAAATATAGTCGGGAGGGGGGGGATTCTCGCTGAAATATTTATGGTCTCGAAACATGCACACTGCAATATTACCTTAACATTTTTCTCGTCAATTCAGAAAAGAGCTTATGTTTTTGTTTATGTATGTCTACATAACAAGGCGACTTTATGGATTAAATAATTGTTAATAACGAGATGAGTGATGACTGAAGACATTTTATAATCAAACAATGTTTTTTTTAAACCATTAAAGTAATTTTGTGTACCATACTGCCATTATATGTTGTAGTAACGATATGAATATTTCACATTGAATGCACTGATACCTATATTTGTGTTAGTGTGTGTGCCATACTGTCAGTATATGTTGTAGTTACGATATGAATATTTCACATTGAATGCAAAGATAATTATATGTTTGTATTATGTTATGTGTAGAGCTGTGAGCCCAGTCTCCTACTGGGGTACAGCGCTATATAAATTATCAAGTTATTATCATCATCATTATTATTATTGTTAATTTGAGTAGAGTTGAGAATGTAAACATTTTATATCAAATGTGTTAATAACAAGTAGATTGGAGACTGTAGAAATATTATAACAACTGTGTTAATAACAAGTAGATTGGAGACTGTATACATATTAACACAAATTTCACGGCAAGAGGCCGAGTTATGTTTTCAATAAACAATGACTTGAGGTTGGCCTTACTCTAAAAAAATCAGCTTCCATCACAATAAGCCAAGACCTGAAATGGAACCCTCGGGGAAAGCGGAAAAGAGCCCGACCAAGAAAACTTAAGCGCCGAGATGTGGAGGTAGACATGGCCACAGCTGGAAGAAGCTGGAGAGACATGCGTCACTAGACTAGCCCTGGACAGAGATTCCCCGAGGACTATTCTAGGCAGCCTATGTCCTCGGAGCTGGAAGAAGTTGGAGAGACCTGCGTCACTAGCCTAGCCCAGGACAGAGATGCCCCGAGGACTATTGTAGGCAGCATATGTCCTCGGAAGGATAGTAAATGTCGAAAATGATCGACTGCTGCTTCTCATGGACGAGAAGGTAGAAGAAGTAAAGGAAAGTTAAAGAAAAAAATATTTGAAACAATCTATTTTTATTGCTTTACAATTTAAATTTCCGTTGTTCTCATTGGCTGAAAGAACTAACTTGAGGTGAAATAATTAAATTTTGAAACAACATGGCTATGACATAGAATTATCTTCGATGTAATAAAATTATAATTTGCAACATAAAATTACAACAAAATCTTATCCTCAGCATTGTAACCGTCTTATGCTTATGTACTTAGGTTGTAACCATCACATATTTAGGTCAAAGCACCGTTACATGGCTATATGTACATTTGTTCTAACCATCACACACATACTTTGGATAAAGCACTGTCACAAGTCAAAGTCGTGCACGAAGTGCATTATTGTAACAAGTTCATGTCCTTTAGTGTTACCCTCAGATATGGTGTCCGTAGGTTTATACCAGCATATGTGCATGCCTTAGGTGTTAGCCTCTCATATGATGTTGATAGGTTTATACCGTCACATTCCCATGTCCTTAGGTGTTAGCCTCTCATATGATGTTGATAGGTTTATACCGTCACATTCCCATGTCCTTAGGTGTTAGCCTCTCATATGATGTTGATAGGTTTATACCGTCACATTCCCAAGTCCTTAAGTGTTAGCCTCTCATATGATGTTGATAGGTTTATACAGTCAAATTCCCATGTCTTTAGGTGTTAGCCTCTCATATGATGTTGATAGGTTTATACCGTCCCATTCCCATGTCCTTAGGTGTTAGCCTCTCATATGATGTTGATAGGCTTATACCGTCACATTCCCATGTCCTTAGGTGTTAGCCTCTCATATGATGTTGATAGGTTTATACCGTCACATTCCCATGTCCTTAGGTGTTAGCCTCTCATATGATGTTGATAGGTTTATACCGTCACATTCCCATGTCCTTAGGGGCTAGCCTCTCATATGATGTTGATAGGTTTATACCGTCACATTCCCATGTCCTTACGTGTTAGCCTCTAATATAATGTTGATAGGTTTATTCCGTCACATTCCCATGTCCTTAGGTGCTAGCCTCTCATCTGATGTCGATAGGTTTATACCGTCACATTCTTATGTCCTTAGGTGTTAGCCTCTCATATGATGTTGATAGGTTTATACCGTCACCTTCCCATGTCCTTAGGTGTTAGCCTCTAATATGATGTTGATAGGTTTATACCGTCACCTTCCCATGTCCTTAGGTGTTAGCCTCTCATATGATGTTGATAGGTTTATACCGTCACATTCCCATGTCCTTAGGTGTTAGCCTCTCATATGATGTTGATAGGTTTATACCGTCACATTCTCATGTCCTTAGGTGTTAGCCTCTCATATGATGTTGATAGGTTTATACCGTCAGATTCCCATGTCCTTAGGTGTTAGCCTCTCATATGATGTTGATAGGTTTATACCGTCACATTCCCATGTTCTTAGGTGTTAGCCTCTCATATGATGTTGATAGGTTTATACCGTCACATTCTCATGTCCTTAGGGGCTAGCCTCTCATTTGATGTTGATAGGTTTATACCGTCACATTCCCATGTCCTTACGTGTTAGCCTCTCATATGATGTTGATAGGTTTATACCGTCACCTTCCCATGTCCTTAGGTGTTAGCCTCTCATATGATGTTGATAGGTTTATACCGTCACCTTCCCATGTCCTTAGGTGTTAGCCTCTCATATGATGTTGATAGGTTTATACCGTCACCTTCCCATGTCCTTAGGTGTTAGCCTCTCATATGATGTTGATAGGTTTATACCGTCACCTTCCCATGTCCTTAGGTGTTATCCTCTCATATGATGTTGATAGGTTTATACCGTCACCTTCCCATGTCCTTAGGTGTTAGCCTCTCATATGATGTTGATAGGTTTATACAGTCACATTCTCATGTCCTTAGGTGTTAGCCTCTCATATGATGTTGATAGGTTTATACCGTCACCTTCCCATGTCCTTAGGTGTTAGCCTCTCATATGATGTTGATAGGTTTATACCGTCACATTCTCATGTCCTTAGGTGTTAGCCTCTCATATGATGTTGATATGTTTATACCGTCACATTCCCATGTCCTTAGTTTATGCTGGGCTAAGCCATTGTGTAAGATTTTTGTTGATCAGACAATCATAACAATCATATTCATAACTAGTTATTTTAAGTTCTTTACATTACAATATAATATTGCATTATGTATAGTTTCTTGTTCCAAACTTGATAAGCGTTTTTAATATACTATTTCATTAAATAAATCATTAAATGATAAACATTTTATGCCATTTCAAAGCCATGTCCATAAAAAAAATTCAAGTTATTTATTAACAGCCAATGTAGAATAGAAAACTGAAGTATTCATAACATGTCATTAGCTAATACAGACACGGAAAAAATGGAAAGTGTAAATCAATAATATTTACCATAGAATTGATAGAATGCTATACATTATACCATATTGGTAGATGGCCATCTTTAAACTAAAGTCAGGAATAAAGATGAACATGTTGTGTGAGGCAAGGTTAGAACGGGGAGTGGATTTAATATTAAATGTTAGTGGCTGCAACACGGATAATTATTGTTTTAAAAATATAAGTTTATCATACTTTATTGCCTTTAACTAAAGGACCAATTTGTGCAACTTTAATACATAGGTGGATCATAGAGTAAAAGGTTATTGATATTGATAACCCCTACCCACAATTGAAGTTACTGTAACGTAATGTAAATGATGTCTTTAAAAGGTTATTGATATTGATAACTCCTAACCACAATTGAAGTTTCTCTAACGTATTGGAAATGATGTCTTTAAAAGGTTATTGATATTGATAACCTCTACCCACAATTGAAGTTCCTGTGACGTAATGTAAATGGTGCCTTTACTTTGTTTTTTACCTGCGGAGATTAAGTTAACAGTTACATTAATTGGCAATTGGCGGAACCACATGAATGAAAGCCCTGGTAATAAATTACCAGTAATAAAGTAATTTAAAAATACCTGCATTCAAAGTAATTTTATGGACAGCACAGTGCATGTGGGCTCTTATTCAGGCGAATCCTATTTTTATAAATCGATCAAAAAGACTTGTTAAAACTTCCAATATTCTGGCTTTAGTTAATACTTAAATAATAGTAATTCATACTAATTCAACTGCTCAAATGACAATAAAACTTTTAGATTTTAACTTTCTTTAGATGTAGATTTTAAAATTGAGTACAGTCTGCTAGTTGTAATATATTTATAAGAGTGAACTCCCTTTAAATATTATTGTAGTAATATTTTTTTTTAGGCCAATACCAACACCCACAACTTACTTCGACCATCAAACTATTTTGTGTCGATTTGTTTGGTGTCGATTTGTTTGGTGTCGATTTGTTTGGTGTCGATTGGTTTATTGTCGATATGTTTGGTGTCGATTTTTTTGGTGTCGATTTGTTTGGTGTCGATTTGTTTGGTGTCGATTTGTTTGGTGTCGATTTGTTTGGTGTCGATTGGTTTATTGTCGATATGTTTGGTGTCGATTTTTTTGGTGTCGATTTGTTTGGTGTCGATTTATTTGGTGTCGATTTGTTTGGTGTCGATTTATTTGGTGTCGATTTATTTAGTTTCGATTTGTTCTGTGTCGATTTGTTTGGTGTCGATTTGTTTGAAATGGAAAACTAACGGAATACTAAATTATAATACATAATTTTAAATATTGTTTAGAAAAATATTGTACACATTCAAAGCGCATAATAACATAGTTTACTGTGCTTTTGGGACACATAAAAATAAATTAAACTTACATCATTCGCTTTTATGCAGGTTCCCAAGCAGAAAACATTGAATTGTGATAGCCTCGTTTAAAATATCCTCAACTGCCCAATGTCATCGCCTTTCATTATACAGGACAGGACATGGCAAATTACACTACATTACAACACACACTACACAGTCAGGTCTGTTTACTAGACTCATTTATTTGGAATGGGAAACGGAAGCTAAACGAAATTCACTATATGAAAACCGCAAAATCATAATTTTTGTTGTTAATACTAAATAATTTTTTTATTAATTTTATTTTAGTTGAGGAGAGCGTTAAATATTTATAAGACGGTTGCAAAATGAAATAAATAAATAAATATACAAATAATAAAATTTTAATTTCGCCTACATTTAATTAAAACCAGTTGACTTTTACACGTGACATTTTGAGGATTTTTTGCTTGAAACGTTCAAACTGAGATGAAATCACTCCGACCTCTAGTTATGCCTCTCCTTCTCATTGACAATGGAATAGTTGCGGGGCCTAGGGCGTCTACAAACGGGAGCAAACGAACAGGCACATCCTTTCCCCACCTGAAAGTAGAGATCTGAGAACGGAGATCGCAAACCTACCACCCCACCCATCCCCGTACATGTCACGGCAATGCTAGCTACTCTGACTTGATAATTTCCATCTTTACTTGACCACATACGCTGTTGTTGGGATCTTCAAGGAGTATTTGTTTTTCAACACAATCTTCTATTGCCCAACGTTTGTTAATATTTCTGGAGACACAATTTATTTTTTTAAACAGCATTTTAAAAGTATTTTTTTAGCGTTAAAAAGTTATTTTGTTTGTTTTTGTTTTTTGTTGGCAAATCAAAAATTTCATTCCATATTTTATTATTCAGGTGAAGAAAATTTTAAAATGTAAGGCAATGAAATATGAAGAGTAATATTCATTAAAATTAGAATAGTCCCCCACATATGATACGAAAGCGAGCGGTCCTTAACTCTATGGAAAAAGCTCGGACCCTATTAAGAACTTGGTCGTGAACTGGGTAGCAAATGTCAGAATAAAAAACGTTCTTCCTGTTATTTCTGGGGCAATATAGTCAGTAGTAACATGTCCTGAACCAATGTAATGTCCAAGATGGTGTCCCAGATCAGACCGGATGAAGCTCCCGCGCCGAGAAGCCACCAGAAAGCTTTTTCGCGACTAGCTCGCGTGCTAAGGTGCATGGAGTGGGCCAAGAAAGTGTGACCACCTACCCCATTGACAGTACCTTTAACAGAATCATCGGGGCACTGATTGGGTGAAGAACCCTGTTTATTTCTGTAAACCTTTAGGTTACTGACATTGTAGGTGTTTCTGAGTATTTTGTCAGTCGATATACTCTTTAGCTGAACTGTTCCCTTGTTCAATGATTCTACCACGAGGAAGGGACCAATCCACCAGGATTCCATGCGATGAATTTAGGTTGACATGAAACGTCTTCAGGATATTTGGCAGGCAACTTTTATTGAGAACTTCCTTTTCACCTCGGTAAAGAATCAATTCCTTCTTTTGCTTCAAAGGCTTTGAAGTTTGTCAAAATTGTGAATTGGCATTTGACCGTTTCTCTGAAGGTTAATCATGGATCCACTGGTGAATGAAGAGGCTTCCACCGATGACCAGTCCATCTGCAGCACACAGATCTGCTAGCCTTTCACCATTATCATTCATCTCACCCAGGCAATGTGTTCCCATGCAATCTTCATATCAATTATTGTTGTTGCCTATTTCGCATTTAGGTCACCCAAGAGTTTAACCACATTGCTCCTATAAAACCTTTTGGATAAGGGTTCTCAGTCTGTTGTAGAAGTCCTCTTTGTCCTCTTCTTTACTGTCGTTACTAGGAGCATATACCTGAAGGAGATCCACAATAACTTCACGTTTTTTAGTCCTAAATCTAGCGGTGATTATCCGGGGACCATGGGCTTCCCACACTATAAGGTCGTTCTGTGCAGTTTTAGAAAATATGAGGGCTACTCCTTGGTTGTGGGCCGCATTCTCTTATTCATGGCCTGACTAAAGTAGAAGTTCTCCTGTGCTGAGCCTCATCTGACCTGAGCCAGGCCATCGGGACTCACTTATTCCTAAGATGGTTAGCATGTACCTTGTCATTTCGGCAGCAACTCGGGCAGTTTTTCCAGCTTCGAACATGGTCCTTACGTTCCATGTTCCTAAGCTGGTGGTGGTCGTAGTGGAGAGGATGGTTGTCTGCCGGGTGGTTTCCGGTTGGCTTTGGCCAACCAGCTTCATTAGTTCTCTGTTAAGAGAACCATCCTTCCCAAGGTCCGAGTTTCCAATTTTTATCTTTGTTCGTGTTTTTGCAGCAATGGCTTTTTTACGGGATGGGGTTCTTGCCTTCGCACAACCCTCCTCCTCTCTCATCCAGGCTAGGATCGGCTACGGCTGGTTAATTCCACATCTATTGAAAGTAATTAAATAAAAAAGTCAATAGATACTTATGTCAAAGCGCCAATAAAACTAAATTATAAATGTCGTAAAATTAATTTTATTTCCAAGAGAAAATAAAGTAACTAACACAGTCATATATATGCTTGCAATATAATTTGCGAAGCGTTTTTAGACAATAAAATAGATTCAAGATAAAGTCTTGTAATCAAAAAATGGATTGAAATCAATAGTTTGAAAGTTCATATAGATAGTTGAATTAGGAAATGACATTTAATTTTTTGCTAATCCTTGTCTCTTTAATTAACGCTATTTAAATTTACCATTCTCAATCAAAAAAAGACAATTTCTAAATAGGGATGCAAATTTTTGTTGGATCCCGTTTCCAGTTAATTAAATACATTATATTTCAATAATTCTCATCCATACCCCACACCAGTATTTGTTACTAAATAATTTTAAAAAATGGAGCCGCGGTTTTCTTCCTTCTCAATATTCAATAGTCTGTTAATAAAAATATCTATAAAAATGACATACAAAATTTAACTATAATTTTTATCCGCCTACTAATGGATATGTGATATTAAAGTAGATATAGAATTTCAATTTTAATAATGAATTTTGAACATAAAAACTAAATTCACAGTTTTATTCCTACATGTACTATAAAACGACTAAAGCCTACTGTAAGCGTTAACCGCTGTTGTAAAGATAAGTTAGGAAAGGTCCTTAAAGTGACTTATATAAATGTAACAATCGTCGTAAACGTCTTAAAAGTGGCAAAATAGTTGATATTGATGAAGAATGGGGATTAATAATAATAATTTAAGTAAGATATATATCAGGACATTAGAGATCCGACATTTTGTTATTAACTAAATGTGGTAAAAAAAATCTGGTATAGCACTAGTGCGTGTATGATGTATGCTGTCTACCATAAAATAGTATATAACTTCGATAGTGTCTATTTAATTTAAAATATAGACACCAAAAATGTATTCTTTACGACAAACAAGAAGACAAAGGCATATTTTGGATAACATGTTATATCTATTAATTACACTAATCATTTTGGACGTGCATTAAAATTGTGTTTCCCATTAATGACGCACCACACAGCACCGGTGCGTATTTATTTAATTTGACTATGTGTATACAAAACAGAGAAAATATGAGGAATGTGAAAATCGTAATTGAAAAAAATCCATTAAAGTGTAATTTAAAATCCAAGAGACATAACATTAGTAACTTATGTTTTATAACTGTTTCAGTCTATGTAAATTAAAAACACGTTTAGAAATATAAAACTAAAATAAATATTTAAATTTAAAAATCGTATTTATATAAAAAAGATTAAAAATTATGAAAGACATTAAATGTATATTATATATCTGTTTGCGTTATTATTTATACAATGTTGATTTTCAAACCTTTTACTACGTTGTATGTAAGACATTTATTTTTATCCAAGTGGCTCGCCACTTGACTTCGATCCCTATAATTAGGGATAAATTGTCAAAGACTTGCTAGCATTCCCTTATTCCCGTCTTCATTAGTTTCATCTATTTATAAATATAATAACGTTTATACAATTAGTATATTCATGTGGAAAATGGACCTAGCCTCCGTTTTTCACATAGATAAAATAAAAATGTTATGGTTATTGCAAGATTATATCATGGTGACAACATATTGATGTTCTTAGAACATTTTTACTACATTTACATTAATATTATTTATAATTTTTAGTTTACTAGTTTACTTCTCAAAATGATATGTTTAAACGCTTTCTTGTTATTAATGATGTTATATTGTTGTTTTATGTAATAGAAACGGGATGGCGGGCGTCGCATACGTTTATATTAGATAGATGAACTAAACCAAATTTAACACATTAGACATACTCTTTGGGCACTGGGGGCCAAAAGGGTTATTTGTTTCTATATTAGCTATATAAAAATATATTTGCTATAACAATATGCCTATGTCCTGGTGACCTTTAATTAATTTTTATTTTCTTTAAGGTTTAAAACTATTATTTTATAAATTGGCTACATGCTAGATGGATGGATATAGACAAAATATATAACACTGTCATGGTTATATTAAAATGCGATATTATTATAGAATTAAAACTCTAAATCCTTTGCTTTGTGGCTCTTGAGCGACATTTCATTTCTTGTATGTAACCTTTATAAAAATTAACTTGCAATATCTTTAAACAGAAATATTAAGTTACACATGAATTAAACTTAAGTCAAAGTTCATAACATTGACCTTTGTGATGCATACCGGTACCTAAATGTAAATTATTCTCAAAACTTATCGTATAACCGAACTTTGTATGTTCTGAACATAATTTACATTTATTTTTCGCTAAAATTCAGTAATTTTTAACATATTTTAATGGACAAATTTTGCTTTTAGTTTTACCTTATTATTTTAGCAGACTCTGAATTTAAATTGTTTTCTTATTTTTCACTTCATTGAAACTGAGTTAAAATATTCTAGAAAATTCTAAATTTTATCTTTGCTGTCTATCCGTTAGTCTTAGCCCATTCTCATGGTACAATGTTTCACACTTTAACACTATTTATTGGACAAACTCTCAATGGCAATTTTTTTGTTATTCACTTGATTCAGGTTTGATCTAAAATATTTTAGAAAATTATGTGATTTTATTTTCCATTAGGTCACTGTTATTTATAATATATATAAATTGGACACAATTTAAAGTCTTATAAATTTTGTTTCTGACTAATTGTTCGTTTATAAAACCTCAAGTTTTCCTAAAGTCAAAAATCTATAAAATAATTCACCAAAGCCAGTATGTGTGATCATGCATGATGACCTACACTGGGGTCGACCAATCAGTTTATAGTTGGCAAGCAGAGGTGGTCTTCCTGGGTTCAAGTTCAAGCCCCAGCGAGTACAACTTTTTTTTGTTAAATTTTAAAAAACCCGTAAAAAACAAGTTTTTTACTATGAATACTTTATATACGAGACATAACTAAAAGAATGTTCATTAATTCGCATCGCACAACAATCCAAAAATCCAAAATGTTAATTATGTCTCAAATATAAAAATGATTTATAGTAAAAAAAAAGTCTACAGTCTGCCTGCTAAATTTCAGCTCGATTTGATCGCGGTAAAAGGCTTATAAAAACATGTTTAACATAGTGCGCACCGCGAGACAAATTAGCAATTAATAGCATTTACATTTACAGATCGGGAACTTATTTTTAAAAATTATCGTCAATATAATACGCACCGCATAGCGCAACAGGAAAGTATTATAAAGGTCGTTCAATATAATACGCACCGCAACACTCTAGCACAAAAGTAAAATGCTACTTTGATATAAATTATAGACAATCTAAAAATTCATTAATTTAATTACAGTACATTTGATCGATCTGAAATTTTGAAACATCATTTTTATCATCGCTACGAGTCTGCCTGCAAAGTTTCAGCTCAATAGCTTAAGTGGATGTGGCTTAAAAATCTATCCAATTTTTTTTTCGGAATTCAAGCAAGCAAGGCATCAAGCAGACGCTACGAGTTAAAATAAAGGATTTAAAAATCACGAAACTGTTTAAGGCGCTCATTTTGCACAAACTAATATTTCTTCAAATAATGACGTTGTCACGTGAGAGGGATGTCAGAAGTTAGTTGGTTGTGGTCACATGACGTGAGGGAGAGAAGACGGCCGACTGGAGCGTGTTTCTATTTTGCGGATGTGTGATTATATTCATGATGTAAACTAGAGTACATAAAGTTTGAATTAAAATTTATCATGTTGAACCAGTGCCTCTTGGAATTATTGAGTAAAAGTTAATATAGACATTGTTAAGCCCACTAATAAGCAGACGTTACACATGGTGTCAGAAGTAAACTAGGAGATAACATTGTGAATCATTTTCATTGTGACTGTGAAACATTCGGAATCAACTCAGTTTCTGAAGTAGTGCCAATTTGAGTTCATCTTTGATGAAAATACCATGTGTATCTGGAAGAGACTGTTGGTCCTAGTAAACGGAGGTTTGTGAAACAGTGAAAATAACTTTCTTGGCTGGTTTGGTACAAATGAAAATATTTAACATCATTCAATATGGTGGACATATAACTTCGAGGTCCACGCATCCAGGTCAAGGCCAAGGTCAGTGTACAGTACACTAGTGAAAAGCAAGCCCTACACAGTGAAAATATTTGGGTCAGGTGCAGTGTTTGAGCAACAAACCCTACACACTGAATATCCAGGTCAAGTTTTACAGACCTACTGAAGTCTACGGTGTTAATTTAAAATACAACTGTAGACAAACAAGCGTGACTTAAATAAAGAAACACTAAACAACAGTGAAAATAAGCGAACTGAAAAAGTCAAGGAAAACAGATAATATAAATTACACAAATCAGACATGGGATTACTACAAAGAGTTCACGGCCATAGCCAAAGAATTTGGTTAGAGTGGCAAAGACTTAAGAGAGAATTTGTAGAAGACAAAGTGAAAGAAGCTGACGAAAAAAAGAGAACTAGGAAAAAGAGAAAAAGAGAAAACAAACAAATAATAGCCAGAGAGGAAAGAGCTGCCCAAAAGAGAACTAGAAAAATTGAAAAATGATAATTTAGAATTACAAATAGATTTGGAAAGTAGAGGCCACAGCAACGATACCAATGAAAAAGTAATACAGAAAGATCAGATAAAAGTCAGGAAATATGACAGCAAAAAAGAAAAAATGGATGTACTAGACTTTTGAGTCAATAATGAAAGATAAGGAAAGATGGACACATTATGACAAATAACAGGAGAGTGATTTGAAGTTTATAATAGCGTACCAAAAGAAGATAAAAATACATACAAGAATGTGAAAAAAGCTTTGCTATGTCATGTTTGGCAAATCAGAAAACAACTACAGAAGAGAATTTCATGAAATCAGGATCAAAATGGACAAGGATCCACAAATCATAGTGCATGAGGCACAAGTAAAGTTAACTAAATGGTTAGAACTGGCAACCATAGATATCACTGATCCAAAAGCAATACTAGACATGATATTAATAGATACATTTCTAGACAAAATGCCACACCAGAATTGTACACATATCTGGCAGAAAAAATATAAGGACTCAATCTCAATTAACCAATGCCCTAAGAACTTTCAAAGAATCACATCCTGAAGTTGAGATGGATAAGAGACAAGATTTCTTGGCTACAATTAAAAATAAAGAAGCAGGAATCATTTGTTATTATTGTAACAAGCCAGGACACATGGCAAGCATTGTTACCACAACAAAAGACAGACAAATAGGATGTCAACCCAAGGGCAGTCCAACAAGATACAAAACAGAATGGAGAGATGCACAAAGTCACTTAGCAAATAACAGACATAATCAAAATTCAAGATATAGAGATAATGTTCCAGATAGACAACCATGGAGAGGCAGTTATAATCAAAATAGAAGAACATGGAGAGGTAGGAATAATTATAACTCCAAATACAGAACAAATGACAACCAAGACATAGAAGACAACAGAAGAATGAATCGAGAGGAGACAAAAACAAGTGACACAGTAGCCTCTATTAACAGCCACGGTAAGCTGAAATTTTATCCAGTCTAAGTCAACAATAAGAGATGTATGTGTCTGCGGGACACAGGCTGCACAACAATAGAGGCAAACTGTAAAATAGTAGAGGAAGGGAATTACGATGGCAAGAAAGACACGTTAACAATAGCTGATGGCACAAGAGTTGAATGTCCAACTGCTACCCTTAACATCAACTCACCCTGGTTTGAAGGTACAGTTAGAGCAAGAGTGCTGAAAGACGCCATCTGTGACTTTAATCATAGGAAATAGTGATGGTGTCATAAACAATTACTAAGAAATGTTCAGAAAATGATGTTTCCAAGGAAACGACAATATAATTACAGACATTTTAAGTAGAATGATTTCAAATACGGACATTATGTGAATTCAAAAACAATTAAACCAGAGACTGGTTTAATAACATTATTCATTGCAGGATACAGGACAAAAAGTAGTGTGTGAATTCCACTGGAGGATATACAGATTATGATTAATAAAATGCAGTTCAATGGCACAATATTATAATTATATTAAAACTTCAGTTTTATTATTTCAGTGCAAGCAGACTGGTGATGTCGTCACACAGATTGATATTTCGGATTGTTATGTCTGAACTCATATTATTTTGATATATTGAGATATTGTTATATATTTATGTTAATTGATTAACTAACATGTATTATGTATTCTACCTGAGTACACAACATAATTGTCAAAAAAGACATAAACATTTATTAATTATGTTTTATAAAGATTTCTTATTGATGGCTTGTATTTGAATGGTAATCTGTATTCACGATGATTTTTGAGCCACATTTAATTCATGTCTGATGATATTTTTCAGTTATTAAAGGGACTATGAATTGATTGTTAAATAATTTCCAATATCCATTCTAAGGAAGTTTAAAATGTCAGATTGACATACAGCTTATTGTCATTGTATTAAGACAAAAAATGTTATATTGCATAAACATTTTTTTTGTTTGCATGGGGGTAATGTCACGTGAGAGAGAGGTCAAAGGTTAGTTGGTTAAAGTAACGTGAGGGAGAAAGATGAGGGTGGACTGATGTATTTCTATTTGAGGACGTTATGATGTAAATTGCTGTACATAAAGTTTGAATTAAAGTTATAATTTTGAACCAGTGCCTCCTGGAATTATTGAGTGAACATTAATATAGACATTATGAAGCCCACGAATAAACCACACGTTACAAGCGCCCGCCCCACGTTCTAGTCATATTACATCATAGTACTTATCTTAAGTTTTAAATTTTAAAAATGTATGTTCTTCTTTTTAGTCCGCTTATAAAAACGTGGTTTTTAAAAATCTTTTTTTTACTTCTATTTATTTGTGTTTGTGATTTCTGTTTCACGTTGAGAGAAAAAAGATGTATCAAAATACATTGTAGTTTGTTGGGCCCATATTTTATTTCCCGTTGACAGATATTTCCCGTTGACAGATATTTCTCCTTAGAGGTACTTCACAGCATATATTTCAAACAGTAATTTTCATTGATAAATTTTTTCGCGAGCAGCAACGTAAAAACGAAAAAGCCGCATGGGAGCCGAAGTTTGGCCTCCGTTAACATAGACATTGAAGTCTTCATTTTCACAGGTACCCGGGCGGAATTTTACTACCCGGGTAATGACACGGCAACGGGTACCCGTTGACAGGTGTACTAAGGACGAGAGCTTTTTTAAAAACCAGAGTATATCAGGGGTAAAAGACACCAAGCAATTCATTTGCATAGTATCCCTATTACAGGGAGCGAAGAAAAGTAGCGTGCTACTTAGATATTTAGACATCGCAGCAGAAATAATGGGATTTGGGCGTGATAATGACTAAACATCAGAATATCTTTAACAGTAAATAATATGAAAATCGTAGTTTCCGTAATTTTAAATGAATGCGGTTTTAAAAGTATATTTTAAAAAAAGTATATAAATATCTATATATAAATTTAAGTTACATAAATTATGCAATTTTAGTAATACAAATCATTATAAGTGTGTCCCAACAACATATTTTTTTTTAAATGTGATAAAAGAATAAATAAATAATAAGATCGTCTCATTAATCTTGCTATCTAAGTTGTCATATGCACAATGGAATTAAATATATGAATACCGGTGCTTTGTAGTGCAGAGCAGTCAAGGAAATACAATTTTAATGCACGTCAGATGTTACAATACAAACTACATTTTAATTCTATTTAAATATGGTGTACATTTGTTGTGTCTAATTAACGCGTGTAATACCTTGTTGGTATTTTGTCTTGTATTAAAGTAAAGTACTACCTCTAAAACTGTCAAATACATATACAGTCGGACCTCGCTAAGTCGAGACTCCCTAATTCGAAAACCTCCTTATTTCAAATTCATTGTTAGGTCCCGGCCAAATTCCATAAGACTAATATATTTTAGATCTCCTTAACACGAAGATTTTTGTCCTCCAACCTCCTTCACGATCCCGAGAAGATCGCGACTTAAAATTCACTATTTTTTGTATCATTCTCCTGTCATATTTAGTTCAAATGTAATATTTTTGTGTTCAAAATTATAAACATTTCTGACAACATCATTACATAATAAACTCAATAATATGTTCAACATTACGTCATCAAACTTAGGTGCAAGAATAGAACTGAATTCAGTGATTGCAATGTCAAGTCTTGTCAGGAGATATACTGATGGATATGTAATGTTCAGGATTTGGGCTTTTTTAAGGCTGGCTTCTTATAGAAATACGTTGTTTTATCATATGAGACAATTTGTTAATAACCTGTATTATTTAAATGTTTCAATTCATGCAACTTAAATTTATATATACAAATGAAGTATCCGTTAGGGATAATCTTATTTTAACATCGTATTTTCAAAAAATAATATAAAACTATGAATTTGATTGATGTAAGTTCATATAGATATACGTCTAATTTCTCTTCGGCGCACACTTATAATAATTTTACCCAAGTGGCACGCCACTTGACTTCGATCCTAAGAAATTCAGTGCTGCCAGTGACAAATTTGGGAAAAACCTATTCTACATGTAAAATAATAAACTAGAAACGAAAGAAAAAACCTTGACATGCAAACAAACAAAAAACACAAAAAGCTACTCTTTTACATAGGTATCCTTCAAAAAATGACGTAACACAGCTTAAGCCGATATAATAATAATAATAATAAATTGATTATTTATATAGCGCTGTATCCCAGTAAGGAACTGGGCTCACAGCGCTTTACATGAAAGAAATAACATACTTATAAGTATTAAATTAACTTTCATATCACAACAAATTACAATACATTATACATAAGCTACGTTAATCATTTACAAGAAATGTTGTTTCATCAATTTTAAAAATAAATTTTGAAAAGATGTGTCTTAAGTGCAGTCTTGAAAGACTTGGTTGTTTGAATACTACGTATGTGTAATGGTAGAAAATTCCATTGTTTGGCTGCACAAAAAGAGAACGACCTTTCACCAAACGTTTTGGTGCGTGTCGTAGGAACAGAGAGAACGCGTGTGTCTGCAGAAGATCTTAGCTTGCGAGTGGGTGAGTAGACAGCCAAAAGTTCAGTAAGATACGATGGGCATGAGTCCGAAAAGAAATTGTGACAGAGAACGGCCAGTTTGTAATCAATACGGGCTTGTATAGGCAGCCAATGAAGTGAGCGAAGAAGTGGAGTAACATGGTCATGTTTTTTTGCCTTGAGCATCAGTCTGGCAGCTGAATTTTGAACTTTCTGTATTCTTTCAATGCATTGTTTTGGCACACCTGACAGAAGAGAATTGCAGTAATCCATACGAGCCAGTACAAGAGCACAGACTAGTGTTTTTGTGGCACTAACTGTTAAGTAATGACGGATTGAGCTGATCTGACGAATGGCAGTGTAGGCAGAGCGACAGATGTGATTGATAAAGTTATTAATAGACATGTTGTCAGAAATAATGTAGCCAAGATTCCTAGTCGATGTTGTGAACAGAATATCCGAACTGGCTACGTGAATTGACTTCGGAAGAGACAAAATACTGCGAGATTTATTGTTGCAAAATAGAAGTGCTTCAGTCTTGTCATCATTCAGCTTGAGTTTGCTTAACGTCATCCAAGACTTCACTTCACCAATGCACTCCTGTAACAATTGGACACCGGAGTCCATATTAGAGGGATCAGTGTGAGTATATAGTTGAGTATCATCTGCAAATGATTGGCTTTTAACTGAATGCTTTTCAAGCAGTAGAAGTAGCGGTCTTGTATACAGTACAAAAAGTACCGGACCCAAAACAGAGCCCTGAGGCACACCATAAAGCAAGTCAGCTTTGTGAGAGATACAGCCATCTACTGATACTACCTGTGATCTGTTAGATAAGTATGATTGAAACCAAGCCAGAACTGAGCCAGAAATTCCAAAATAATTTTGCAGGGTTTTCAGCAGTATTTCCCCCCTCCTCGCTTGTCACACTTCGTCACAAAATGTTAGGCCCCCTTAAATAGGACGTCAAAAAGCTCTCTTTAAAATGAGCATATTTTAAATAACTTTATTGTCATTTAAGTACGTATATAGTGTAAGGCTGCACTCTAATATGGTAACACGCGTGAAGCCATTTAAAACATCATTAAATTTGAACGTTTTTAATGTGACGTCACAGTTCTTAAAACCCGCCACTCGTCACACATCGTCACACATCGTCACACATCGTCACAAATGTATGACCACCTTACCCCCTCCCCCCTTTTAGGCGCGTGACGTCGTTGAGTTAACACTAGTCACGGGTATGAGAATCACTGTAGGTGAATGGTGTTGACTGAGTTAACACTAGTCATGGGTATGAGAATCACTGTAGGTGAATGGAGTGACTGAGTTAACACTAGTCACGGGTATAAGAATCACTGTAGGTGAATGGTGTTGACTGAGTTAACACTAGTCATGGGTATGATGTTAAAGTGAACTCTTGGTCACATGCATGTGTGGGCAGAGGAAACGCGAGAGTTCAGAGAGAGACCAGTTCGTGTCAGTACAGACTGTTCGGGCGAGACGGTCAGTTGAAGTACCAGTTGAGATTTGAACGTCGCCCAAGTCGGTCGGGTTGGACTGAGGGGACTTAGACTTAGATGTGTTTGTGTGCACGGAGATGTGCAGTTGAGGTATCTTTATCTTGTACATGAGAAGACAGGCGGGGAGACTCTAGTTTGTGTGTACGGAGATGTGCAGTTGAGGTATCTTTATCATGTACATGAGGAGACAGTCGGGGAGACTGTAGTTTGTGTGCACGGAGATGTACAGTTGATGTATCTCTATCATGTACATGAGGAGACAGTCGGGGAGACTATAGTTTGTGTGTACGGAGATGTGCAGTTGAGGTATCTTTATCATGTACATGAGGAGACAGTCGGGGAGACTCTAGTTTGTGTGCATGGAGATGTGCAGTTGAGGTATCTGTATCCTGTACATGAGGAGACAGTCGGGGAGACTGTAGTTTGTGTGCATGGAGATGTGCAGTTAAAGTATCTTTATCCTGTACTTGAGGAGACAGTCGGGGAGACTGTAAAGTGTACGACCAGTGAGACATTATTGTATCAAGTTATATGTGATGATGTTCGATGAAGAATGCCCAGGTTTTTGTAAAGACTCATCTTTAGTTATTCCAATGCCCAACGACGTTTCATAGTATAACAAAATTCTTAGAAAGATCATTTGTGCATTTCATGGGTGTGTGAAATAGGGCGAATGGACTGCTTAAATTTTGAATAGCCCGCTGACTTATCTTAAATAGTCAACTGACTTATCTTAAATAGTCAACTGACTTATCTTAAATAGTCAACTGACTTATCTTAAATAGTCAACTGACTTATCTTAAATAGTCAATTGACTTATCTTAAATAGTCAACTGACTTATCTTAAATAGTCAACTGACTTATCTTAAATAGTCAACTGACTCGTTATTGATTTCTGTAAGTACGATTTAATATATTGAAAAAACAAAATTATAACTTGCTTGATTTTTTTTTAAAAAGGAAAACGTCAAACTATGGCAAACTTGCATGATGATTTATGTGTTACCCATTTTATAAAAAATGATGACACTATGGCCAGTTAAATGTTTAGGGAACACTTATTATTTTTGTTATTTTATCTTACTTTTATATTAAATGTGTGTGGCGTATATGTATTTAAAATTTCAAAACATTTTTTCTCATCACATTAATGCACCAGATGTTTCGGCTTTAATCCATAAAAGGAAATACAAATTTGTAATCCGTAACTTGGCTCTTATTTATCCTATATAAACAATTATTTATGATGATGGAATAAGACATTTACATTTTTATAGTTTCAAAAATCACCAGACAATGAGAGATATGACCCCCCCCCCTTTTTTTTTGCCCCTCAAAAATTGATAAAATGTTCTTTAAAAAGGACAATCATATGATTTAATAGTATTAGTGGATGCAAACTGGAGACATTTTCTAACAAATGTGTTAATAACAAGGAGAGAGTTGATAATTTATATTAACTGTTATAATAACAGCTATAATCTCGGTACTCAGCACTAAGTGGTGAACATTCACTTTAAGCCTCACAGTCGATATCTTTAGAAATATTGATTCACACAACATATATTTTCAAAAATATTTTGTTTTAAAAATATTATAATTTTAGTTCAAATGTAATGTAAAATTATCCTGTTAAATAAAACATCAATTTAGTTAACATAATATGCATCAATTATTTTTTTAATGACCACTGAGCCTAAGATGGAATAAATTTGATAATTGATTACAAAACTATCAATAGAGACCTCAATGTTTACCTTTGTCAATAATATAGTTTCTTTGATTGATACATATAATTTCAATAGAATAACTTTGTACATGAAATATCTCAGGAACTGGTCATCACATCAACTGTCAAGTATATCAGGAACTGGTAATCACAACTGTCAAGTATCTCAGGAACTGGTCATTACATCAACTGTGAAGTATCTCAGGAACTGGTCATCACATCAACTGTCAAGTATATCAGGAACTGGTCATCAACTCTGTCAAGTATCTCAGGAACTGGTCATTACATCAACTGTCAAGTATATCAGGAACTGGTAATCACAACTGTCTAGTATCTCAGGAACTGGTCATCACATCAACTGTGAAGTATCTCAGGAACGGGTCATCACATTTTGAGTGAAGTATGTCAGGAACTGGTCATCACATCAACTGTGAAGTATCTCAGGAACTGATCATCACATTTTGTGTGAAGTATGTCAGGAACTGGTCATCACAACAACTGTCAAGTATCTCATGAACTGGTCATCACATTTTGTTTGAAGTATGTCTGGAACTGGTCATCACATCAACTGTGAACTATCTCAGGAACTGGTCATCACATCAACTGTGAACTTTAACTTCTGCAGTAAAAAATGTCAAGCACACTTAATTTAAAGCGACTTATTAAATGAATGTAACAATGTCTA
The DNA here is from genome assembly GCA_944989445.1 of Ampullaceana balthica. Classification (NCBI taxonomy): domain Eukaryota; kingdom Metazoa; phylum Mollusca; class Gastropoda; family Lymnaeidae; genus Ampullaceana; species Ampullaceana balthica. The sequence continues at coordinate 59,268 of CALYLW010001310.1, read as the reverse complement.
AAGGGTCTGAAACGTGGCATAAGAGGTTATTTCGTATTATGATTTACGTGAGAAATAAACCTGCAATAGGATATCGGAATGTTTCTATTTACAACTTTATCGTAAACAACTCGGTTATATCTCTATTGTGTTTATAATGTATGCAGTCTACGTAAGCTGTCAACTCTTGTTAGTGTTGCTTTTTAATTGTCACTTTTGACAATTTCTTAGAAATTACAACCATGAAATGTTCAACATAAAATAAACTAACAATTTTTAGAGTTTTCAAATAACTATACACAAATATGCACATGAAATAAACAATCCTTTATTTATAAAATGGAGAAATAGGCTATTATGAAGAGAACACGTAATACTATGAAGGTTATACGGCCATTTTGAACGTGCATTAAATGTGTGTTTCCCGTCAATGACGCACTAAAAAGCACCGCTGCTGATGTATGTATCATGAGTTTGTGTTAACATAACAAAAACAAAAATAAAATAAATGTAAAAATCGTAATTTATATGTAAAACATCCATTAAATATAGCATAATTATTTTGTGTTCTGTAAATGTTTCATTAAATGTAAATTGAATATTGGCAACGTAATGTAAAGCTTTAAAAAAATCATTAATTTTAAGAATCGTATATACTTTAAAAAAATTAAAACAATGACATTTATTTAATAAATAAAATATAAATATTTGTTTTGGAGTATTTTGTGTATAGGGACCTCACTTTGGTTTTGATTAAAATCGTTCTATTTTATTAAAGTGGCATGCCACTTAAATGCGACCTTGAATAATATCGACCAATATATCTATTATGTTCCAGTTTAAAATAAACAGATAATTTAAATTAATTGCTTGCACGGATTGGGCCTAGTGGCCAATTAAGTCTGTTTTTGCTTATTTGAGCTATATGAAAATTAATTTAAGCGTTAGATTCTGCTAAAATTAATGGATCTACACCACACTTGGTATATAAAAAACTTGAGAGCTGTCACGGCTAATAGTTATAAGAATTTAGCGTTGCTCTCAGCTACCACTCAATACACAGAAACTCACACGAGGATATCGAAATTCAAATGTTTATTCCGTTACACAAACTGGCCGTACTTCCTGGACCAGCAAATATATCTCTATACAACTGCTGTACAACAACCTCTAGTATACTCAACAGTCTCCCGGACTGGCTATCTCTTGTACAACATACAAGTAGGGCTCTATACACAACTCACTGTACAACAACCTCTAGTATATTCAACAGTCTCCCGGACTGGCTATCTCATGTACAACATACAAGTAGGGCTCTATACACAACTCGCTGTACAACAACCTCTAGTATACTCAACAGTCTCCCGGACTGGCTATCTCATGTACAACATACAAGTAGGGCTCTATACACAACTCACTGTACAACAACCTCTAGTATACTCAACAGTCTCCCGGACTGGCTATCTCATGTACAACATACGAGTAGGACTCTATACACAACTCGCTGTACAACAATTCGACATACTCTTATTTCACAGTCATGGTCCTCGGTCCGACCCGACCGATCTTGGGCCCTGTTCTAGTCTCAACTTCAACTCGCCGTCTGACGCAACTGTCTCTCTGTCCTGTCACATGACCTGTGGTCACACAATCACGTGATCAAGTGTTCCCTACAACATACCCGTGAACTAGTGTACACTCCAGTCAACAAGCAGTCACCCACAGTGATTCTCATACCACAGACAAGAGCCTATATTAAAATAATGTAGGTCTCTGAACTCTTAATGTACATTGCTTTGGACCCAGGGGCCCCAATAGTATTTTTTCGAATACGTTTCATATTTTCTTCCTGGACAATAAAGCAACTGGTTTTGACAAATATTGATTAAAATATCCAATATGAACCAGATTGAAATAAACAGGTTTTTCAAACTTTGCATGTTGCACGAATTGGACCCGGGGGCCCAAGATTTCTTATTTCTTATATTAGCTATATACCAGTAAGTATTATTTTATTTATCCTACCACTATAAAAATTTGGAAAGTTGTTGAATACACTCCAGCAAAGTTTTCTGACATAATTATATTTTTTAATTTCAACTTATAGATGGCTGGGCACCCAAAAATGACGTGTTTTTCCTTACATGAGCTAAAGTAACAGTTTTTTTAAAAACATTTTATACTGGGTTAATAGATGAGTCCTGATATATAAACACTTGATGGCCCATAATAAAACATTTTATACTGGGTTAATAGATGAGTCCTGATATATAAACACTTGACGGCCCATAATAAAACATTTTATACTGGGTTAATAGACGAGTCCTGATATATAAACACTTGACGGCCCATAATAAATATAATATCGGAAATTGAACTTCTACGGTCGATTCTCCTTTTTGGCCGAGGGACCAACTTTTTCTTTTCTTTCGTAATCCTTTAAGACGTTTTCTCCATTCGATTTTAAACAATATTAACACAAATATTAAAACAAATATTAAAACAAATATTAAAACAAATATTAAAACAAATATTAAAACAAATATTAAAACAAATATTAAAACAAATATTAAAACAAATATTAAAACAAATATTAAAACAAATATTAAAACAAATATTAAAACAAATATTAAAACAAATATTAAAACAAATATTAAAACAAATATTAAAACAAATATTAAAACAATATTAAAACAAATATTAAAACACATATCCCTCAATACCCAGACTGAAATAAATAGGAACTTTGAAATTTGCATCTTGCCCCTTTTGGGGCGCTGGGCCTTTTATGTTTTTTTTTAATATTAAGCTTTATAAATATTATTTTATTCAACGATCTCGGTAAAAAGGAATAAATTCAAAGAAACCAATTTTTAATGACCTTTAGAAAAATAAATGTTATTGCTGTATGCATTGTGAAATTGATTGGATTAAATAGGCGTTACGAACTTAACATCTTGCCCCTTAATGTCGTTGTTTCAAATATTAGCCATATACAAATTAGTTTAAGCGTTACATAATGAGAAAATGGATCTTTACCAAATAGGGTATATACAAACTTAAGAGCCTATATTAAATTAGTATAGGGCACTGAACCAATGTCCCTTCCCTCGGGGCTTGGGGTGTGAAATATCTTTTTTAATAAACGTACAAAGGCAATAAAAAAATCAAATTACAATATTAATATCGTTTTTTAATTTGTAAGCTTTTTAAAAAAAAATTACTTAATTTATCAATTTGCTATGAAATTTGGATATATTTTTTTACACACTTCGGCAAAGGTTTTTTGGCATAATTTTTTTAAATTTTAAGTACTAATCATTTGTTTCTTTAAATTTATTCCTATATACTGAGATCGTTGCAACGCGCGATATATATATATATATATATATGAAAGTATGTCTGTGTGTGTGTCTGCTTTTCCTTTATAGCTGACTAAACAATTCAACCGATCGCCATGAAAATTTTGAGACTGTTGAGAACGCTCCCGGGATGGTAAATGGCAACATGTGTTTCTCGATTTAACACTCATGGGGCGCCGTGGGCCAAAAATGTCACTTTTTGTTTAATGTTTAAGATAGTATACCAATTCACTTTTTAAAGATCATGAGAAATATATCCATGATGAAACAGGTTTTTGACATTGACATCTTGCACTGAATGGGCCCGGGGGCCCCTTAATGTCATTTTACCCATATATTAGCTATATTAAAATTAGTTTTAGCGTTAGAAAATGAGAAAATAACTGGATTTTGACCAAACTTAGTATATAAAAATTTAAGAGTATATATTAAATTTCTATAGGGCACTGAACTCCTAATGTTCATTCCCTCGGGTCTGAGGGGCCCAAATGTCTTTTTAACTAAAAAAATAATAATTGTAATCCCTATTCAACTTTACACGATATTGAGAAATATACCTTTAGTACAATGGCAATAAAAAAATAATTGTCACTCAATTTGGGGCCGGGGCCCTTAACATCGTGTCTTCTTTTGTACGTTGTTTAATTATTAATTTATGTATCCATTTGCTATGAAACTTGGACTCCGGGTAATAAATGTATACCGACTAATTAAAGTTACTGTTAACCTGTCGTCATAAAATAGGACCGTTCCCAATCTTAGGACCAGTTCAATGTTAACAACCTTAATAGAACTCCAAAAATTCATAACTACATTGACATACGGATCCCAAAATAATGTGCCATAAGTATCCGGCCAAAACCTAGTATGTTTTAAATAACAAAGCAAAATAACTAAAGGCACAACTGTTTAATATTTTAATATATAATTTAAATACATGTACTTGAAAACATCTTTTAAATATTCAATAACCTCAGTTGAATACTATGGCAAATTATTTAAATACATTATGTAACTTTCTATTAGTGTTGATTAAATACATCGACACGTGACAAAACACTATCATTGTGCTAGTAAATGTATTAAGCTGTCGTTAACTTTCATATATTATGTCTCGAGTCACATTGTCATGTAGTAGATGGAGATGTATGTGTTAAACTGAATATATTGATACGTGTGTATTGTCTCACGATGATTGTCAGTGAGATACTCGGGGATAAATTACATTGCTATGTACACATCCTAGAATTGAATTGGTTTATGAAATCATTAGAATACATACTCATTAATAAGTGCTGCAACATTGTTTACAATACAAAAATGCGATTTTGGGTCTAAAAGGAAAATTCGTTTACTTAACTTAAAGTAGAATACATTTAAATAATATATCATGTCTACATGCCTTATAAAATATATCAAAGACTTTTAAGAGTAAAGCTATTATTTTTTTAATTGGTTAAAATTGTTATTCAAAATAGAATGAAATGAAAACAAAATATTAATGCAATATTAGATGGGACAGTAGCAGGTAAATGGGATCATAAATATTTATTTGTATATTATTAGTTTATTTAGATATTAGAAATACCATGTCAGTAATATTCATAATTGTTATTATTATTACACGATTAGTTTATATATATATGTTGAAATTATCATGTTCCTTGTTTCAAAACTAATAGGTTTTTTTATACTCTAAACTAGCGGCCCCGTCGTGCGTTGCAACGATCTCAGTAAAAATGAATAAATTTAAAGAAACCAATGAATGGTATGTTTCAAAACAATTATGACAGAAACGTTCGCGGAAGTGTGAAAAAAAATTTCAAGTTTAATAGCAAACGGATAAATAAATCAATAATTAAATAGCGTACAAAAGAGAAAACGATATTAAGGGCCCCGGCCCAAAAAGGAGTGCTAATATAGTTTTTTTATTGCCATTGTACTCAAGCTATATTTCTCAAGCTTTATTCCTCGTGTAAAATTGAATAGGGAATTAAATTATTAAAGTTCAGTAAAAAAAAAGACATGTAGGGCCCCGAGCTCCGAGGGAATGGACATTAGGAGTTCAGTGCCCTATAGTTATATAGGTTCTTAAGTTTTTATATACTAAGTTTGGTCAAAATCCCGTTGTTTACTCATTAGCCAACGCTTAAACTACTTTTTATATAGCTAATATAAGGGGACAATGACATTAAGGGGCCCCCGGCCCATACGGTGCAAAAGGTCAATTTCAAAAACCTGTTCATTTTAATTCAGTTTTATAGTGTATATATTTCATAAGATCTTTAAAAAGGGAATAGGAAAAATATCTTAAACAGATACGACAGATTGTTAACGGTGTTCCCCGGCCCTGTAGATATTGACATTAGAAGTTCTGTGCTCTAAATTTTTTTAAATATGGCATACCAAAATTTTGAATACGAAGTTTGGTTAATATAGTTACACGCTTAAACTAAATTTTATGTAGCTCATATAAGCAAAAAACAAAACTGAGGGCCCCAGGGCCCATTCTGTGCAAGACATAAAGGTCAAATTACCTGTACGTTTTAATATGGATAATAATGGATGCATTTATCATTATTTTGCAAGATCGTTAATAAATAAATGGGGAATAAATTCTTAAAAGTTTAAGAAAAAACTGCATTTTGGGCCCCCTGGCCCGAAGGAATAATCATTAGGACTTTATTACCCTATAGTATTTTCATATTGGCTGTCAAATTTTTATATACAAAGTTCAGTTAAGATCCATCAATTAAAACAGTAGCTAACGCTTAAACTAATTTTTATATATCTAATATATAAAGATGAAAGTTTGTGTGTTTGTTTGTTTGTGTGTTTGTTTGTTACCAATGGAAATCCACACCGTTGGACCCAGGATGCTGAAATTTTGCATGGGGCTCTCATTCGACCCTAGACAGGTCGTAGGCTATGTTTCAACCCCAGGTGACCACCCCTAGGGTAAGGGGGCCCATAATCAGAAAATGTAGAGCCAAATAAAGACAAAATAAATTCTCATTTCGATATTGAACAGCTTCATGCGGGCATTCAAAACGAGTTCATTTTGGTGCGTTATTTTTTACAATACTTTATTTTTAGCTGTGCGCTTTCAAAAATCTTTTATTGTCAAATTACGGTGCGCACCTTTTCGTGTACGCATCTAAAAGTGAGCAGTGTAATTTTATTATAATAACATTCATATTTGTTTTGGCCTTGCGGTACAAAACAGTGGCCTTTTATACAAATACTTTCTTGATATTATAGATCTGTTAACACTATTTCATTACATTTGTCACACGATGTATGGTATTTATTTTTAAATTAAGAGTTTTATTATGTTGTTTCTAATGACTCAAATTTTAATTTAAACAAATAAAAGAAATTGCCCAAGTCAAAAAAGCTTAATCGTAATTTAGAGGAACTATACGTTTGTTTTTCTTAAAATTTGATGCGTGTTCTATATTAATTTTTCTTGCTTATTTTACTTGCTCAATCCCTTAAAATTAATTATTAACGTAAATCATCAAGGAATATTACATGCATATAAAAGCCTACGACCAATGCTGTGTTTTTTTTATTACATACGCTCTATAAATTTACAATTTAAACCTTTCTACCGGACTTATAAACATAAGCATATTAAACTCAATACAAGTGAACCTATAAGCAATTAATTAAGTTGGGCGGCGAATTGAATATGCCATGGTCATTACGCTGTTGCGGAATAACAAAAGCCATTTTAAAAATAGATGTTTAGTCAAACATAGCATCTTTTTTTCCTATTTCGTAAATAATTTATTTATTTTGCAGAAACTAAATCTGTTGTTTGAAATATAATTTACAAACTATGATGTCCCATCGGGAAACATGGTCCAAAACATACTTGAATTCTTTTTTAAAATTATACCTATTACATAAAAGCCGTAAATTTAAATCGTATAACATAGAGACAAATATAAAAAAAAGCATTATATATCATTTCCATATTAAAACACTAATAAATAAAGACTATCAAAAAGTATACAATTTATTTTTGGAGCAGTACTGCATTATAAGACTTCATTTTAAGCGCCCGCCTTTAAATTAACTTTAATTGACTAAAAATTGACTATAATTTGTTCACTTTTGTCCCTTTCTACAAAACGGTCCATTTAGCGATGGATTCCAAAATCTTATATGTTGCTGTTTCAGCAAGGGATACAATTCTTTTTTGATTCCCGTTTTGAGATAAGACATTATATTTTGTAAAAAAAAATTCCTGTTTTTGTTTCTGGAAATTAGATAAAGGGCGATTTTTACTAATTACTTTTAGTTCAGAGTTGAGTCGTGCTTAATTGTTTTTAGTATGATTCGTAAATTTTACAGACTTTTAGTCAAATGGGAAGTTGGACCATTAGTGAGAGGGGGCTTAGGCTTTTATTAGTATAGAAAAGGGGAGGGCACTAAATGAAGTTAATCAAGAGAAATACAAAAAAATAAGAAGAAAGTAAATCGTTGCATACACATACATACTTAACAAATAACTATTTGAATATTTTCAACAACATAATAAAACTTGCTCATTACTATAAACTTACTTATTAAAAATAAGAATCAATGATCTTGACATGCATATAAAGGCCTAGGACCTATGTTGTCATTTCATGTTTACATAATTTTATGTTTACATAAGCTAAACAAATTAACTATTTAAACTTTAGCTAACGAACTTATTAAGAAAGTCATTAAACTTAACACAAGTGAACCTAAAGATCACTAATTCCGTGTAGTTAGAAGCATAAAACTCTGGGTGGTTGTTAAGTACACTTCCGTGGTGGTAACGAGCAAAAAAAATATTTAAATATCAATTTTCATATAGCCCATATAATGAAAAAAACGTCTTTGTGCCCCCGGCCCCCATGACTGAATTGCAACTTTTTTACGCAAATGATCGTCGTGAGAGGCTACTCAACAACTTCCCAAAGTTTCATGCTTCTACCTACACGCGAAGTTGGAGAATTCAATTAGTGATGAGTCAGTTTTTTATATAAGAAAAAAACTACATAGCCTATGACCTGTCCCGGGTCAAATGAGGGTCCCATGCAAAATTTCAGCACCTAGGTCCAACGGTGTGGCATTCTATGAGTAACAAAACAAACAAAAGAAACAAACAAACAAACTTTCATCTTTATATATTAGATGGGGTTTTCCCGCTTTGGGAATGTCAATGTTTGACTGTTGCACAGTGCGCACTATTTTGACACATGCTTGGTGTGACGTAGTTTGGTGTGGGATGACGTCAATAGAGAGATATGCTAGAGGGACGATTTTGTAGCGGAGAGCACGCACAGTGTTGTTATTATTTTGCCTTGAAGGATTTCTTTGTTCAATTAAAATATTGATTCTTCTGATGGTGTTTTTACTTATTGAGTTGAAGCCTTGTGAGTCATAAAAATCATTAGAACTTGACATTCTTAAGAAGAACAAATGAAATTAATCTCTTTAGAATGTGTTTTTTAAGATTTTACTATAACTAACCCTACCTAACCAAACTTGAAGTAGTAAACAAGTTTATATATTAGCTTATCTAATACCTTTCAGCCATTTAGTGGTGCTAATAGAATAAATTAAATTCATCTGTTCATTGATGTTAAGAAGGATGAATTAAATACATATATTTATTGATCTTGTGAAGGTTAAATTAAATAAATCTCTTCTGAATATTTTTTTTTGGATCTTATAATCAATACAAAATATCACTAAACAAATTATATATCCAAAACTTAAATTAACACTTCACCTGTTTTACAAATGTCTAAACACAATTGATGTGTCCGAATTAAACAAATAGTCATGGGGTAGCAAAATTTAAACTAATTTAATAATTTACTTATAAGTTACTTATTTATCTAAGTTACTTATAAGTTTATTGATGCTAAAAGGGGGGGGGGAACCTTCAGTATGGTATTTAAGAAGAAAGTTTTAACAAAGGGAAATACTTAAAAGCAGTTGTACACTAAAACAATATATAAGCTATTATGTTCCAATCTTTCTTCAGAGAAATCATGCCCCCAAAAAGAAAAACTCAATTAGGTCGTGTTTCTAAAACGGCAAAGAAGCAAGCCTTACATAGAGAAAATGAAACGAATGAACAAACACAGGCAAGACTTGCTGTTGAGAGAGAAAGAGTTTCAATCAGAAGAGCTAATGAAACCAGTGAACAAACACAGGCAAGACTTGATGATGAGAGAGAAAGAGGTTCCATAAGAAGAGCTAATGAAACCAGTGAACAAACACAGACAAGACTTGATGATAAGAGAGAAAGAGTTTCAATCAGAAGAGCTAATGAAACCAGTGAACAAACACAGGCAAGACTTGATGATGAGAGAGAAGGAGTTTCAATCAGAAGAGCTAATGAAACCAGTGAACAAACACAGGCAAGACTTGATGATGAGAGAGAAAGAGTTTCAATCAGAAGAGCTAATGAAACCAGTGAACAAACACAGGCAAGACTTGATGATGAGAGAGAAAGAGTTTCAATCAGAAGAGCTAATGAAACCAATAAACAAACACAGGCAAGACTTGATGAAAAAAGAGTCAGATCTTCAATGAGAAGAGCAAATGAAACAAAAAAACAAACCCAAATAAGACTTGCAGACCAGAGAAATGGAAATTTAAACAGAAGAAGAAATGAAATGCAGCAAGACCTAAAAGGTGCTGCTCATCAATATGACCCAGATATTCCATACCATCAACATGAAAAGGTCAACATTGGTGAGATGAACTTGATCTGCAAGCATTGCAGTGCATTTAAATGGAAAGATGAGCACCCTGGAATGTGCTGTTCAAATGGCAAAGTTAAACTAGAGACTCTGCAACATCCACCTGAGCCACTTGATCATTTGCTTCAAGGTGTATCTCAAACGTCTAAACGCTTCCTAGCCAACATCAGAAAATACAACTCATGCTTTCAAATGACATCTTTTGGTGCCAGCAAAGAAATTCGTGAACAAGGATTCATGCCAACATTTAAAGTTCAAGGCCAAATTTATCACAGGGCTGGATCTCTGCTGCCAGCTGAAGGCGAACCACAGTTTCTGCAGATCTATTTCATGGGAGACCAAGCTAGAGAAGTCCAACAAAGATGTGCAAACTTTCCAGACTTGCAACAAAATGTTGTTTTGGAGTTGCAAGAACTCCTACATGCAAACAATGCCTACCTTCAAATTTTCAAGACATCTCTAGAAAGAATGCCAACTGATGAATACAAAGTTGTGATACGAGCTGACAAAGCACCAAGACATGAACACCAAAGGCGGTTCAATGTACCAACATTTGATGAAGTGGCCATTGTCATGGTAGGAAATGAATTTGACAGACGTGACATTGTCCTTCAAAAGCGAAACAACCTTCTCCAAAGAGTTGCAGAAACTCATCGCTCTTATGATGCTCTGCAATATCCCCTAATGTTTTGGCAAGGTGAAGATGGGTACTCCTTTGGCATTCCTCAGACAAACCCAGACACGGGAAACAATGTTTTGGGTAAAAAGGTTACAGCAATGGACTTTTATGCATATCGAATCATGATTCGCAGTGGTGAAGATAACCATCTCTTGAAATTTAGACAGCTGTTCCATCAATTCATCGTAGATATGTACGCGAAAATTGAAAGTGAACGCTTGCTCTACATCCGTCTAAATCAAAAGAAGCTGAGAGTTGAAGACTACATTCACCTCAGAGATGCCATTGCAAATGATGCCAATCCAAATGATCTGGGGAAAATGGTTATCTTGCCAGCAACATTTACAGGAAGTCCAAGACACATGCATGAGTACACTCAAGATGCTATGACTTATGTCAGAAATTATGGAAGGCCAGATTTGTTTATCACCTTTACATGCAATCCACTATGGCAAGAAATTCAGGCTCATCTTTTACCTGGCCAATCAGCAGTGGATCGACATGATTTGGTTGCTAGAGTCTTCAAACGAAAACTATCAAAATTAATGGGAGTCATTACAAAAAGTCATGTCTATGGTGAAACGAGATGCTGGATGTACTCAATTGAATGGCAGAAGAGAGGCTTACCCCATGCACACATCCTAATCTGGCTGATGAAAAAATTACGACCTAATCAAATTGACAATGTAATCTCAGCAGAAATACCAAACTCTACACAAGATAATTTTTTGTTTGAAATTGTTGTGAAAAATATGCTGCATGGACCCTGTGGAAACTTGAACAGAAACTCTGCTTGCATGGTTGATGGGAAATGCTCAAAAAAATATCCAAGGAATTTGATACAAGAAACTAAAACTGGTGAAGATGGCTATCCTGTGTACAGACGCCGTAAACCAGGAGATGGTGGTTTTACTGCAAAAATCAAAATGAAGGTTGGTTCAACATATCAAGAAATAGAAATGGACAACAGATGGGTGGTTCCCTACACTCCAATTTTGACAAAAATGTTTCAAGCTCACATAAATGTCGAATCTTGCCAATCTGTCAAGGCCATCAAATACATCTGCAAGTACGTCAATAAAGGAAGTGACCAGGCCGTTTTTGGTCTTGAAGGAAACCAAGAGAATCCAGATGAGGTGCAAAAATTTCTAATGGGTCGTTACATCAGCAGTAATGAAGCAGTCTGGAGAATTTTGAATTTCCAAATTCATGAACGGTATCCAACAGTTGTTCACTTGAGTGTTCATCTTGAAAATGGGCAAAGAGTATACTTCAACCAAGAAAATATATATCATCAAATTCTGGAGCCACCAAGAACAACTTTGACAGCTTTTTTTCAACTGTGCCAACAAGACGACTTTGCAAAAACCATTCTCTATTGTGTTGTTCCAAGGTACTATACTTGGAATGCTTCTCAAAAATTATTTAAACGCCGAAAACAAGGAGCAGATGTTGAATATCATCCAGGGATAAAATCTTCAGATGCATTGGGACGTGTGTACACCGTTCACCCATCTAATGCAGAATGCTTCTTTTTGAGGATGCTACTTCATGTTGTTAGAGGACCAACATCCTACACTGACTTAAAAACTGTTGATGGTCATGTGTGTGCTACATTTAGGGAAGCTTGCCAAATGCAAGGGCTACTAGAAAACGATCACCATTGGGTCTTGACCATGGAGGAGGCGTGTACATCTCAATCACCTACCCGTTTGAGACATCTGTTTTCAATTTTGCTGACAACATGCTCTGTTTCTAATCCACTTGCTCTCTGGGATACATTTAAAACATATTTGAGTGAGGACATTATGTTGCAAACCAAGAGAGAGAATCAAACACTGCTAATTGAGTTCTCTAATGAGATTTACAAAAGGTGTCTTATGTTGTTGGAGGATTTGTGTGTATCAATGTCAGGAAGGAACCTTGACCAGTTTGGGTTACCAACGCCTCAAAGAAATGAAAACAATCTTCAGAATAGTGAAATTCTACGAGAACAAAATTATAACACAAATGAATTGATGGCCTATGTCTCAGAAAATCAACCACGTTTAGTTGAGGATCAAAGAGCTGCCTACATTCACATCTTAGAACTGGTTACCTCAAAAAAAGGTGGAATCATATTCCTTGATGCTCCAGGAGGTACAGGTAAAACATTTGTGATCAATTTGCTCTTGGCTACAATCAGACGAGACAAAGGTATTGCTCTAGCCGTTGCTTCTTCTGGCATAGCATCAACATTGCTTGCCGGGGGTAGAACAGCTCATTCTGCCTTCAAGTTACCTTTGAACATGAACCATTCTGAGAATGTAACCTGCAACATATCAAAAGGATCAGGAAAGGCCAAGGTACTAGAACAGTGTTCTCTCATTGTCTGGGATGAGTGTACAATGTCACACAAGCGAGCTCTTGAAGCCTTGAACAACACTCTTCAGGATTTAAAAGGAAACACAAAACTAATGGGAGGAACAGTTGTGGTATTAGCTGGAGATTTTAGACAAACTTTGCCTGTCATTCCAAGGTCAACACCAAGCGATGAGTTGAATGCCTTCCTCAAAGCTTCAACTCTGTGGAAACAGGTCAAGAAAATGACTCTGACCACCAACATGAGAGTCCATTTACATGGAGATAATGCAGCAGGCTACTTCTCACATCAATTGCTTCAACTTGGCGATGGAAAGTGGCAGGTAGACCCAGCATCAGGAACAGTTTCTTTCCCATCAAATTTTTGCACTGTAGCAAAGTCACTTGAAGAGTTGAAACTTGCCGTTTTTCCAAACATCCAAGACCAGTTTAAAAATCCTGAGTGGTTGTGCGAAAGGGCCATTCTTGCTCCAAAGAATTCAAGTGTCAACAGCATCAATTCTCAAATTCAAAATTTTCTACCAGGCATTTCAAACAACTACAAATCTATTGATACGGTTACAGATCCGGCCCAAGCTGTTTACTATCCAACAGAATTTTTGAATTCATTAGATCCTCCTGGCATGCCATCACATAACTTGGAACTTAAAATCGGAGCTCCTATCATACTTCTGAGAAATTTGGATCCCCCTAAACTATGCAATGGAACACGATTGAGCATCAAGCATCTCTTACCTCATGTAATAGAAGCCACAATTTTGACAGGCTGCGCCAAAGGAGAAGATGTCTTCATCCCAAGAATTCCACTCATACCAACAGATATGCCTTTTGATTTCAAGCGCCTCCAGTTTCCAATCAGGCTTGCATTTGCCATGTCTATCAACAAGGCACAGGGACAGTCTTTAAAAGTGGCAGGCATTGTACTTGAGGAAGCATGCTTTGCCCACGGACAGCTATATGTGGCATGTTCTAGAGTTGGGTCACCAACAAATCTTTTCATTTTTGCACCAGACGGAAAAACCAAAAATATAGTCTATCGACAAGCCTTAATATAAGCAATATATAAATTACATGTACTTATTTTTAATTACATTTCAATTTATTTTTTAAATTGTTTTTCAATGAATGAATTGAAATATTTTTTTTAAAAATCTGTTGACTATTATTTTAATCGTGCGACGCCGGGTAACCCGGCTAGTCTCATATAAACAAAACATGACATTATGGGTCCCCGCGCCCTATGAGTATTCCTCAAAATCGTGAAAATGGAATGTGGAAAACTATCTTAAACATATATGAAGAAAAAAGACATTCGGGGCCCCATGCCCCGAAGGAATGGACATTTGATGTTCTGTGATCTATAGAATTTTAATACGGGCTACCAAGTTTTTGTATTCAAATTTAGTTAAGATCCATTTCTTTACGGATAACTTATCGTTCAACTTTTTCGCTTCTAAATCTATTTTAAAATACTGTGTAAAACATGTTAAAATTGATTACTGTATTTATGTTGCTTCAATATTACGTGCGATTGTTTAGGAGCGATTACTTTCATAAACTGTCACGAAGGAAAAGATGGGTTAAAAAGAACTCACGGGGCTTCTTAAGAAAATGGATTATGGATAGGAATAATATGCACTGAGTAACAGTGAGGCTAAAGGGTGGCACATTTATAGGTATATAGAGGGGCACATTTATAAGTATATAGAGGGGCACATTTATAAGTATATAGAGGGACACATTCATAAGTATATAGGACACATTTTAAGTATATAGAGGGCCAAATTTATAAGTAATTAGCGGGGCACATTCATAAATATATAAGGGGCAAATTTATAAGTATATAGAGCGGCACCATTGTGACCCTTTGTACGTTACTTGTCATTGGTAGAGGCATGCGTTAATAATATCACCCAAACTTTGGTGGCACTAACTCTAGCTTAAAATGTTTTTGCCAAAAGTTAAGCTAATTACTTAGGTTAAATTTTAAGCTCAATCAATGTGAGTCTAGTATTGGAATCATTTAAAAAGAGTTTTATGGACAGACGTATAATCAAACTTAAATCTGAATATAAGATTTGGTAAAACGAAATATATCGTGTGCGAGTCCCACTGAGAAAATGTTTTTGTTGTTTTTTTTTAAATTTAAATTTAAACCAGACCGGCTCTTAAGAACGATACATTGCATAAAATTAAATTTATATATCGAAAAATACACTCGTAACTGCATTCAATGAGTGTAGCAAAAGATTAGTGATTAAAACAACTGCACATTTTAGTAAGGTGGGAGATTTATTTACCTTTATCTGAACACGCAGTTGTTTAGACTTTCCGGAAGGAAAAGATGGATTGAAAAGATATAATCAAAGTTTTGAAAGATTACAAACATGAGAATTAAGAACTTCGAGAGAAATAAACTTCTAAAAGTAAAATTAAATATAAGATAACTGCAAGAGCAGTAACACATTTTGTGAACATCAATATTGTTGTCATCATGAGAGAATACTACAATGAGGAGAAATTATACAGCAATGTAAACAACATAGACAATATAAATACGCAATTTTAATTTACTCTCATGAATGTACTCATTGTATTAACGTTCTAATTCTTATAAATAATCCGAAAAGGGAGACTAAGTTAAGGGAATGTTTGCAATTAATTTAACAATG
Source organism: Ampullaceana balthica (assembly GCA_944989445.1). NCBI lineage: Eukaryota > Metazoa > Mollusca > Gastropoda > Lymnaeidae > Ampullaceana > Ampullaceana balthica. Next base: position 43,457 of record CALYLW010001310.1, on the reverse strand, counting down.
TATCCCTAATATTAGGGATCGAAGTCAAGTGGCATGACACTAGGATAAAATAGAGCGCTTTCTACCACGAGGCACAAGTATCAATCGTATCGTCGCATAAAAATTAAACAGACAAATATATTTTACTTTTTAAATAAATGTTATTAGTTTTTATAATTTTAAATTAAATTCAATTTTAAGATGAATCATTTTTTTAAACTTTAATTTACAATGCAAATTTTCAATTTATTTTCCATGGAACATTTACGAAACACAAACTATGTATGTTATGTTTCTTAGATTTAAAATGAGCTATAATGGATTTTAAAAATATAAATTACGATTTTCACATTAATTTTCTCTTTAAGTTTTGTTAGCACAAACTCATGATAAATACATCAGCATCGGTGCTTTGTTGTGCGTCATTAACCGGAAACACAATATCAATGCACGTCCAAAATGATTAAATACATTTGTAAACAGAAACGTATTCTCTCAATAATATGCCTATTTCTCCTAGTTAATATTAAAAAAATATTTTATTGGATTTGCGTATTTGTATATAGTTATTTGAAAACGCTAAATTGTTAGTACATTTATTGTTGAACATTTCATGGTTGTATTTTCTAAGAAATTTCAAAAAAGTAACTATTAAAAAGCAACACTAACAAGAGTTGACAACTTACGTTGACTGCATCAATTAAAAGAAACACTAGTGATTTACCCGAGAAGTAATGAATTCTAAATTGGCCACAGTTGAACTGGAAGCTTGGAATGTTTTAAAAGATGTTGTCAACAATTTCTTAGATAACTTCAAGACAGACAGTTACAAAAGTCTTGTTAAGAACATGGTCGCCTAATTTCAGGCCTTGGGTTGCCACATGAGTGTCAAGTTGCACTTTATGGACTCCCAAGTTGATTACTTTCCTGAAAATCTTGGTGAATACAGTGAAGGGCAGGGTGAAAGTTTTCATTAGGACATTTGTGCAATGGAGAGTCGATACCAAGGTCGATGGATTGTGAATATGATGGCCGACTATTGTTGGTCATTGAAACATCATAATCCTGGTGCTGATTATAAACGAAAATCACTGAGAAGACCATTCACAGAGTGATATATAATCAATAAATGTAAGTCTGCTTTTAATATTGCGCCTTTACTAATAACATAGGAGGTTTCTTATAGTTTTCTGCATGATTGAAGTTTATTATCCATCGTATATTTTGTTGCTGGTTTATTGACCTTTTCCTATATTATAATGTATAAATAATATATATTTAATATATACTTGCAAAATTTCAAATTGCAAAAAATCCTGACCTGATACACAAATTTTAAATACATATTTGGAATCAGCATGAAAAGGTGTGTAAGAAACACCTATTTGCATGCCTGCAGTTTTCAAAGAATGAAATTTTGTAGACCAGTGAAATACGATACGTTTGAGAATAATTTACATTTAGGTACCGGTATGCATCACAGAGGTCAAGGTTATGAGTTTTGACTTAAGTTTAATTCATGTGCAACTTAATATTTCTGTTTAAAGATATTGGAAGTTAATATTTATAAAGGTTAAATACAAGAAATTAAATATCGCCCAAGAGCCACAAAGCAAGGGATTTAGAGTTTTAATTCCATAGAAATATCATTGTTAATATAGCCACGACAGTGTCCTATATTTTTATCTATATCCACCCATCTAGCCTGTAGCCAATTTATAAAATAATATTTTTAAACCTTAAAGAATTGTAAAAAATTTATTAAAGGTCACCAGGCCATAGGCATATACCTTTAGTAAACATATTTTTATATAGCTCATATAGAAACAAATGACACTTTGGGCCTCCAGTGCCCAAAGAGTATGTCTAATGTGTTTAAATTTGGTTTAGTTCATCTATCTAATATAAACGTATGCGACGCCCACCGTCCCGTTTCTATTACATAAAATAACAATATAACATCATTAATAAAAAGAAAGATTTTAAACATATCATTTTGAGAAGTAAACTAGTAAACTAAAAATTATAAATAATATTAATGTAAGTGCAGTAACAAATGTTCTAAGAACATCAATATTGTTGTCACCATGATAGAATCTTGCAATAACCATAACATTTTATCTATGTGAAAAACGCGGCTATGTCCATTTTTCCCAATAAATGCACTACGTAATTGTATAAACGTTATTATATTTATAAATAGCTGAAACTAATGAAGACGGGAATAAGGGAATGCTAGCGAGTCTTTGACAATTTATCCCTAATTATAGGGATCGAAGTCAAGTGGCGAGCCACCTGGATAAAATAAAACGTCTTCCATACGAGAAATACATTGCGAAAGTATACGACATGCGTGTAATCAATAACACAAACAGATATATATAAGCCATTAAATATATTTCATAATTTTAATCTTTTTTATATAAATAAGATTTATAAATTTTAATATTTCTTTTAGTTTCATATTTCTATACGTGTTTTTAGTCTATAAAGAATGAAACATTTATAAAACATAAGTTACTAATGTTAAGTCTCATGGATTTTAAATTACACTTTAATGATTTTTTTTTAATTTACGATTTTCACATTCCTCATACCGTCTCAGTTTTGTATACACAAAGTCAAATTAAATAAATACGCACCGGTGCTGTGTGGTGCGTCATTAATGGGAAACACAATTTTAATGCACGTCCAAAATGATTAGTGTAATTTGTAAATATAACGTGTTCTCCAAAATATGCCTTTGTCTTCTTGTTTGTCGTTAAAGGATACGTTTTTGGTGTGTATATTTTTTAAATTAAATTGACTCTATTGAAGTAATATAATATTTTATGGTAGACGGCATACATCATACACGCACTAGTGATATACCGGTAAATGCATAAAATAAAAACAGGGTATTAGTAGGCCTGACAGGACGTAACACAACAGCGAACGTTTCGGCAAAGAGCCTTCTTCAACGGACAAATAGTACACAAATGAAACGAATAAAACGAAATAATAGAAAAAAACACTTAGCTGCGGTGAAATCCAAGTAGTCCAGTAAAGATAAAGCAAGGAGAGAAAAGTAAGAGCTTAAATAGGAAAGGAAAGGGTGGGTGTGGCCAATCAATCAGCTTGTCAGTGCGAACACAACGTTGATCCCATGTGGTGTAAGAGTCCCATATTCATGGATTAGTCTATTCTCCAGACTGACCCGGCCGGGTGTGTTTGTACAAGAAACCAAGGCGGTGACAGACATGTCATCGACGCCCATGTGGTCCCGTCCATTGAAGTGTCGGGAGACAGGACACTGTTTGTCTTGTTTAATGGCCCGTACATGTTCCGCGATACGGCAAGAGAGTAACCTCCCCGTTTCACCAATGTACTTCAAAGGACAGCGCTTACACACAATGGTGTAGACCACATTGCGGCTAGTACAAAGATAGCCATTCCTAATCTTGAATGTCCCCTTAGGGAAGACAATCTGGTCCGTCTGGGTAACAAAGGGACATGTCTTGCAGCGATTACGACCACATGGCTTAGTGCCCAGATGGGAGGACGGAATAAGCAGACGGCTACGAACCAATAGGTCTCGCAGATTTTTGTCCCTCCTGAATACAATGAGGGGTGGGGTGGAAAATATGTTGTTTGTCTCACTTTTTTTTAGTGATATACCAGAGTTTATGGTAGACAGCATACATCATACACGACCTAGTGATATACCAGAGTTTATGGTAGACGGCATACATCATACACACACTAGTGATATAACAGAGTTTATGGTAGACAGCATACATCATACACGACCTAGTGATATACCAGAGTTTATGGTAGACGGCATACATCATACACACACTAGTGATATACCAGAGTTTATGGTAGACAGCATACATCATACACACATTAGTGATATACCAGAGTTTATGGTAGACAGCATACATCATACACGACCTAGTGATATACCAGAGTTTATGGTAGACAGCATACATCATGCACACACTAGTGATATACCAGATTTTATAGTAGACAGCATACATCATAAACGCACTAGTGATATACCAGAGTTTATGGTAGACAGCATACATCATACACGACCTAGTGATATACCAGAGTTTATGGTAGACAGCATACATCATACACACTCTAGTGATATACCAGAGTTTATGGTAGACAGCATACATCATACACACACTAGTGATATACCAGAGTTTATGGTAGACAGCATACATCATACACACATTAGTGATATACCAGAGTTTATGGTAGACAGCATACATCATACACACACTAGTGATATACCAGAGTTTATGGTAGACAGCATACATCATACACACACTAGTGATATACCAGAGTTTATGGTAGACAGCATACATCATACACACATTAGTGATATACCAGAGTTTATGGTAGACAGCATACATCATACACACACTAGTGATATACCAGAGTTTATGGTAGACAGCATACATCATACACACACTAGTGATATACCAGAGTTTATGGTAGACAGCATACATCATACACACATTAGTGATATACCAGAGTTTATGGTAGACAGCATACATCATACACACACTAGTGATATACCGGAGTTTATGGTAGACAGCATACATCATACACACACTAGTGATATACCAGAGTTTATGGTAGACGACATACATCATACACGCACTTGTGATATACCAGAGTTTATTGTAGACAGCATACATCATACACGCACTAGTAATATACCAGAGTTTATGGTAGACAGCATACACCATACACACACTAGTGATATACCAGAGTTTATGGTAGACATACATCATACACACTCTAGTGATATACCAGAGTTTATGGTAGACATACATCATACACGCACTTGTGATATACCAGAGTTTATGGTAGACAGCATACATCATACACGCACTAGTGATATACCAGAGTTTATGGTAGACAACATACATCATACACGTACTGGTGATATACCAGAGTTTATGGTAGACAGCATACATCATACACGTTCTAGTGATGTACCAGAGTTTATGGTAGACAGCATACATCATACACGACCTAGTGATATACCAGAGTTTATGGTAGACAGCATACATCATACACGCACTAGTGATATACCAGAGTTTATGGTAGACAGCATACATCATACACACACTAGTGATATACCAGAGTTTATGGTAGACAGCATACATCATACACACACTAGTGATATACCAGAGTTTATGGTATAGACAGCATACATCATACACACACTAGTGATATACCAGAGTTTATGGTAGACAGCATACATCATACACGCACTTGTGATATACCAGAGCTTATGTTAGACAGCATACATCATACACACAATAGTGATATACCAGAGTTTATGGTAGACAGCATACATCATACATGCACTAGTGATATACCAGAGTTTATGGTAGACAGCATACACCATACACGCACTAGTAATATACCAGAGTTTATGGTAGACAGCATACATCATACACACACTAGTGATATACCAGAGGTTATGGTAGACAGCATACATCATACACGCACTAGTGATATACCAGAGTTTATGGTAGACAGCATACATCATACACGCACTAGTGATATACCAGATGTTTTTTACGACATTTAGTTAATAAAAACAATGTCGGATCTCTAATGACAGCATCTATTTCTCACTTACATCATCAAAATTAATCCCCATCCTTCATCAATATCAAATATTTTGACACTTTTAAGACGTTTAAGACGATTGTAACATTTATTTAAGTCACTTTAAGGACCTTTGCTAACTTATCTTTATAACAGCGGTTAACGCTTACAGTAGGCTTTAGTCGTTTTATAGTACATGTAGGAATAAAACTGTGAATTTAGTTTTTATGTTCAAACTTCATTATTAAATATGAAATTCTATATCTACATCAATTTCACACATCCATTCTTTTGTAGGCGGATAAAAATTATATGTAATTTTTTTATGTCATTGTTATAGATGTTTTTATTAACAGACTATTGAATATTAAGAAGGAAGAAAACCGCGGCTTCCATTTATTTTTTCATTATTTAGTAACAAATACTGGTGTGGGGTATGTATGAGAATTATTGAAATATAATGTAATAACGGTAAACGGGATCCAACAAAAATTTGTATCCTTATTTAAAAATTGTCTTTTTTGCCTGAGAATGGTAAATTTAAATATCTTTAATTAAAGAGAAAAGGATAGAAAAAAGATTAAATGACATTTCCTAATTTAACTATATATATGAACATTCAAACTATAGATTTTGGTGCATTATTTAATTACAAGACTTTACATTGAATTTATTTAATTGTCTATAAAACGCTTCGAAAATTATATTGCAAGCATATTTCAATACGAATGTTTTAGTTTCTTTATTTTCACTTGAAAATTATATTAATTTCAAACCATTTATAATTACGATTTATTGGCGCTTTGACATACTTATCTATTGACCTTTTTATATAATTACTTTCAATAGATGTGGGATTAACTCAACCGTAGCCGGTCTACAACAGACTGAGAACCCTTATCCAAAAGAGTCATTGGACCAATGTGGTTATACTCTTGGGTGATCTAAATGCGAAAATAGGCAACAGCAATAAGGGATATGAAGATTGCATGGGAACACATGGCCTGGGTGAGATGAATTATACAGGTGGAAGGCTAGCAGATCTGTGTGCTGCAGATGGACTGGTCATCGATGGAAGCCTCTTCACGCATAGAAAAACCCACAAGGCAACATGTATAGCACCAGGTATGTCAACATCTAACCAAATCGACCATATCTGTATCTGCAAATATTTTAGAAGATCCCTCCAGAATGTTAGGGTAAAAAGAGGGGTCAGATGTAGCCTCAGACCATTATCTCATGATTGCCAGAACTACGGCTCAAACTGAAAAAGATTTGGACAAGTGAGGGAAACAAGCGCCAACGTTTTAACACAACTCTTTTGAAAGAGGAATCATCATATGTATAAACAAGACAAATACATCTTAAACAAAATGTGTTTATTATTTTAAATTGTAAAGAAAAGAAGAAACAAATTATATTAAAAGGATTTTTTTGTGTAATATCCGATGTACAATAAAATTGTATTGTCTGTCAGCACTGTACCACAAAGCACCGCTGCTAATATATTTAAATTCGCTTTATTCTGGAGAAATCGTTGGTGTCAAAATAAGATAACATTTTTTAAAGCCCTCCTTAAATATAATTTACTATTAGGTTTGACCAATTATTACTAACTTGTGTTACTAAAAAAGTGTTATTTATAGTAAGTTTAACATACGCATAAAATTATAAATTGAACGAAAATATAGATGTTATTATTTTTTATTATCAATTATAGAAACTAAAAAATTCATATTGAAAGTGTAGTATGTATATATCAATATCATTTTTCACATCAGAGGCAAGTTTCGGAAATTTCAAACGTCTTAATAATGTAAGTGTCAAGCCACTTAACTTCGATCCCTTCAATTAGTGATACAATGTCAATGGATGTCAAGTATTCTCCTACTCAACTTTTTACAATGAATCCAAATAAACAAAATCATGGATCTATTTATCAAATGTAATAATACACACAACAAATAGATGAATACTAACTATAATTCTCAAACATTAATGACTCACTTAAACAAATGCATTTCTAGTTCATAAAAAGTATTACAATTACACAAATTATAATAACTATAGTTAAAAATATGGAAAAAACATTAGGGAAGACCATATCAACTTAGATGCGTTAACAATCTTTGTAAGAAAATATCAATATTGTTATCCTGCATAAACAACATGATAAATGTTTTATCAACATTACCTAAAATTATAGATTTTATGTAGGCGTGTAAGCAAAAGACATATTGTGAAATTGTTTTTTTATTCTAAAAAAACGTTTTAATGAAGAAATATGGAAAATCTAAAAATTTGACTAAACCAGGGAAACGAGTTTGCTGTCATATACACAGTGTATAGTGTGGGTTCAAGGTTCAGTGACCCATGACGTTTTGACCCCGGGCGGGTCACTCGTGTCGATTCACAATGGTCACCATTAATTTCTTTGTAGTTTTGTTATTAATCCATGACATGGCGACTGACACTACTCAATGACAACAAGGCAAATTCAATGAGAATTCAAGATTGTGACAAATGTCGCTATGCCCCTGAGTCAAGTCGTTGATGTGGTTGTATGTTTGTAATGGTAGTTCCAAATGCCACATGAGGTAAGTCAAGCTGTTGATGCGTATGTGTATGTTTGCTATGCTCGTTTCCAAACGTTAGTGCAGCTCACATCGACTCCATCGGCGTAACTGATAAGACCAGGGATTAGCTAGTAATAGTTCAGTTTATGTCTATTTACCATCAATAAGGATAGCTGTAATAGTTTAGTTTATGTTTTATTTACCCATCATTAAGATTAGCTAGTAATAGTTTAGTTATGTTTTATTTACCACATCCAAGATTAGCTAGTAATAGTTTAGTTTATGTTTGATTTACCCGCACAAGATGTACATTTCTAAAATTTCTGTTAAAAATAACTTACAAGACTCCCAACGTTGAGTAATGGTGTGTGTTGTTTTAACGATTTTGACCAGATACTTCTTCCCAGTGCATGGCTGTTGTTACGTCCACCTTACCTGATCATAATGTTCAACTTTTACAGGTCACCTAAGGGCGCGGTAGAGGCAATCAAACCCCTAACCACACCCCTCCCCCAGCGATCCAATGTAACCGGAATATAAAAATGCCATGCGGTCTCACAGTCCTTAGTAAAGTTGCCAACGTTTCTCTCTGCCCACCCTTTATTAAACTTTCCCATTACTCTCACCAGAACATGTCCTTAGGCGGTCGCCTAGTCTAGCCCTACGTACCATGTTATAGTGTGACATGTGCCAGCTAAACGTCCAGTCCCTAGGTTACTATGTCAGCTAACGTCCAGTACGTAGTACTGGGCTTGAAATGTCCAGCCAATAGGTAGGAGAATGTAGATGTTTATTGACAGTGTATCCCTACTGTAGGGATCGAAGTCAAGTGGCGTGCCACTTGCTTATAATTAAAGACATTTGTACATCGCGTTGTGTGCTTTTGAGACTTACATATAAATCAAAAACTTTAATAAAAAAACTCCTAGTTTCAAAATTTTTTAATAAATATATTTTAAAAACATTATTCCTTCGCAATTTATTAAAATTTATAATTTTTAAAATTTTATTATATAATAAAATATTTATTAAACACAAGTTATTTATGTTATGTCTCAATAAATTTAAATTACATTTTATTGGGATAAAATTAAGATCTTAACATTGTATTTGCTAATAATGTTTCCTCAAAACAATGACATTAAAAACAAACAGTTTCGGTGCTTTGTGGTGCGGCACTGGTGTGAAAGCTACATATAGGATCTATAACTTGTTTATGAAATTCCGTTCACCCTACTGAAAAGGTAATCAAGCTTTAGTGTTCGAACACACAAAAACATACACGCAGACGGACGCACACACATACAGAATATTTTCAAAAGTGTTTTTTTTTCATCGCAAGAAGGTGTGCAACTTCGAGATTTATCAAAATCTTGATTCCGATTTTTAGCGCGATTATAATACTTCCCCGCTAAACAGCCTAATCAAGAAAAGAACATCAGAATTTAATATCTTCTCATTTATCCTATGAGCAGCTTTATTGTTTCGAGCAAAATTTCATATTAAGTAAATCACTAACGTTTCTGAGCGGTGCACCAATAATGGGAAATACATTTATAATGAAGATCCGATATGAAAATACAAAATCTGATAATGAAAATTCGTTTTTTTTATCTTTATAATGCCAACAGGATTGAAATTTATGCACAGTATTTTAGACAGTGATTAGAAGCAGAAGCTAAAAGAAGAAAATGAAGGACAAAAAATTCAAAAACATTTTTAATTTTTATAATACATTACAACCAAAAAATTAATAACAATAAATAATTTAAAGATTCACTTTTTCAATGTTTTTGTTGATACATTTGTTAACGTATTACATACTTAAATACTTATAAATGTTAGTAAATAGTGTAATACTTGAGATGTAAGCAGTGTATACCTAATGAGTGCACAGTAACACAAACATGAACCTGGCTGAAGACAAATTTAATTGTTCACATGGGCTGTGTGGTTTAATAAGAAGATTTGTTGGAAGGATGTAAGAAATGTAAACTGGTGAATAAATAGCATAATACTACATCGTATAACAAGAGTCGCTGTGTCACCAAGACCTGAGCATGAAAGATCTAATTAGCATAGTCACTTACATTGTCAAATATAGGGGAAAAAATGTTTCAATGACCAAACATTTCAGTCCTTCTTGCAAGAAGTTGACTCGAGTTCGGTGACACAGAGGGAATACCTTTTCAGTAGATCGTGGCAATCTGTCAATTGATTTGCAGAAAAAGAAAAGACTTCCCTTTTTTATTGTTGAAGCGGAATTGAAAAGTTGTTATTAAATTGTAAAGTTGTTATTGAATTGTAAAGTTGTTGTTTGCGACATATCAACAAATCTCAATTATTCCAACAAGCAGATACATAAACGTGATAAATACACTCGTAAATTGGCAGATAATTCAATAGATCTTCCGTGTATAAAACTCGTGTCCTGTTATTTTTTTTCGCTCGTATAAATTTCAAGAAGTAACTTAACCGTGCATCTCAAATATAAAATGAGTTTAATTTAAATTGGTTTATTCTCACTGAGCTTGTTAAATGTCGAGAGAACAATAACAAGGCGTTACGTTTATGCCCTGATAAAAGCACCCGAGTATACTGGAATTACATTTAGATTAAGAATATCTTTAAATTAATATAATAACTTAGGACGAAATAATCGTATGTAATAAATAAGATACAGTCTGTAATTAATAAGGTAATATTAGTCAGCGGGTAATCTTGCAATACATTGACTTATCAAAGAAAAAGTTTTCAGAGATTTGACAAAATTTATATGAAATTATAAGTATTAATTTCATAGTTTCAACACAATGCATGTAAAAATACGATGTTAAAATGTGATTATTCCTTTAAAGACTTCATTTATATAAATATTTATAAATTACATATAGTTAAACATTTAGGAATCACAGGTTACTAATAAATTAATAAAACTAAAAAGAAAGAAAAGTTTTTAATTTTATTTCCACATAATTGTTCATAAAAAGCACATCAACATCAGTGCTGTATCGTGCGGCGCAGCACGTCTAATATGATAACACAACGGCTTTCTAAAAATATTCGTCTTGCTGGTACAACGTGGATAATAATATTCTTCATTCATATTATCCTTATTAATTAGGCATAGGTTTGGGAAGCGAAAATGGGCGCCTTAGGCGCCCTAAAAAAAGTGGGCGCCGCTGCACAACCTAGTTATGTATATTGATGGAGAGAACACATTATAAATACAAATTAATGAAAATCATTTTGAAAGTGCATTGATATTGTGTTTCCCGTAAATGACGCACTACAAAGCACCAGTTCTGATTTAACAAAACTGAAAAAAGGCAAAATAATTGGGAAATCATACTTTATACCTTAAAAAATCGATTAAAATGTAATTTTAAATATATGTGATATAGAATAAATATTGTGTGTTTTGTTAATGTTTCATTAAATGTAGAATAAAAATGTGCATTGTAATATAAAGTTCGAAACAATAAACAATCTTTAAAATTGTATTTATTTATTTTTTAAAATATTAAAACCATGAAATTTATTTAATGAATAAATATATTATATGTCTGTTTTAGTTATATTCACGAGGGTAACTATTAACTCCGTTTTCTAGACGGAAAGCGTTCTATTTTAACCAAGTGTCATGCCACTTGACTTCGATCTCTATAATTAGGAATACATTGTTAAATGAATTGCAACCATTCCTTTTTAAATAGTCTTCATTTTTTCAGATTATGTATAAATAATAGAACGTTTATACAATTAGTACATCCATTGTAGAAAAAATGCATATTTACATTGTATTCATTATTTACATTACTGTATAATTTCTGCTCATTGTAGTATTCGTTCATGTTACCAACAATATTGATGTTCATAAAATGTGTTCCTGCTCTTGCATTAATCTTATATTTCATCTTACTTTTAATAGTTTACTTCTCTCCAAGTCCTTATTCTCCTGTTTGTAATCTTTTTCATCTTTATAGACTTTGATAATTTCTTTTAAATCCATCTTTCTCCCGGACAGTCTAAACAATCGCGTGTAATATTAAAGGTAAATAGATCTCCTACCAAACAAAAACTTGCAGTCTTTTAAAATGACCAATCTTTTGCTACACACATCGAATGCAGTTACTAATGCATTTTTCTATATATAAAGTAAATCCTGTCTGGATTAAATTGAAAACATTTTTATCTGTGTAACACACAAATGATATTGCGTCGTTTTACCAAACGTTTTATTAAAATTTAAGTTTCATCATTTTTCTTTCCTTAAAACTCTTTTCATATGATTCAATTAGTCGTCTCAAAATGATTGGACTTAGAATTTAACCTAAATGTTTGGCATCACTTTTGACAAATTGTTTAAACTGTGGCTAAGCTAGAGTTAGTGCCAGAAATGTTTGGGCGATATTATTAACTGAACCCCAGTAAACTGAAACGGCATCTGAACTCAAATCATCCAGGATTGAAAGACACGCCGAAAAGTTATTTCGCATCCAATCGGTCCAAATTAGAGCATCAATCAAAAATAATGAACAAATGTTCCTCAATTCCTGTCAACTAACTAATGTGTGCATTCAAGGGGAAAAAAAGAATTGCATATTAACATTGTCTTTGTTGTTTACAAAGCTACGTAATATCTGCTTAAGGTAAAATACCCATATGGTGACAACAATATCGATGTTCTTACAAAATGTGTGGCTGCACTTATCTCATCGGTTACAGACGAATATTCTATACAAAATGTTACTGCGTCCTACGAATTTTTAGTAGAGTTTTAAATGTTGATAGATTGTTGGTTTTCCTGGTTTCCTGGCAACACATACAACGTTATAATTCGGGGTGGGAAATATGATAATTTATTTGTGTTTGCAGAGGCGAAACTAGGTTTTTGGCGCCCTTGGCTAATTTATTTTTGGTGCCCTTGATAAATTGATAAGTTTCAGCTTTGCGATATTTTCATTTGTTAGAAAAAATAATAGAATTTCTCTTATTTTATTTATAACAATAATTACTTAGTCTGATAGTGACAGTCATACAACGTGACTATAAAAAATGCATAAGACAGGAACAATACTAATTTGCAGTTCATTATTTACTAAATAAACCATTAGCTGGTTTATTGGCGAGTTGCTATGTCGGTATTACCTTTCTAAGTCGAACTCAAGGGGTGCAAAAATTCGACTTACGGAGTTTGGAGTTAGGGAAACTGGCATAATAGGTGCAGATTAATCAAGGACAATGGTGATATTGAGAGGGTGGGGGCAGCCATAGCAGCTAGAAAGCTTGACCGGAAAGAGGGGCTGTAATGTTTCATATGAAAAGAGCCAACTTGCTTTGACATACCGACACAAGCCCGTGAGAGGAGACACCTTCCCTCCCCTCCTCCACATGTAAAACTAATAATAGTAAAAACACAAGAAACAATTTAATCCCAATTCTTCTATCCGTTATCAATTCACGATATTTTTAGGAGAAGAAATAATATAATAAAATCACCAGAAACAATGTTTCGATTTGACCACTTTAATAAATGTTAAAAGGTTGACTAAAGTTTGGATTTAAATAAAAAGTTTTTTTTTATTAAATGTACACAGAATATTTCCTAAGAGTGCATAACAGTGTTCACATAGATAACAGTCCCTCACATCGAATTTTCACTTTACATCAAAAGATTAATATATTCCTCTAATGAAATTACATTCATAATCGTTTCATAATCTGTTACGATAGCCTTGAATATACGGGTCAGCTCAACTTACTTTCTTTTCGAGCCTATTACGTTATATAATCTGAGTGGAAAGAGACACTACTTGTGTTAGGACTAAATTACCCTAGCCTAAAACATCACCTTAACATCTGGAGGCTGTCCATTAATTGGTGTTAAAAAGTTTATCATTTATTGATGTCATAATTTTTTTTTAATATTTAATGTTATTAAAACATTTAGGATAATATCCATAAATAACGTACCCCATAAGAATGGGATATTTATAATATCATTTATGTGAGAAAAATAATTTCAATGACATCATACTGTTTATACTTACTAAACTACCATAAGGAACTCAGGTAAATTACTAGTGTGTCTTTTAATGTATGCAGTCTACGTAAGTTGTCAACTCTTGTTAGTGTTACTTTTAATAGTTACTATTGTGTAATTTCTTATAAAATACAGCCATGAAATGATCAACATGTAATTTACTAACAATTTACAGTTTTCAAATAACTATATACAATTACAAACATGTAATAATATTAATGGAGAAATACAGTGGTGTAGCTAGAGGTGGGGGCCGTCCGCCCCGGGCGTCACACATTTTTATGGCGGCGTTTGTGGGCATTTAAAGTACAGCCATTTACGACAAACATCCTTTTTCTTTTGAAAGGGGAAAACCTAGGTGGAACAAAAATATTAGTCATTTCAATTGTTAATTAACGGAATTCGCACAACGTTTGTTTGATTACATAGTGGGTGATATAACTATCACAAAACCGTTAAAAAAAATTTTAATCGCTCAAAGAAGGTATCGATTTGTTTGGAAAATTAACCGGTATAAGTCACAGATGACGCTTTTATATACATAAAATAAGAAAAACCCGTAAAAAACCATGTTTTTGACTATAAATCCTTTATGTACGAGAAGTAATTAAAAGAATGCTCATTATAATACGCAGCGCCAGACCATCCAGAAATACAAAATTGCAGTTGTGTCGTAAAACATGTTTAATATAATGCGCACCGATCAGGAATCTAATATATAAAGATGAAAGTTTGTGTGTTTGTTTGTTACCAATGGAAATCCACACCGTTGGACCCAGGATGCTGAAATTTTGCATGGGGCTCTCATTCGACCCTAGACAGGTCGTAGGCTATGTTTCAACCCCAGGTGACCACCCCTAGGGTAAGGGGGCCCATAATCAGAAAATGTAGAGCCAAATAAAGACAAAATAAATTCTCATTTCGATATTGAACAGCTTCATGCGGGCATTCAAAACGAGTTCATTTTGGTGCGTTATTTTTTACAATACTTTATTTTTAGCTGTGCGCTTTCAAAAATCTTTTATTGTCAAATTACGGTGCGTACCTTTTCGTGTACGCATCTAAAAGTGAGCAGTGTAATTTTATTATAATAACATTCATATTTGTTTTGGCCTTGCGGTACAAAACAGTGGCCTTTTATACAAATACTTTCTTGATATTATAGATCTGTTAACACTATTTCATTACATTTGTCACACGATGTATGGTATTTATTTTTAAATTAAGAGTTTTATTATGTTGTTTCTAATGACTCAAATTTTAATTTAAACAAATACTAATTATGTGAGGCTATTTTATGTGGAAAGAAATTGCCCAAGTCAAAAAAGCTTAATCGTAATTTAGAGGAACTATACGTTTGTTTTTCTTAAAATTTGTTGGGTGTTCTATATTAATTTTTCTTGCTTATTTTACTTGCTCAATCCCTTAAATTTAATTATTAAAGTTAATCATCAATGAATATTACATGCATATAAAAGCCTACGACCAATGCTGAGTTTTTTTTATTACATAAGCTCTATAAATTTACAATTTAAACCTTTCTACCGGACTTATAAACATATGCATATTAAACTCAATACAAGTGAACCTATAAGCAATTAATTAAGTTGGGCGGCGAATTGAATATGCCATGGTCATTACGCTGTAGCGGAATAACAAAAGCCATTTTAAAAATAGATGTTTAGTCAAACATAGCATCTTTTTTTCCTATTTCGTAAATAATTTATTTATTTTTCAGAAACTAAATCTGGTGTTTGAAATATAATTTACAAACAATGATGTCCCATCGGGAAACATGATCCAAAACATACTTGAATCCCTTTTTAAAATTATACCTATTACATAAAAGCCGTAAATTTAAATCGTATAACATAGAGACAAATATAAAAAAGCATTATATATCATTTCCATATTAAAACACTAATAAATAAAGACAATCAAAAAAGTATACAATTTATTTTTGGAGCAGTACTGCATTACAAGACTTCATTTTAAGCGCCCGCCTTTAAATTGACTAAAAACGGTGCGCAAATTTTATTGCAAGCTTTTTAAATAAGACTGATTTAGTTTCTTCAAATTCTTTTAGAAACTTCATTACATTTACTAATGAAGTTTCAAAAAGAATTTAAAGAAACTAACTCAGTCTTATTTAAAAAGCTTGCAATAAAAAAAATGACTTAAAAAGGGCATTAATTTAATTTAAAATCCTGCAAACAAACATTTCTCATTGCTATAGATTCAACGTATCAAGAGATTACATTCGGAATGAAACTCGTGTAGTCTTTAATGCGCTGATAAAACATAAAAGAAAAAAGGTAAAATGACCCATCGGGAAACATGGTCCAAAACATACTTGAATTCCTTTTTAAAATTATACCTATTACATAAAAGCCGTAAATTTAAAATCGTAAAACATAGAGACAAATATATAAAAGCATTATATATCATTTCCATATTAAAACACTAATTAATAAAAACTATAAACAAGTATAAAATTTATTTTTGGAGCAGTACAGCATTATAAGACTTCATTTTAAGCGCCCACCTTTAAATTAACTTTAATTGACTAAAAATTGACTATAATTTTTTCACTTTTGTCCCTTTCTACAAAACGGTCCCATTTAGCGATGGATTCCAAAATCTTATATGTTGCTGTTTCACCAAGGGATTCAATTCTTTTTTGATTCCCGTTTTCAGATAAGACATTATATTTTGTAAAAAAAAATTCCTGTTTTTGTTTCTGGAAATTAGATAAAGGGCGATTTTTACTCATTACTTTTAGTTCAGAGTTCAGTCGTGCTTAATTGTTTTTAGTATGATTCGTAAATTTTACAGACTTTTAGTCAAATGGGAAGTTGGACCATTAGTGAGAGGGGGCTTAGGCTTTTATTAGTATAGAAAAGGGGAGGGCACTAAATGAAGTTAATCAAGAGAAATACAAAAAAATAAGAAGAAAGTAAATCGTTGCATACACATACATACTTAACAAATAACTATTTGAATATTTTCAACAACATAATAAAACTTGCTCATTACAATAAACTTACTTATTAAAGTTAAGAATCAATGATCTTGATATGCATATAAAGGCCTAGGACCTATGTTGTCATTTCATGTTTACATAATTTTATGTTTACATAAGCTAAACAAATTAACTATTTAAACTTTAGCTAACGAACTTATTAAGAAAGTCATTAAACTTAACACAAGTGAACCTAAAGATCACTAATTCCGTGTAGTTAGAAGCATAAAAATCTGGGTGGTTGTTAAGTACACTTCCGTGGTGGTAACGAGCAAAAAGAATATTTAAATATCAATTTTCATATAGCCCATATAATGAAAAAAACGTCTTTGTGCCCCCGGCCCCCATGACTGAATTGCAACTTTTTTACGCAAATGATCGTCGTGAGAGGCTACTCAACAACTTCCCAAAGTTTCATGCTTCTACCTACACGCGAAGTTGGAGAATTCAATTAGTGATGAGTCAGTTTTTTATATAAGATAAAAACTACATAGCCTATGACCTGTCCCGGGTCAAATGAGGGTCCCATGCAAAATTTCAGCACCTAGGTCCAACGGTGTGGCATTCTATGAGTAACAAAACAAACAAAAGAAACAAACAAACAAACTTTCATCTTTATATATTAGATGGGGTTTTCCCGCTTTGGGAATGTTAATGTTTGACTGTTGCACAGTGCGCACTATTTTGACACATGCTTGGTGTGACGTAGTTTGGTGTGGGATGACGTCAATAGAGAGATATGCTAGAGGGACGATTTTGTAGTGGAGAGCACACACAGTGTTGTTATTATTTTGCCTTGAAGGATTTCTTTGTTCAATTAAAATATTGATTCTTCTGATGGTGTTTTTACTTATTGAGTTGAAGCCTTGTGAGTCATAAAAATCATTAGAACTTGACATTCTTAAGAAGAACAAATGAAATTAATCTCTTTAGAATGTGTTTTTTAAGATTTTACAATAACTAACCTTACCTAACCAAACTTGAAGTAGTAAACAAGTTTATATATTAGCCTTTCTAATACCTTTCAGCCATTTAGTGGTGCTAATAGAATACATTAAATTCATCTGTTCATTGATGTTAAGAAGGATGAATTAAATACATATATTTATTGATCCGGTGAAGGTTAAATTAAATTAATCTCTTCTGAATATTTTTTTTTGGATCTTATAATCAATACAAAATATCACTAAACAAATTATATATCCAAAACTTAAATTAACACTTCACCTGTTTTACAAATGTCCAAACACAATTGATGTGTCCGAATTAAACAAATAGTCATGGGGTAGCAAAATTTAAACTAATTTAATAATTTACTTATAAGTTACTTATTTATCTAAGTTACTTATAAGTTTATTGATGCTAAAAGGGGGGGGGGAACCTTCAGTATGGTATTTAAGAAGAAAGTTTAACAAAGGGAAATACTTAAAAGCAGTTGTACACTAAAACAATATATAAGCTATTATGTTCCAATCTTTCTTCAGAGAAATCATGCCCCCAAAAAGAAAAACTCAATTAGGTCGTGTTTCTAAAACGGCAAAGAAGCAAGCCTTACATAGAGAAAATGAAACGAATGAACAAACACAGGCAAGACTTGCTGTTGAGAGAGAAAGAGTTTCAATCAGAAGAGCTAATGAAACCAGTGAACAAACACAGGCAAGACTTGATGATGAGAGAGAAAGAGGTTCCATAAGAAGAGCTAATGAAACCAGTGAACAAACACAGGCAAGACTTGATGAAAAAAGAGTCAGATCTTCAATGAGAAGAGCAAATGCAACAAATGAACAAACCCAAATAAGACTTGCAGACCAGAGAAATGGAAATTTAAACAGAAGAAGAAATGAAATGCAGCAAGACCTAAAAGGTGCTGCTCATCAATATGACCCAGATATTCCATACCATCAACATGAAAAGGTCAACATTGGTGAGATGAACTTGATCTGCAAGCATTGCAGTGCATTTAAATGGAAAGATGAGCACCCTGGAATGTGCTGTTCAAATGGCAAAGTTAAACTAGAGACTCTGCAACATCCACCTGAGCCACTTGATCATTTGCTTCAAGGTGTATCTCAAACGTCTAAACGCTTCCTAGCCAACATCAGAAAATACAACTCATGCTTTCAAATGACATCTTTTGGTGCCAGCAAAGAAATTCGTGAACAAGGATTCATGCCAACATTTAAAGTTCAAGGCCAAATTTATCACAGGGCTGGATCTCTGCTGCCAGCTGAAGGCGAACCTCAGTTTCTGCAGATCTATTTCATGGGAGACCAAGCTAGAGAAGTCCAACAAAGATGTGCAAACTTTCCAGACTTGCAACAAAATGTTGTTTTGGAGTTGCAAGAACTCCTACATGCAAACAATGCCTACCTTCAAATTTTCAAGACAGCTCTAGAAAGAATGCCAACTGATGAATACAAAGTTGTGATACGAGCTGACAAAGCACCAAGACATGAACACCAAAGGCGGTTCAATGTACCAACATTTGATGAAGTGGCCATTGTCATGGTAGGAAATGAATTTGACAGACGTGACATTGTCCTTCAAAAGCGAAACAACCTTCTCCAAAGAGTTGCAGAAACTCATCGCTCTTATGATGCTCTGCAATACCCCCTAATGTTTTGGCAAGGTGAAGATGGGTACTCCTTTGGCATTCCTCAGACAAACCCAGACACGGGAAACAATGTTTTGGGTAAAAAGGTTACAGCAATGGACTTTTATGCATATCGAATCATGATTCGCAGTGGTGAAGATAACCATCTCTTGAAATTTAGACAGCTGTTCCATCAATTCATCGTAGATATGTACGCGAAAATTGAAAGTGAACGCTTGCTCTACATCCGTCTAAATCAAAAGAAGCTGAGAGTTGAAGACTACATTCACCTCAGAGATGCCATTGCAAATGATGCCAATCCAAATGATCTGGGGAAAATGGTTATCTTGCCAGCAACATTTACAGGAAGTCCAAGACACATGCATGAGTACACTCAAGATGCTATGACTTATGTCAGAAATTATGGAAGGCCAGATTTGTTTATCACCTTTACATGCAATCCACTATGGCAAGAAATTCAGGCTCATCTTTTACCTGGCCAATCAGCAGTGGATCGACATGATTTGGTTGCTAGAGTCTTCAAACGAAAACTATCAAAATTAATGGGAGTCATTACAAAAAGTCATGTCTATGGTGAAACGAGATGCTGGATGTACTCAATTGAATGGCAGAAGAGAGGCTTACCCCATGCACACATCCTAATCTGGCTGATGAAAAAATTACGACCTAATCAAATTGACAATGTAATCTCAGCAGAAATACCAAACTCTACACAAGATAATTTTTTGTTTGAAATTGTTGTGAAAAATATGCTGCATGGACCCTGTGGAAACTTGAACAGAAACTCTGCTTGCATGGTTGATGGGAAATGCTCAAAAAATTATCCAAGGAATTTGATACAAGAAACTAAAACTGGTGAAGATGGCTATCCTGTGTACAGACGCCGTAAACCAGGAGATGGTGGTTTTACTGCAAAAATCAAAATGAAGGTTGGTTCAACATATCAAGAAATAGAAATGGACAACAGATGGGTGGTTCCCTACACTCCAATTTTGACAAAAATGTTTCAAGCTCACATAAATGTCGAATCTTGCCAATCTGTCAAGGCCATCAAATACATCTGCAAGTACGTCAATAAAGGAAGTGACCAGGCCGTTTTTGGTCTTGAAGGAAACCAAGAGAATCCAGATGAGGTGCAAAAATTTCTAATGGGTCGTTACATCAGCAGTAATGAAGCAGTCTGGAGAATTTTGAATTTCCAAATTCATGAACGGTATCCAACAGTTGTTCACTTGAGTGTTCATCTTGAAAATGGGCAAAGAGTATACTTCAACCAAGAAAATATATATCATCAAATTCTGGAGCCACCAAGAACAACTTTGACAGCTTTTTTTCAACTGTGCCAACAAGACGACTTTGCAAAAACCATTCTCTATTGTGTGGTTCCAAGGTACTATACTTGGAATGCTTCTCAAAAATTATTTAAACGCCGAAAACAAGGAGCAGATGTTGAATATCATCCAGGGATAAAATCTTCAGATGCATTGGGACGTGTGTACACCGTTCACCCATCTAATGCAGAATGCTTCTTTTTGAGGATGCTACTTCATGTTGTTAGAGGACCAACATCCTACACTGACTTAAAAACTGTTGATGGTCATGTGTGTGCTACATTTAGGGAAGCTTGCCAAATGCAAGGGCTACTAGAAAACGATCACCATTGGGTCTTGACCATGGAGGAGGCATGTACATCTCAATCACCTACCCGTTTGAGACATCTGTTTTCAATTTTGCTGACAACATGCTCTGTTTCTAATCCACTTGCTCTCTGGGATACATTTAAAACATATTTGAGTGAGGACATTATGTTGCAAACCAAGAGAGAGAATCAAACACTGCTAATTGAGTTCTCTAATGAGATTTACAACAGGTGTCTTATGTTGTTGGAGGATTTGTGTGTATCAATGTCAGGAAGGAACCTTGACCAGTTTGGGTTACCAACGCCTCAAAGAAATGAAAACAATCTTCAGAATAGTGAAATTCTACGAGAACAAAATTATAACACAAATGAATTGATGGCCTATGTCTCAGAAAATCAACCACGTTTAGTTGAGGATCAAAGAGCTGCCTACATTCACATCTTAGAACTGGTTACCTCAAAAAAAGGTGGAATCATATTCCTTGATGCTCCAGGAGGTACAGGTAAAACATTTGTGATCAATTTGCTCTTGGCTACAATCAGACGAGACAAAGGTATTGCTCTAGCCGTTGCTTCTTCTGGCATAGCATCAACATTGCTTGCAGGGGGTAGAACAGCTCATTCTGCCTTTCAAGTTACCTTTGAACATGAACCATTCTGAGAATGTAACCTGCAACATATCAAAAGGATCAGGAAAGGCCAAGGTACTAGAACAGTGTTCTCTCATTGTCTGGGATGAGTGTACAATGTCACACAAGCGAGCTCTTGAAGCCTTGAACAACACTCTTCAGGATTTAAAAGGAAACACAAAACTAATGGGAGGAACAGTTGTGGTATTAGCTGGAGATTTTCGACAAACTTTGCCTGTCATTCCAAGGTCAACACCAAGCGATGAGTTGAATGCCTTCCTCAAAGCTTCAACTCTGTGGAAACAGGTCAAGAAAATGACTCTGACCACCAACATGAGAGTCCATTTACATGGAGATAATGCAGCAGGCTACTTCTCACATCAATTGCTTCAACTTGGCGATGGAAAGTGGCAGGTAGACCCAGCATCAGGAACAGTTTCTTTCCCATCAAATTTTTGCACTGTAGCAAAGTCACTTGAAGAGTTGAAACTTGCCGTTTTTCCAAACATCCAAGACCAGTTTAAAAATCCTGAGTGGTTGTGCGAAAGGGCCATTCTTGCTCCAAAGAATTCAAGTGTCAACAGCATCAATTCTCAAATTCACAATTTTCTACCAGGCATTTCAAAAAACTACAAATCTATTGATACGGTTACAGATCCGGCCCAAGCTGTTTACTATCCAACAGAATTTTTGAATTCATTAGATCCTCCTGGCATGCCATCACATAACTTGGAACTTAAAATCGGAGCTCCTATCATACTTCTGAGAAATTTGGATCCCCCTAAACTATGCAATGGAACACGATTGAGCATCAAGCATCTCTTACCTCATGTAATAGAAGCCACAATTTTGACAGGCTGCGCCAAAGGAGAAGATGTCTTCATCCCAAGAATTCCACTCATACCAACAGATATGCCTTTTGATTTCAAGCGCCTCCAGTTTCCAATCAGGCTTGCATTTGCCATGTCTATCAACAAGGCACAGGGACAGTCTTTAAAAGTGGCAGGCATTGTACTTGAGGAAGCATGCTTTGCCCACGGACAGCTATATGTGGCATGTTCTAGAGTTGGGTCACCAACAAATCTTTTCATTTTTGCACCAGACGGAAAAACCAAAAATATAGTCTATCGACAAGCCTTAATATAAGCAATATATAAATTACATGTACTTATTTTTAATTACATTTCAATTTATTTTTTAAATTGTTTTTCAATGAATGAATTGAAATAATTTTTTTTTAAAAATCTGTTGACTATTATTTTAATCGTGCGACGCCGGGTAACCCGGCTAGTAGGTTTATAAAATACAAAATACACAAACAAATTGTGCAATTAAAACAATAAATTTGAGCTTTATTTTAAACTAAAACGACAATAGACGTTTCGGCTAATGCCTTCATCAGTACAATAACATAAAATAGGTACTTACATATATTTAAATTCTTAAAACATGTTATATCATAAAATAATTTAAAATATTCATGTAAAATAAAATGAAAGGAAAAACAAAAACAAACAAGGACACAGGATGTAGGAAAAAGGAGGAAGTATCTAAAGTTACAGTTAAAACCACAACGGGAAAAAGATTCTGCAGTTAGGTAAAATTGTGAATTTGGTTAATTCCATATGGAGCCAACGTACCAAATCGTTTTATAAGTTTATTTTCCATGTGGATCCTATCATGGGTATTGTTTGTATATAAAATACCAGTAACTGCAACATCTGAAATACCGTCATGGTCAACACTGTTAAAATGTTTAGATACAGGACATTGAGCCTGTTTATTAATATTATACAGGTGTTCTCGAAACCGATCCCCAAGACGACGACCTGTCTCACCCACGTAAATTTTATTACACCTCTTGCAAAGAATTGCATAAATCACGTTGCGACTAGTGCAAGTGAATCCATCTTTTATTATGAAGTTTTCAAGAGGGAAAGAAACCTGGTTAATTTCAATCACATATGGACAAGTATTGCAACGGTTACGGTTGCAACCTTTTGTTCCAATATGTGCTTTCATTGTGGGAAGGTGACTTCTTACAAGTATATCTCTCAGGCTTCTATCTCTCCGGAAAGCAAAAAGAGGAGGTTTTTTGAAGACTTGCTGAGTTAGAGGGTCAGCCATGAGGATTGGTCGGTTTTTGAGAATTACCTGGCGGGCTATAAAATTATGGGGATGAAAAGTTAAAATAAATTTGGATCGATCACATTGATCAGAACCAGATGATGTAAATGTCTCCTGTCTGGTCATGCCTTTAATTCGATTGATAGCGGATATTAAAACTGTTTCCGGGTATGACCTCCTTCGAAAAAAATCCAGCATTTCATGACTTTTCTCTAAAAAGTCTGCTTCATCACTGCAGAGTCTTTTAAGTCTCAATAGTTGCGAAAATGGAATAGCGTTCTTACATGATTGAGGATGGGACGATGTGTACATAAGGAAACTATGGCTGTCTGTAGACTTGTAAAATATTGATGTTGATATTTTGTTTTCGTTTAATTTAATTTGAATGTCCAAAAAATTGACAGCACTCCTATGGATGGTTGAAGTAAATTTGATTGAACAATGGAAATTACTAACGAAGTCAATGAAACTTTGCAATTGTTGCATGTCCATTTTTGTTATTCCTATACAATCGTCAATGTATCTCCTGTAGTACTCTGGAGATATACCTTTGTAATTTTCACTCCAAAAAATTACAAAGTGAAAATTTTGAATTACAATCATGTAAGAACGCTATTCCATTTTCGCAACTATTGAGACTTAAAAGACTCTGCAGTGATGAAGCAGACTTTTTAGAGAAAAGTCATGAAATGCTGGATTTTTTTCGAAGGAGGTCATACCCGGAAACAGTTTTAATATCCGCTATCAATCGAATTAAAGGCATGACCAGACAGGAGACATTTACATCATCTGGTTCTGATCAATGTGATCGATCCAAATTTATTTTAACTTTTCATCCCCATAATTTTATAGCCCGCCAGGTAATTCTCAAAAACCGACCAATCCTCATGGCTGACCCTCTAACTCAGCAAGTCTTCAAAAAACCTCCTCTTTTTGCTTTCCGGAGAGATAGAAGCCTGAGAGATATACTTGTAAGAAGTCACCTTCCCACAATGAAAGCACATATTGGAACAAAAGGTTGCAACCGTAACCGTTGCAATACTTGTCCATATGTGATTGAAATTAACCAGGTTTCTTTCCCTCTTGAAAACTTCATAATAAAAGATGGATTCACTTGCACTAGTCGCAACGTGATTTATGCAATTCTTTGCAAGAGGTGTAATAAAATTTACGTGGGTGAGACAGGTCGTCGTCTTGGGGATCGGTTTCGAGAACACCTGTATAATATTAATAAACAGGCTCAATGTCCTGTATCTAAACATTTTAACAGTGTTGACCATGACGGTATTTCAGATGTTGCAGTTACTGGTATTTTATATACAAACAATACCCATGATAGGATCCACATGGAAAATAAACTTATAAAACGATTTGGTACGTTGGCTCCATATGGAATTAACCAAATTCACAATTTTACCTAACTGCAGAATCTTTTTCCCGTTGTGGTTTTAACTGTAACTTTAGATACTTCCTCCTTTTTCCTACATCCTGTGTCCTTGTTTGTTTTTGTTTTTCCTTTCATTTTATTTTACATGAATATTTTAAATTATTTTATGATATAACATGTTTTAAGAATTTAAATATATGTAAGTACCTATTTTATGTTATTGTACTGATGAAGGCATTAGCCGAAACGTCTATTGTCGTTTTAGTTTAAAATAAAGCTCAAATTTATTGTTTTAATTGCACAATTTGTTTGTGTATTTTGTATTTTATTTAAAAGCTTTATCGCAGTCCCATTCTGTATAATAGGTTTATAAAAAGTGTTGTCAATAAAATACGCACCTTATTGCGCGACAGAAAGGTTGTTCAATATAATACGCACCGCGACGCTCTATCTCAAAAAATAGCATGATACATAGGAATAAATAAAATAATCTAAAAAATCAATAATTTAATTACGGTACATGCGATCGATCTGAAATTTTGATACATTGTTTTTATCATCGGTACAAAACTGCCTGCAAAATTTTCAGCTCGCTAGCTTACGAGCAAGTGGGTTAAAAATCGATCAAAAGTTTTGGCGACAAGGGCGGGCGGTCGGTCGGCCGCAGTCACCACGAGTTAATATAAAGGATTTAAAAATCGGAATCAAGATTTTGATAGATCTCGAAGTTGCACACCTTCTTTCGGTGAAAAAATCCTACTTTAGAAAATATGCTGTATGTATGTGCGCCCGTCTGTGTGTATGTTTATGTGTGTTCGAACACTAAAGCTTGAGTATCGTTTCAGTTAGGGGATCGGAATTTCATAAATAAGTAATAGATCCTATAGGAACATTTCACACCAGTACCGCACCATAAAGCACCTCACTGATGGTTTTATATATTGCATTGTTTTGAGAAAACTTTATTAGCAAATAAAATGATAAGATCTTATTTTTAACCCAATAAAATGTAATTTAAATTCATTGAGACATTATATTGATAACTTGTGTTTTATAAATATTTCAATACACACTAAATTTTTTTAAAAAAATATAAATTTTAATAAATTGCGAAAAAATAATGTATTTAAATTATATTTTAAAGGATTTGGAACAGTGAATTTTTTATAAAATTTTTGATTTAAAAGTAAGTCTTAAAATCACACTAAGCGAATGGGTCTTCATTTTTACTGATTATCTTTAATTTTAACCAAGTGGCACGCCACTTGACTTCGATCCCTAAAATTAGGGATACACTGTCAATTAACATCTATCATTCTCCTACCTATTGGCTGGATATTTCAACCCCGGTACCAGGGACTGGACGTTAGCTGGACATATCAACCCAGGTACTACGGACTGGACATTGGCTGGACATATCAACCCAGGTACTAAGGACTGGACGTTAGCTGGACATATCAACCCCGGTACTAGGGACTAGACGCTAGCTGAACATATCAACCCAGGTACTAGGGACTGGACGTTAGCTGGACATATTGACCCAGGTAGTAGGGACTGGACGTTAGCTGGACATATCTACCCAGTTACTAGAGACTGGAAATATCAACACAGGTACTAGGGACTGGACGTTAACTGGACATATCAACCCAGGTACTAGGGACTGGACGTTAGCTGGACTTATCAACCCCGGTACTAGGGACTAGACGTTAGCTGGACATATAAACCACGGTACTAGGGACTGGACAATAGCTGGACATATCAACTCAGGTACTAGGGACTGGACGTTAACTGGACATATCAACCCAGGTACTAGGGACTGGACATATCAACCCAGGTAGTTGGGACTGGACGCTAGCTGGGCATATCTACCCAGGTACTAGGGGCTGGATATATCAACCCAGGTACTAGGGACTGGACGTTAACTTGACATATCAACCCCGGTACTAGGGACTAGACGTTAGCTGGACATATAAACCCCGGTACTAGGGACTAGACGCTAGCTGAACATATCAACCCAGGTACTAGGGACTGGACGTTAGCTGGACATATTGACCCAGGTAGTAGGGACTGGACGTTAGCTGGACATATCTACCCAGTTACTAGAGACTGGAAATATCAACACAGGTACTAGGGACTGGACGTTAACTGGACATATCAACCCAGGTACTAGGGACTGGACGTTAGCTGGACTTATCAACCCCGGTACTAGGGACTAGACGTTAGCTGGACATATCAACCCAGGTACTAGGGACTTGACGTTAGCTGGACATATTGACCCAGGTAGTAGGGACTGGACGTTAGCTGGACATATCTACCCAGTTACTAGAGACTGGAAATATCAACACAGGTACTAGGGACTGGACGTTAACTGGACATATCAACCCATGTACTAGGGACTGGACGTTAGCTGGACTTATCAACCCCGGTACTAGGGACTAGACGTTAGCTGGACATATAAACCACGGTACTAGGGACTGGACAATAGCTGGACATATCAACTCAGGTACTAGGGACTGGACGTTAACTGGACATATCAACCCAGGTACTAGGGACTGGACATATCAACCCAGGTAGTTGGGACTGGACGCTAGCTGGGCATATCTACCCTGGTACTAGGGGCTGGATATATCAACCCAGGTACTAGGGACTGGACGTTAACTTGACATATCAACCCCGGTACTAGGGACTAGACGTTAGCTGGACATATAAACCCCGGTACTAGGGACTAGACGCTAGCTGAACATATCAACCCAGGTACTAGGGACTGGACGTTAGCTGGACATATTGACCCAGGTAGTAGGGACTGGACGTTAGCTGGACATATCTACCCAGTTACTAGAGACTGGAAATATCAACACAGGTACTAGGGACTGGACGTTAACTGGACATATCAACCCAGGTACTAGGGACTGGACGTTAGCTGGACTTATCAACCCCGGTACTAGGGACTAGACGTTAGCTGGACATATAAACCACGGTACTAGGGACTGGACAATAGCTGGACATATCAACTCAGGTACTAGGGACTGGACGTTAACTGGACATATCAACCCAGGTACTAGGGACTGGACATATCAACCCAGGTAGTAGGGACTGGACGCTAGCTGGGCATATCTACCCAGGTACTAGGGGCTGGATATATCAACCCAGGTACTAGGGACTGGACGTTAACTTGACATATCAACCCCGGTACTAGGGACTAGACGTTAGCTGGACATATAAACCCCGGTACTAGGGACTGGACGTTAGCTGTACATATCATCCCAGGTACTAGGGACTGGACATTAGCTGGACATATCTACCCTGGCTCTAGGGACTGGACGTTAGCTGGCCATATCAACCCAGGTACTAGGGACTAGACGTTAGATGGACATATCAACCCAGGTTCTAGGGACTGGACGTTAGCTGGACATATCAACCCAGGTACTAGAGACTGGAAATATCAACACAGGTACTAGGGACTGGACGTTAACTGGACATATCAACCCAGGTACTAGGGACTGGACGTTAGCTGGACTTATCTACCCAGTTACTAGAGACTGGAAATATCAACACAGGTACTAGGGACTGGACGTTAACTGGACATATCAACCCAGGTACTAGGGACTGGACGTTAGCTGGACATATCAACCCAGGTACTAGGGACTTGACGTTAGCTGGACATATTGACCCAGGTAGTAGGGACTGGACGTTAGCTGGACATATCTACCCAGTTACTAGAGACTGGAAATATCAACACAGGTACTAGGGACTGGACGTTAACTGGACATATCAACCCATGTACTAGGGACTGGACGTTAGCTGGACTTATCAACCCCGGTACTAGGGACTAGACGTTAGCTGGACATATAAACCACGGTACTAGGGACTGGACAATAGCTGGACATATCAACTCAGGTACTAGGGACTGGACGTTAACTGGACATATCAACCCAGGTACTAGGGACTGGACATATCAACCCAGGTAGTTGGGACTGGACGCTAGCTGGGCATATCTACCCTGGTACTAGGGGCTGGATATATCAACCCAGGTACTAGGGACTGGACGTTAACTTGACATATCAACCCCGGTACTAGGGACTAGACGTTAGCTGGACATATAAACCCCGGTACTAGGGACTAGACGCTAGCTGAACATATCAACCCAGGTACTAGGGACTGGACGTTAGCTGGACATATTGACCCAGGTAGTAGGGACTGGACGTTAGCTGGACATATCTACCCAGTTACTAGAGACTGGAAATATCAACACAGGTACTAGGGACTGGACGTTAACTGGACATATCAACCCAGGTACTAGGGACTGGACGTTAGCTGGACTTATCAACCCCGGTACTAGGGACTAGACGTTAGCTGGACATATAAACCACGGTACTAGGGACTGGACAATAGCTGGACATATCAACTCAGGTACTAGGGACTGGACGTTAACTGGACATATCAACCCAGGTACTAGGGACTGGACATATCAACCCAGGTAGTAGGGACTGGACGCTAGCTGGGCATATCTACCCAGGTACTAGGGGCTGGATATATCAACCCAGGTACTAGGGACTGGACGTTAACTTGACATATCAACCCCGGTACTAGGGACTAGACGTTAGCTGGACATATAAACCCCGGTACTAGGGACTGGACGTTAGCTGTACATATCATCCCAGGTACTAGGGACTGGACATTAGCTGGACATATCTACCCTGGCTCTAGGGACTGGACGTTAGCTGGCCATATCAACCCAGGTACTAGGGACTAGACGTTAGATGGACATATCAACCCAGGTTCTAGGGACTGGACGTTAGCTGGACATATCAACCCAGGTACTAGGGACTGGACGTTAGCTGGACATATCAACCCCGGTACTGGGGACTAGACGTTAGCTGAACATATGAACCCAGGTAATATGAACTGGACTTTAGCTGGCACACTATGACATGTTACGTGGGGTAGACAAGGCGACCACCAAAGGAGACGTTCTGGCGAGAGTAATGGGAAAGTTTAATAAAGGGTGGGACAGAGAGAATGTTTGCAACTTTACTAAGGGCTTGTAGACCACAATAAATTTTGATTTTCCGGTTACATGGGATCGGCTGGGGGAGGGGGTGTGGTTAGGGGTTTTATAGCCATCTACCGACGCCTTAAGGGACTTGTAAAAGTTGAACATCAATGATAGGGTTAGGTGGACGTAACAACAGCTTGACTGGTTGACGTTCTCCCAAGGGGTTCATGTATTAGTTCTTGCTCGTCAAAGTAAACGTCTCTGGGTCAAAATCGTTAAAACACCACACACCGCATTACTCAATGTTGGAAGTATTGAATGTCATTTTTAACATATTTATTTTAGATATGCACATATTGAGATGGGTAAATAAAACATAAACCAAACTATTTTAGCTAATCTTAGGATGGGTAAATAAAACATAAACTAAAATATTACTAGCTAATCTTGTGATGGGTAAATAAAACATAAACTAAACTTTTAAAAGCTATTACAAACAAAGACACGCACAAATGCCTTGACTTAACTCAGAGACATGGGATTTTTGTCACAATCTTTAATTTGCATTGAATATTGACAGTTTGTTAGTGGGTATTTTTTTGGTGTCAATCGCCATGTCATGAATTTATAACAAAAAACACGTAAATTAATGCTGACGATAATAAGAGGAAGCTCGTGTCTTTAGTTAAATCTATTTATAGATGTTCGCTATTTCTCAAAACAAGATTTCAGAATAAAAACTAAACGTGTTATTACCTCGTCATTTGTTTACACAACGAGATAAAATATGTTCATGTTAGGATTGTCTAATGTTGATGCAGCATTTATCATGGTAGTTTATGCTTGACAACCATATGGAGTTTTACTTTTAAAATCATTGTTAACACAGTTGATAATGTTTTGTCTAATGTTGATGCAGCATTTATCATGGTATTTTATGTTTTGATAACACTATGGAGTTTTACTTTTAAAAACATTGTTAACGCAGTTGGTAATGTTTTGTCTAATGGTTTTCTCAACATAATTTTTAATCTATAGAAATCTAGTTATTATTGTAATTTGTAAGGATTTCTAATATATTTTCAGAATTAGAGATTCAGCTGTTTGAGTTATTGATGACTTACAATGATTGTTAGCATTCATCTATTTGTTGGTTGTATTATATATGTTTTATATAGCACGTATAATACGTTATTTGTTGGTTGTATTATATATGTTTTATATAGCACGTATAATACGATAATACGATATTTCTTTTTACGAATAGTCCATGTTATTAAAAACATATGATGTTGTAGGGAGAAATCAACCCCGTTATGACCTTTACTTTAATTGTGTTCTTTACTTTGTCTTCTTTTTTTTCTTTTCTTCTATTTTCTCTTTTATCAATCTATTGTTTTAAAAAATGTAATTTTTTACATATATAATTTATTATAAAATGGATTTATTTTCATTTATTCCCTTTAAAATGAGTACATTTATATTTTTCTATTTAACGTTATTTTTTATAAACCTTATCTGCGTTTGTAACAAAACGTCTTTTTTTTTAATGATGAGTTTTGAAAACCAAAGGTCATGGTAGCCAATGTCTTTCCAAACATGACACCTCATAATAAGCATATCAATGAAGAATATATTTTTACAGTCTGTAAAAGCAATACACATTTTTAATGACGTCATATTAGACACAGATTCAAATAATATTTCTTCTCAGCGCCGCACGATACGGCACTTGTGTTATTATAATTTTTAAGGAAATTAAAGTGCAATATTAATTTTTAAAAAGTATATTTCTTTGGTTTCTACTTATATTAAAATATAATTAAAAGTTTTATGAGACGATTTATTTGTAAGTTGTGTTACCAAAATATTGAATTTATGTTTTAAAAAGGATTTATAAAAAATAAATATTTATGTAAAAATCAGATTTTAATTTTCATTGATTTACATATAATGAAAACTAGGAAATTAAATCTTCCTATTTGAAATTAATTAATACCTTATATTAATCGTGTAGTATCTGTACCATATATACTTCTTTCACAAATGCAAGTCACTTGCCCTCGAACTCTTAAATACAGTGCTGCCAGCGACAATTTTGGGAAAAACCTAGCCAACCTGTCAAAAAAAAACCTAGATCCGAAATAAAAAACCTAGACACGCTAAAAATAACAAATATGACGTCATAAAGCTTATCTCAAAGAAAAGCCGTATTTCCCACTTAAAAATTGTCATGTTTTAAAACAATTTTTAGTTATTTAAGTATGTATTTTAGTATTTAGTATAAGACTGCATTCTAATATCGTAACTCGCGCGTAGCCATTTAAAACGCATTTAAATAAATTTATTGTATGCAACCAGATATTTAAGTGGAGCTTTCGTTTAAATTTGTGCATTTTTTATGTGACGTCACAGTTCTTAAAAACATCCCTCCCCCTTGTCACACATCTCACTAAAATGTGACCCCCTCCCACCCCCCCCTCCCTTTAAAGATGAGTGTCGTCATTTATTGACGGCCGATAATGTATTAATGTGTATGTTGTACGTAACTATTTGTAAAATATCTGCATTTATTCATCACTTATGTCATCTTCCTTATAAATCTTGTTGGCAATCTTATCAGCATTCTTGGCATTATTCTTATTGTATCTATTACAGACGCTCCTTTTATGCAGAATAGTATTGAGTCCTACTTTTATCCCTGTTTTTGTCTAGTCTTGTATTTTTATTTGAGTTTTAAATGTTGATAGAGTTTTAAATGTTGATTGAGTTTTTGTTTTCCTCGTTTGATCAGGTAACCCATTCCAATTCCGAATCCCGGACGGAAAAAACGATAATTAATTTTTATGTGTTTGTTGTTGCATACGGAATAGGAAAAGTGTTTTTATAACAATGTCTATCTGAGGGTTGTATTAGATTATCTTTGGTTTATATCATGAATACTTGAAAGACTATTATCTCAAAGCTGGCACAAGAAAATGGTAGAGTTGTTAAATTTGTCATGAGGTCTAATAAAATTGAATATTTTGGCTCATTCAAGCTGTTTTAACTTGTACCAGATTTTTTTAGATAGATGGCACCGCAGCAGCGCCATTTTTCCAATTCAGTGGGATAGTATGATAGAGGTATAGATATCATAATGTAAAATGACATAGCGGCTGAAAAACTTTTGTCATCTGATGCTTAATTTTATTTTTGAAAAATCGAATTTATTTACGATATTACTTGCACATATTTAGTAAATTGTGTACTTAAACATCGTTTATTTACGTTATTAAAGAAAAACCTAAATTATGGCTATTTTTGAAATAAAAAACCTAGAAACCTAGACAAGGTCGAAAAAAACCTAGATCTAGGTTGAAAAACCTAGCGCTGGCAGCACTGCTTAAATAAGAGATACAGTGGCGTAGCTAGGGTCATGTGCGCCCGGAGACATGACACAAAATATGCGCCCCTTGTCGGAACGAAAGATCTGGGGGCTCAGTGAGGCAAAATATTTTGTTTTTGAAATTTTACGGTTTATATGGTTCATTTTCGAAGCATTTGGTTTTTAATGAAATAGAATACAGACTAATATTTCTCTATACGGTTGTAAACAATTTATTTGAAAAAAAACCAACAACTCTACTAATTATACATGACTCGAATAGACATAGTCTACAAAATCATTGATCCTCCTTGATTTGAATGGCGCAAACTCATCAATCACGTTGTCAAAATTAATATTCTCAAGTGTTTCTCTTTCAATGCTAAGGAGCGCAAGATCACTCATACGATCTTGTCTCTTTGAAGCACGTAAATAAGACAAAATAAGCTTCAGTTTGCTGAAGGACCGCTCACAGTTTCAGTGGAAACAGTAATTGTTAGAAGTATTTGAAGTGAAATGTGCAGATTTGGAAATACGTCATCTTCATATGAAACAATACAACCAAGAAGATCCAAAGGAGTTTCCTGTAGAACTTCAGTCCGGTTACTGAATAGTATTTTTCAGTCTACAGTTTCTGTGCACAATTCGTGACCATTGACGTCAGTGTCGTAGAAATTAGCAAAATCTAAGCAATTTAACGAAGTGCATCGACTTTTGTCTCAGTATCGACTTTTGTCTCAGTTTTGACGTCTAGTAAAAATCCAAATTTGTTGTTTAGGTTTTTTTAGAGGTAAAAACCGTATTGGTATCTCTTTTTGGAGTCTATCAATTACGCTGTTCATATCACGTGAAATTTCTTCTTCTGCAGAAAGTCCTGCATCTCGTGTTAATTCTCCAGGCCTCCTCCGATATCGTCTAATCCTTCTGTCAACCTTGATTCCCAAAGTTGTGCATCTTCTTTTCCATTGTCTACCGCAACCTGGCTAAAAATTATCACAAATGTTGACAATTTCTGACTCAGGCGATTCAAGATCAGATGCTGCTTCCTTGAAATTCACAGTTTGATTTTGCAACCGTATCTGGACACAATCAATTTTCCCAAGTATGATGTACCAGAAATGTAACAAAAATAGGAAGTTTAATATACCTACCAGCAAAGCTTCTGCATCACATCTGGTGTCAGGCGTCATATTTGTATGTTCTAATAATTTTTTAACAGCCCTACCAGTCCATCTAGTCCTCATAAATAGCATTAACAGCTTCTGATCGTGCACTCCAACGTGTTTCAGACTCCCTCTTCATTGTGATTAGCACAACTCTTTTTAATTCTTCTCAACGAGTTGTTGAACGAGAGAAAAAAAATTATACTTTCAACTGTTCAAATAAATCGTGATAGTAACTGAATCCTGTTTAGCTGAGTATACTCTTGCTAAATTGAAGCTGTGGTTGTCACAGTTAGTTTTTACTTCGTTCCCTTCACACATTAAAAAAAGCTCGAATAATGACGTCACGTCACAATATTTTATGGCGAGAAACACATTTTCTTAATCTCGAAACCAACATTTGTATATTTTCTTTATCGAGAGTTACCTCGCACAGCGCCAGGACAGACTGACTTGCGTGACAATTGCAAATTATATAGTTTTATTCTTTTAGTTATGTCTCGTACATAAAAGATTTATGGTCAAAAACTAGGTTTTTACGGTTTTTTTTAAATTTATTTTATTTAAAAGCTTTATCGCAGCAATATTCTATGTGAATTTTGTAATTATAGTTAGTTAGGGTTAAATGAAGGTAAATTGATAAATATTTATCATATGTAACTGGAAAGTATATTACAACAAGGGTTGAGAAATATCGAACGTTTCTGATTGTCGTTTTAGTTTAAGTTGTAAATAAAAACTTGAAAATTTTAATTTGCTAATTTACCAGAAATAATGTCATAAGCAAACTATTATTGTTAAATAAAACATAATGTTATGAAGTTATGCCTTCTGTCAGTGTGAGTTTAACCGAGGCTGTAAAGAAATGTCAGGAAACTTTGTTTAAAGTGCCTTAAATGAATGTAAGCAATTTCTCAAAAGTCATACTTGTGGAATAATATGGAAGAATTGGTTATTTATATTATGATTTATGTAATAAAAAAATCATTTCAATGACATCAGACTGTTTGTATTTACAAAACTATCATAAAAAACGCGGATAAATCGCTGGCATGTCTTTTAATTGATGCAGTTTACGTAAGCTGTCAACTCTTGTTAGTGTTGCTTTTTAATGGATAATTTTGTGAAATTTCTTATAAAATACAACCATGAAATGTTCAACATTTTAAATGTACTAACAAGTTAGCGTTTTCAAATAACTATATACAAATACGCACATGCAACTATAAACTAGGAGAAATTGGCATATTATGGAGATAACACGTTATGATTTTAAATTAATTTCATCCTTTTGAACGTGCATTGATATTGTGTTTCCCGTTAATGACGCACTACAAAGCACCGCTTCCGATGTATTTCTAATGAGTTTGTGCTCACAAAACTAAAAGAGAAAATTAATGTGAAATGTCAACTTGACATTCATTTAAATCCATTAATATGTAATTTTAAATCTAAGAAACTTAACATAAATATTTTGTGTTTTGTACATGTTTCATTGAAGGTAATTTGAAAATTTGCAATGTAAAATAAAGTTAAAAGAAACGATTAATCTTAAAAAAATAAATTTAATATTTAAATTTTAAAACATTGAAATTTATTTAATAACTAAAGTATATTTGTTTCTTTAATTTTCATTGACGTCGCACCCTGGTCCCCATCTGTGATACAAAGCGTTATATTTTATACAAGTGGCTTGCCACTTGAATTCGATCCCTTTAGTTAGGGATACATTGTTAAAATGAATTGCAAGCATTCACTTAACATAGTCTTCATGTTCTAGATTAATTATAAGTAGGGCTGCGGAAATTAACTATTAATTTCTCGATTAATCGTTTAAAAATTGTATCGATTAAATTTTTTTAACGATTAATCGACCCACCACTTATAAATGTACTGGAAGTCAAAAAGTAACATATTTCAGCCAAAAATATAGACTTATTTCCGGACGATTACACGAACATTTTGGTTTTAAACTATTGACTGACGTGAATGTTCAAAATGTTGATAAAGGTTATTGTGTCCATTGAGTGAAATCGTTTGCCCACCATGCCATGTTCCCTCTAAGTCTAAGCTTCGTTGGTCTGAATGAAACGTTTAAAAAAAACAACTCCTGTGAAAAGTTATACAGCGTCAATTTTTGTGTGCAATATTTTACAAAATGTGCTGCGCGTTGATGCTAAACTCCTGCGTGGAGTCGGTCAAATATCAGCCAAGCAGCGCTGATTAAAGGGAACATT
Organism: Ampullaceana balthica; assembly: GCA_944989445.1. NCBI lineage: Eukaryota > Metazoa > Mollusca > Gastropoda > Lymnaeidae > Ampullaceana > Ampullaceana balthica. Next base: position 6,059 of record CALYLW010001310.1, on the reverse strand, counting down.
GCTACCATTTTTCTAACAATTCGCTTGCATATTACCTGCAAACCAAACATGCACTGCGGTATCACAAACTTCAGCTGAGACAATCTAAAGCTATGTGAATGATTGTTGAGCTCGTATACTTATAAATGTGTCCCTCTATATTCTAATAAATGTGCCCCTCTATATACTTATGAATGTGCCCCTCTATAAACTCATAAATGTGCCCCTCTATCTATATATATAAAAATCAAAGTATGTCACAGTATGTCTGTGTGTGTGTGTGTGTGTGTGTGTGTGTGCATGTCCTTTGTAGCTGACTAAACCATTCATCCGATCGTCATGAAATTTTTGGAGACTGTTAAGTACCTACCTGGGATGGTAACTGGCAACTTTGTTTTCTAAATTTAACACTCATGGGGCACCGGGGGCCCATAATGTCATTTTTTGCTTATATGAGCTATATAAAAATTAGTTTAAGTGCTAGCTACTGTGTAAATTGTTGGATCTTAACCAAACTTTGTATATGACAACTTGATAGCCAATATTAAAATACCATAGGGCACTGAACTTCTATAAGTCATTCATTTGGGGCTGGGGGCCCAAAATACCTTTTTACTTAAACTTTTGAGATTTTATTCCTCAATTCAATTATTACAAAACTTGACAAATAATGGTAAATGTATCCACCATTATCCATATTGAAATGAACAGGTTTCTGAACTTCATATCTTGCCCTGAATGGGCCCCGGGCCATTAAATTCGCTTTTTTGCTTATATGAGCTATATAAATATTAGTTTATGAGTTACCTACTTAGTAAATGAACATATCTTCACCAAAATTTGAATACAAAAACTTGGTAGCCCATATTAAGATAGTTTTCCTATTCAATTTTTAAAGATCTTGCGAAAAATATCCACAATAAAACTGAATTAAAATGAACAGGATTTTGAAGTTGACCTCTTGCCCCTTAATGTCATTTCCCCCCCACCCCACCCCCCCCTATATTAGCTATATAAAAAGTAGTTTAAGCTTTAGATAATAAGAAAATCACTTGATTTTGACCTAACTTAGTATATAAAAACTTAAGAGCCTATATTACTATAGTGCACTGAACTCCTAATGTCCATTCCATCGGAGCTGGGGGCCTTAAATGTCTCTTTTCTATTCAATTTTACACGACATTTAGGAATATAGCTTGAGTACAATGGGAATAAAAAAAACTATATTATCACTCATTTTGGGGCCAGGGCCCTTAATATCATTCCTTTTTTTGGACGCTATTTAATTATTAATTTATTTATCCGTTTGCTATGAAACTTGAAATTTTTTTCACTCTTCCGCAAAGGTTTCTGCATAATTGTTTTTAAACATAACACTCATTGGTTTCTTTAAATTTATTCATTTTTACTGGGATCGTTGCAACGCACGACGGGTCTGCTAGTATTCTTATAAATGTGCCCCTCTATATACCTATAAATGTGTCACCCTTACGCCTCACTGTTACTCAGTGCATATTATTCCTATCCATAATCCACTTTCTTTAGAAGCCCCGGCGAGTTCTTTTTAACCCATATTTTCCTTCGTGACAATTTATGAAAGTAATCGCTCCTAAACAATCGCACGTAATATTGAAGCAACATTATTTAATGACGTTTTACATGGATTTACGCATATTTCGATTTTTGAGTTCAACTTCAGATTAAATACAAACTTAAATGACAATATAATAAAATTATTTGACACATGCTCATTTTCAAAAAGGATGTACGGCTTTTATTTGCAAAACATTGTGACGTCATATTGGAGGTAGTCTACGTTTTTGTGACGACGTTTGACGGAAAGGGGGGGGGGTGAAAATTGGCAATAATCGCGTGACGTCATTTATGTATGCCTAAGACGTCGGCCGTGTAGCTACTGTGTGAAATGAGGTGCATCGGAGGTAGCTAGGTAGCATTGTATAGCGGTCATGACGGGGAAATTTATGAGATGGTTGGAACGGGTAAACCGGGTGCGTTTTAGAATTTTGACGGGCACCCGGGTTAGCATGTTTCAACACTATTGACAGCCCTACTTCTACCACACTTTGTTTAAAATAATTCTGCACAAAGTAATTAATTTATCTAGTTTTATTTAAAAGGATGACACAAGGGGCACAGTATCATTAGATTTTATAATCTCTTTAAAAAAATTATAATTCGCATAGTAACATTAAATACGTACACTTTGCTGATTAATTCTTGAATTTAAGTATTCTGTTCAGCTGTAAGTGATTTACTGTAAACATTTTGTGACAGGTGACGTAGTTTTATATGTATATTTCTTCAGTCTCTAATTAAATGTATACAATAAATAATGTGTCTTTGTATTGGAATAATGTATTCTAGTAATTATATGATGTGCCTTACTATTTACAGGATGTGTCCTAGTATTTAAATTATGAATTTTAATAATAAAATTATATATCATAGAAGTTAATTGATGTTATCTAGCATTTAAGTAATGTGCCATAGTGTTTACCGGAGGCTATTAAATATTTAAAAGAAGTTTTCAAGTATTTAAATTATATATAAAAATAGTAAACAGTTGTGCCTTATTATTTAGTTATTTTGTGTTGTTATTTAAAACATACTAGGGTGTGGCTGGATACTTATGGCAAATTTTTGTGGGATCCATATGTCAATGTAGTTATGAATTTTTGGAAATCTACTAAAATGAATTGAATAAAAGAACAGTTTTTATTAAGGTTGTTAACATTGAACTGGTCCTAAGATTGGGAACGGTCCTGTTTTATGACGACAGGTTAACCGTAACTTTAATTAGTCGGTATACATTTATTACCCGGAGTCCAAGTTTCATAGCAAATGGATACATAAATTAATAATTAAACAACTTACAAAAGAAGACACGATGTTAAGGGCCCCGGCCCCAAATTGAGTGACAATTAATTTTTTTATTCTAAATATCGTGTAAAGTTGAATAGGGAATACAATTATTAATTTTTAGTTAAAAAGACATTTGGGCCCCTCAGGCTCGAGGGAATGAACATTAGGAGCTCAGTGCCCTATAGAAATTTAATATATACTCTTACATTTTTTATATACTAAGTATGGTCAAAATCTAGTTATTTTCTCATTTTCTAACGCTAAAACTAATTATTTTTATATAGCTAATATATGGGAAAAATGACATTAAGGGGCCCCCGGGCCCATTCGGTGCAAGATGTCAATGTCAAAAACCTGTTTCATCATGGATATATTTCTCATGATCTTTAAAAAGTGAATTGGAAAACTATCTTAAACATTAAACAAAAAGAGACATTTTGGGCGCACGGCGCCCCATGAGTGTTAAATTGAGAAACAAAAGTTGCCATTTACCTTCCCGGGAGCGTTCTAAACCGTCTCAAAATTTTCATGACCATCGGTTGAATGGTTTAGTCAGCTATAAAGGACAACCAGACACACACGCAGACATACTTTCATGTATATATATATATACTAGCAAAATACCCCCGCTTCGCTGCGGAAATTAGTAATTCAGTTACGTTGAGAATCCTTGAAACACAAATTCAAAACACCAAATTATTTCAATCTGGATCATGATGGATATAATACATATATTAACTTCACCGTCTTGTCTGTCTGTCTGTCCTAGTCGCGCAGAAAAACCAAAGCTAAAAGTAAAAAGTGAAACACTTCCCGCCATCCTATCGAGCTGATAATTTAATTTTTTTGTCTGCTACCATTGCGGGAGGGTACGAAACAACTTCGCAAAGTTTCATGCTCCTACCTACACGGGAAGTTACATATGTAATGATGAGTCTGTTTTATATAGCTCATATCAGAAAAAAACTACATTTTGGCCCCCGGCCCTCTAGTGAATGATAATTTTACTTTTGTTTTGATTGTTACCATTGCGGAAGTGTACTTAACAACTCTCCAAAGTTTCATGCTGCTACCAACACGAGACATTGGAGATTAGTGATGAGTCAGTTTTTTATATAAGAAAAAAACTACCTTTGGGCCCCCGGCCCCCAGTAAGTGATAATGTATATAATTTTTTAACCTGTTACCATCGCAGAATGTTACTTAACAACTACTCAAACTTCCATGCTTCTTCATAGACAGGAAATAGGAGAATTAGTGATTTTCAGTTTTTATATAGCTCATATAAGGAAAAAACTACATTTGGGCCCCAGTAAGTGAAAAATTAAATATTTTTTCGCCTGTTACCATCCCGAAAGTGTACTCAACAACGTCCCAAAGTTTCATGCTTCTACCTACTCTGGAAATAGGAGAATTAGTGATTTTCAAATTTTATATACGCCATATTAGGAAAAAACGTTTTTGGGCCCCCGGCCCCCATGAGTTTTAATTTTAAAATTCTTTTACGCCAATTTTCGTCGCGATAGGCTACTCAACAACTTCCCAAAGTTTCATGCTTCTACCTACGCGGTAAGTCTGAGAATTAGTGATGAGTCTGTTTTAATATGAGAAGAAACTACATTTGGGCCCCTGGCCCCCATTAAGTGATAATTTAAATATTGTTTTTACCTGTTACCATCGTGGATGTGTACTAATCAACTACCCCAAGTTTCATGCTTCTACCTACACGGGAAATAGGAGAATTTGTGATTTTTAGTTTTTGTATAACTCATATAAGGAAAAGACTTCATTTGGGCCCCCGGCCCCCAGGAAGTGATAATTTAATTTTTTTCCTCCCGTCGCTATCGCTGGTTTTTACTCAACAACTTCCCAAAGTTTCATGCTTTTGCCTACTCGAGAAATGAGAAAATTAGTGATTTCATATTCTATATAGTCCATATAAGGAAAAAAAGCGTTTTTGGGCCCCGGGCCCCCAACAGTGTGAATTTTAAAATTCTTATTCGCCAATTATCGTTGAGAGAGTGTACTCAGCAAGTTCCCAAAGTTTCATGCTAATACCTACACGGGAAGTTGGAGAATTAGTGATGAGTCAGTTTTTTTATATAAGAAAAAAACTACATTTGGGCCCCCGGATCCCATTAAGTGTTATTTTAAATATTTTTTCTTTTTCGCTTGTTACCATCGCGGAAGTGTGCTTATCAACTACCTAGTGTTTCATGCTTCTACCTACACGGGAAATAGGAGAATTAGTGATTTTTAGTTTTTGTATGGCTCATATAAGGAAATAACTTCATTTGGGCCCCCGGCCCCCAGGAAGTGATACTTTAATTTTTTTTTCCTCCCGTCGCTATCGCTGGTTTTTACTCAACAACTTCCCAAAGTTTCATGCTTTTGCCTACTCGAGAAATGAGAAAATTAGTGATTTCATATTCAATATAGTCCATATAAGGAAAAAAAGCGTTTTTGGGCCCTGGGCCCCCAACAGTGTGAATTTTAAAATTCTTTTTCGCCAATTATCGTTGAGAGAATGTACTCAGCAAGTTCCCAAAGTTTCATGCTAATACCTACACGGAAAGTTGGAGAATTAGTGATGAGTCAGTTTTTTATATAAGAAAAAAACTACATTTGGGCCCCCGGACCGCATTTAGTGTTATTTTAAATATTTGTTTCGCTTGTTACCATCGCAGAGGTGTGCTTATCAACCACCCAATGTTTCATGCTTCTACCTACACGGGAAATAGGAGAATTAGTGATTTTTAGTTTTTATAAAGCTCATATAAGGAAAAAACTTAATTTGGGCCCCCGGCCCCCAGGAAGTGATAATTTAAATATTTTTTCTCCCGTTACCATCGCGGATTGTACTCAACAACTTCCCAAAGTTTCATGCTTTTGCATACTCGAGAAATGAGAAAATTAGTGATTTCATATTCTATATAGTCCATATAAGGAAAAAAAGCGTTTTTGGGCCCCGGGCCCCCAACAGTGTGAATTTTAAAATTCTTATTCGCCAATTATCGTTGAGAGAGTGTACTCAGCAAGTTCCCAAAGTTTCATGCTAATACCTACACGGAAAGTTGGAGAATTAGTGATGAGTCAGTTTTTTATATAAGAAAAAAACTACATTTGGGCCCCCGGACCCCATTAAGTGTTATTTTAAATATTTGTTTCGCTTGTTACCATCGCGATGTGATGACCAG